>JARHVA010000338.1:702500-1310000 GCA_037957365.1 Torreya grandis | reverse complement strand
TTGGTGTATCACCTACTTATATAGGTTTATTTCATGTATTTTCTATCCCTTTTACTTTTTAAGAAAGCAAGTAGTAGTAGTTATCCTAACTGATACATCAAAGGGAGCTAGCCCTATAACCTAGAGCTTTGTTCCACCTAAAGGTCACCCACAACCTAGGGCCAATCCCATTGTATAGCCAAATTAAGAGGGCTTGAATCACCCTCTCAATGGTGAAAATTTGAGCTATAACAGTTATGGCATGCCTAGTGGGACAAGATTGACATCAATTGAAAGAATTTTTGGTGTTATCCTTCAATACATCATCATTTTGAGGTAATAATTCAAGCACCAATGGTGACTCCAAATGAATCTCAGATGGTATAGGTAGTCTAAGTGTCTAAAAAAATATAAAATAGGTATGTATCATCATTCATATGATCAAAATGCATCTTGTGCACCTTCATATCAATCTTGTTAAGTTGATGTTGTTCATGGTTTCCCCCCAAGTGGCCCTCAAGCAATATCATATCAACCTTACCAAGGCTATCAACATTCTTATGTGCCATCTCCTAATCCAACTCAACCTAATTGGAAACCTACTCACTCCCCTAATCAACCTTCTCAAAGTCATTTTTCTTCTATTCCTAATCTCTTGGACTTCAAACAAATTATTTCAAGTTTGAAAATGAAAATGAGGCAAATTGATAAATAAATGGAGCTTGGCCTACTTGTCTATGATCCTTTTAGTCAAAATGAGAACACTAAAATGGTTAAGAATCTTGTGCATTACCTTAAGAATGGGTGGGTAGATATTGATAAAGAAAACCATCATCTACCAATACATGATGTGATGGAGATAAGAATTCTGATCTAATGTTTTGAAAATAGATTAATAATTGAAGAGAGGCAACAAATTAAATGCATTTATCTTTGTATGCTTCCTCCTCTCCCAAGTAAACCTTATTTTTCTCTAAATATCCTTCAAAGCTGAAATATAGGATCAAAATAAGCTCAAAGAATATCCTAATGAGTCCACTAGCTTTAAAATCCCAAGTTGGAAGACTTTTAATCCCTAAGTGGAACCTTTGTCTACTCCAAATACACTCACTCTTCCTCAAGATCCTAAGATTATTCCACCTTAGAGGCCTTATTGGACCATGAATCTTGATTTTGTCATGCCTATCCTAGAGAATGAATCTTCTCCTATACCCATATAAAATCAAGAGAGAGAAGAAGTTGTAAAAGTCACACAAAAAGGTATTTTAAGTTGGAAGGAAGTCCTTAATATGCAAGATCAAGAGCAAGAGGGAAGAATAATGTTGGAAGTCAAGTCAAGAAAACCTATAATCCTATAAAATCCTTCATCTACCATTCATGTTGTAGTTATCCAAAGAGCATCCAATTAGCCTAGTTCTCCTAAAATACCAAGTTGGAAAGACACTTTATCAGGTTTCAAACAAGTTATTCAATTTTTTTGCCTTCCCACCCTCTCCTTTTGTGAAGGAGAATCAATTACTTTGAGTGAATAAGATGAAATTCAATTGAGAAGGAGAACTTGACAAGAAAGAAGGACGAAGTGGTTGTCTTAGAGAGGAAAGATGTTGTATTTATAGGTGAATTTTAAGAATGTGTTGAAGAGATTGATTCTAATGATCATGATGAATATATCATCATTTTCACTCCCCTTAGTGGAGAATCAAACCAATCAGCATTCAAGGATGAACATAAGACTCTAACTTTTAGACAATAGTTAGACAACTCTTTGGGTGTCACAAATGACCAAGTACATAAATTTTATTGGTATGGTTATGAGGTTGATGAAGAAGAATATAAGTTAGGTTTGATATAAAAATAAAATCATGAGGTGTTGGATATCCAATGGGTAGATGAACTTCCATTCTTTATAGAAGAGAAGGAAGATCAGTCTAGTCTTGAAGAAGAAATATTGCAGCCTTGACATGAGCCTACCCAAACATGTGAAGCATCTAATCAACATGTTTTACCTCAATAAAATGGTAAGGTTACTATTGAACTTGATTTTCTTTCAAGTAATTAAGAAGAGGATACCTTTTGGGAAGAATTAGAAATGTTTTATTCTAATCTAGATGGTGAACCTATAGTACATAAGGATAATGTTAATGATGTGGATTTGACCTTTGAACATGATCATGAGATGTATGAAAAAGTCTTTAAAGATAATATAATGGTTTATAACCTTATTAAACCTCATGGATAAGTATAAGAAGGTTTTGAAGACATGCGTAAATCATACTTGAACATGTTCAAAGAGTTTTAAGAGCATGGTAAGCTATCACCTTAAGAAAGACAAGAAGTTGTTGGTGAGAGGTATAAAACTCCTAGAAATCCAATAAGTTTGATCAGGTATCACAGAGAAGTCCAAATCCATGATATGTCAATCTATGATGAGTATGGCACTCTTTAAGATGAAAAATAATATAATATGCCATCTGGTAAATAAGAAAGTGATCTTGAATATTTCCTTTATGATATGGCAAACATTCTCCTTCAAAATGACAACTCTTTAAGTGAATAATTTCAAGAGATCAAGAAGTGGCAGCCTATTATTATCGTGTATGCTAAGCAACCAATCTTGGGATGAGTATGACATTTTTATTGACTCACATAGTCAAATCATGGACATGGGAATGAAGCAATAAGGTCTAATAACTAGTGATGGAGATCTTGAGGTCCAATCATGTTGGCAAGTAAGAAGCATGATCCATTAAATGTTATAGTTAAAAGGTAGCTTGTTCTATAAGATGTCTCATCTCATGAGTAAATTGATCTAAGAAGATTTCCATTTGACCTTGGAGAAATAAGATATGTAGTTTAGTTGTACATAGTAGGCTTTGATTTATTTTCCCTAAGTGTCTTTGCACAAGTGTGTGTTGTCTTGATTCCTTTTCTTTGTGTGTTTTTTTCATTTTGTGTTTAGAGGTCAAGTTAGTTGTCTTGTCAATTGTCAAGATCAATTCAGGACTGAGTTTGAGTGTGATATATTCCATGCCCAATGAATGGAATAGGAAACTAGTCTAGTATGCTTATCAAACAAGCATCCCTAGGAGACCACCAAATATGTTAGCCAAATTTTGTCTAACATATGATAGGTTCAAAAAATTCTTCCTTTTTCAATTCATATTACCATAGTTTAAGGTAATATCCATTTTGATCCTATGCTTGTCTAAGTCATGTTATGTCATGCTTTAATATGGTTCAAGTGGTGTTAGGGTTTTAAAGGGACTTGTTAAGCCATATGTCATGTTTAAAGGTCATGTCATCCCACCTCTAGTCTATACAAGTTCCTAAAAAATTTTCATGTGTATCCAAGGTCAATAAATCATGTTTCAAACTCTTCTATAGATCACTAACATGTGTAAAATGGTTTAAAAATCACCTTAAGAGTCCAAAAGAGTTAAAACCATGTAGAAAGGTGTTTTAAAATGACTTATGAAGAATTATATAATGTGAAGGTTGGTAAAAAATGATGATAATATAGTTTTAAATAATGATAAGTAGTTACAAGTAAGTTTCAACATTTAAAGGAGGCTTGTCACCCACTTGTACAGACCAAGAAGACTTATTTTTAGGTGAAAATAGTTTAAGAGTGTCTCTTTATCTTCCATATGACAAATACATGCTTGTAATGTAGGTACACATCTAGAGAATGCAAAAAACACTCCCTCTCTTCCATTGATCCCTTGGCAAGCTCATAAAGGCAAACTTCACATGCTTGGTTCATACATCTCAAAGAGACTTGGGACCTAAAACTTTTGCCAGAGGAGTGGGTACTAATGGTATTCAAATCCATATCTATAGTCATCATATTGGTTTCCCCTCCTTTATGAACAATTGTTAAGACTAGTAGGTGGTCTTAAACCTACCTCAACCATACAGGCTCAATTTTGGGCACTTTTAGTGAGAATATAAAGTTTTTGGTGATTAATAAAGGTTTTTAAAGCATTAATATACCTTATCCAATCCCCTTATGTCATATTACACCTTCCTTTTGGCCCATGTGGAAGTGGAGAGTGAGCAAAACCTTATTTTATTCTAGGTGTAGGCCTTAATGAAGTTGTAAGTAGTGTTTTAGGTTTGTAAGAGTTTTATAATGAGTCTATGGTTTGAAAAAAATAATGAATATTTTAATCAAGGTCCCTTAGTAATCCATCCTATTAAATCAAACATTAGAACCACTTCAAACAATGTGCTAGTGGTTATGAACATTGAAATGAAAACCAAGTGAGTTAGACAGAATTCATTCTACATGTTCTCAAGGGCATGTGATTAAATAATAGACATGGATGTACTATTTAAAAAGTAACAATGGAATAATATTCCAATTAATAATCCTTCACAAGTTCAAGAGTATCATACCTTGAGTCCTAACACTAAATAGACTCCAACGTGCATACACATGATTGTTTCAATCTTAAAGGAGAAAGAGACTAGTTTTAGTGACAAAGTGATAAATTGAGAGGTCATAAAGACAAATTAAATAAATATTATCATGAACACCTTAATTAACCTCATAAACATACTAAACTAGTCTTAAGAAGATCTCATACAATAGAATCTAGTAGTATAGGGTCAAAATATGGACCTACAAACTCATAACAGTCATCAAATGAGAATCAATGTCTAATGTGAACATGAATGAATGGTAAGTGGTTTCATGTGATATTAAATGACATTTAATATCTATATATGGACTCATTAAATTGGTAAATATCACCACTAATCTACCAAGGCAAGCCTAGTGCCATTTAGGCCACATATTATATTACAAGCCTATCATCCTCAAGAATACACCAAAAGGTGATAAACATTGCATTATAAGTGTTATATAATGGTTTTATCCATTTCATGGAAAATTTATGAAAAAATTTAGGGTTTAATAATTTCTAACATGGACCTAGATGCATGATAAAAAATACTAAAATGACAAAAGGTAGGCTTATAGGTTTGTATACCTTTAGGTCTCTCTTTTGCATAAAATGCAATAACTCTTGCTTAAAATGATGAGTCAAGGGAATGAATTAAGTTTGGAAATTATGAATAAATATATGTAAATTTTTATAGGCAATGGAGGATAACTATGTCATTAGATACCTACTCTTGACTCTCTATTCAAACATCAAACTTAAACCTATACCTACAGTCAAGCTTGTTTCTAGATAATGTAAATAAAAGAGCATATGGTGAAAGAAATGAAGTTGGGAGTTTAGGAGAGAAACCATGGGAGGAATTAACAACATCATATAACATTTAAAAAACCCACATATATTAATAAATGAGCTCACAAAATGACTGATGGCAGTGTAGAGGACAAGACGTCTAATTTGACCAAATAAGCCTCAAAGGGTCATACATAGGACTTTGTGTGTCTTCTCAAGGAAATGATGTAGGTTTGAATTGAATTTAGGTGTAAAGACTATTTTATATGTCTAATAAATATCAATTAATTATTATAATGTGTTTGGATGTCTTGAAATGAGCAAAAACACTAGAAACAAACCTCTGGGGTAAATTAGTTCAAGCTGCCAATAAACCCTCATGTGAGATCATACCCTATTCTAAACCATTTGAGGGGTCATATGTTTGTAAAAACATTATATAACCTAATATTGGGTGTTTAAATCCTTTTTTAGGTATTATTGAGTATTAAGCAACATTTAGAAGGCTTTTCAGCTCAAGAACCTAATTCTAGCCTACACAGTCACAATTTACCAACTCGAAAGGAGATTTGAGATGTTTGTATCTTAGATGAAGAGATGCATGGTGACCCAAAATATTAGTAATAAGAGTACACCATTATTAAATAATGATTCATTTAATTTGTATTTTCATCTATAGCCTAATCTTTATGAGCAATCCTTAAGAGTGTAAGGCACTCATAGGTTACTAAGAAGCCCTCTAATGACCCGATGAGAGATAGTTGCCACCAAATGCCTTATAATTGATTGGTTTTTATTTTAAATTACCAATATTACCTTAATAAGTATTATATACACTTTAAAATGTTATTTATTGTCATGTACCAAGGGTAAACTATATGAAATTGACCAAAATACATGGTTGTGGGCCTATTTGTGAGTGTGCATGGTAAGGAATAACTTAAAAATTAAGCATAAAGGATTATAAAGATAGGTCAGAGGTTCCATGACCATATTAATTCCTTCACATGTATTTTAAGTTGTCATATAATCCATTTAAGTTAATTCTTGGGGTCAATAAGGGATAAATATACTATTTTGCTAGTCAAGAGGTCTATCTAGAAGCCTATGGAGTATAAAAAGAGAACTCTCTTCCAGAATTTTTAATTGTCCCATAATGTTTCAAGCCTAAAAAAATAATTTTAAATATTTATAACATTCAAATTTATTAATAAATAAATTCAAATTCCTCTTGAGCATGTACAAGCACCTAAGCTAGGGTTTTAGCCATTTCATGGTTCACCCATCTGTACAGGGTCTTAGGTCCTAAAATTTGACATGGAGCATTTCCAAGGGGTATGAAAAGTGAATCAAATTATTATTATGAGTTTCACACATGTGGTCATTAATTAGAGCCTAAACTTATTTTTTAGTCCTAGAGGCCTAATTAGAGAGAAAATAGGTGAATAAGTGTACTTTTAATTGATGTCAGTGTTGACATTTTGGCCTCACAGGACAAATGTTAACCCCTTATATCAAAAAAATTTGATGATCATTTTTATAGATTACTTTTGGTGTCTCTTGGCATGGTCATGTCATCCTTGTCTCGATGAGAGTCTTTATATCTTGACTAAGAACATCATGATGTGTCATAATTCATGTTTTATCCATGGTGTCATGAGTGTCTTGAAGTATTTAAGATGATATAATGGGTCTCGTAACATCTTAGAATGAGAGATATCATTATTAAGAGGTCATGAAGTCCAATGAGTATTTAGCCCTGTTTGAGGTGTATAGTGGTCCTTTTTAATGTGAAAGTGTTTCAAGAAATGTTGGAGGTTATGATATAGAGGTCATAATGTGTTTAAATTCCATTGTCCATGACATATTCCTCTAAACTCATTTAACACTCTCATTACCCCTCCTAAGTCATTAATCATCCCTAAAACCCCTTCATGAGCCTATTTTCCTTGTAAAACTTCAAAAAAATGAAGTGAATTTATTAATTTTATTGAAAAGGGGCCTTTCAGACATGGTAGTCATGTCACATTACTCCCCCCATACGTTTCATAAGTGTTAAAAGCCTTTTGAGACATATTTATGCCATTTTCATTAGCCATATAGGCCCCACATGACATTTTATGAACTTTCCACTTCCCCTTATATTTATCCTACTTGGAAATGGATTTTAAACTCATTCTTCCATCTTTCTAACCCTAAAATGATGTTACAAAGCTTGGGACTTGAATAAATAGTGAAAAAAAAATTTGGGGCTTTTCTATAGATGCACATAATCGTATAGACTATACCATATAAAATAAGATCAGGGGTTGAAGGTGAGATCATGTGTGATGTCTCTGTAAAGTTTCATGAGAAATGGATTCCATTCAAGTCTAAAACAAAGTTTCACTTCATCAACCCTTCTTTATAAGCTTGGATAACTCCTCAGGTTTCTATTTGTACTGTATAAAGGAGAGAGAGTGGAGGTCCTAGATCTTGACCATGGATAGTAGACTCAACCATATTATAATCATGGGAATTTTTTTGAAGATTTGTCTCCTCATATTTATGAACCTTCCTTAAGAAGTTAAGGAATGTGTATGCACTTCACATCCACATAGGCAACTTTAGTTGGGTGGTTTTCATGTGTTTTTGATTTGTTTCCTTAATATAATGATTGATCTTGTTATATCAGGTATTTAAGGTCTCTTATATGTAAGTTTAAGTACTTATCTCACATGTGTGAGATTATATAAATGCAAGTATCCATGACTAGTCATTGTGTGCAGCCTACAAGAAAGTTGACTATATTGGACAAGGTTGAAGTTCTTCATCAATAGTTTATTTGATAGGTTTGGAGATTTTAAGAGGTTTTTTTATGGTTCTAATGACTTATTATTCAAATTTAATGCTTAATTATCTTGTATTATCTTAGAATATCTCAACAAAGATGACTTATGCATAAGTGAGGGTTATTATTGACATGGACTGTATACAATCTAAAGGCACCTGTAGAACATCAAAAGTTTTTTAAGAGAGTGAAAATGAGAGTTATATTGATGATGAAATAATTTAATTCTCTTTCTAATAGGATTATCCACCTCATTATAAACCTCATCAAGCTTATTAACCATCTCCTTGTCTTCAGACCCACTCAGTTCCTTTTTTCATAAAATTTGAGGCCTCTTTGGGAAAATTAAGGTTTTTGGAGTTTTTGAGGTTTCATGTTTAGGCTTTGTATGATGTGTCCATGCATCCAAAACTTCATGTTGACTAAGAGTATGTATTAGGTTATTCAAACTATAGGTAGTTGGTCTTAGAAAGGTTTTTTCCATCCATTTCAAGCCACAATCCATACCACTGTTGTTTCACTGTCACCACTACTATTTTACTATGTTATCCCCTATTTTCTTATTTCCATCTCCTTGTCACTCTTTTGACACCTTCCTTCACCCATACACCCTCAGTTATAAATATAAATCATATTAGTAAACCTGCATGCCCCTTGGAACCTTTAGAAGGAATGAGGTCACAAGTGATGAGCCCATTTGGGCATGAGCCTAAATAGAGAAGGCAAATCATACCTATAGTCAGCCTTTTAGGGATACTATAACATAGTGTTAAAGGAAATTAAAGTAAAATTTAGAGAGATATGGATAATTATAATGATTCCTAATCAAGGATCCAATACTAAGTGGTCACCATAAATAGTCTAAATCAATGTTCACCTCAAGTGTCACATGTGGACTATCTCAGTTCGTACACAAGGCTACACTCCTATATGATTGAGTAATGAGAAGATAGTTAAGATCTTAGATTTATGTTTGGAAATATATTGAATTAATCCAAGATGAATTATGAGAGCTTAAAGGTGATGTCACCACCTAGCTACCTTAATCCTCCACTTCAAGCAACTATTGTAATGGCAGAGGAGCACCTATATCCAACTGACTAGTTGGGGATTAGTTTGTGAAGGAACGATTAACAAGAAGTTATGTTAATAAGTCTATGAAGTGTCTAGAAGGATTTAAAAGTCATAATTATTATAATATTCCTAGTACCTAAAATTTAAGGGACCTTAACTCCATAAAAAATACTAATATAGGAGATAAGAACCTATAATATTCCCATCAAACAACTATAGTCAACAGTCAAGGGTAAGCAAGAGGTTATAGGAAATAGATTTAGAACCACCATATGCTTAAATAAAGATTGAGTGGAAGAGGGTCACCATGAAAATTACAATGATAAGGGGATTAAGATATTATAATGACATTCCATGACCTAAATTCTTTCCTCCATACACACCTATAGCCACTTTGTCTAACTTGCATGAAATTAAGTATGGTGTGTTGAAGATCACTATTTTTGGGAGTTAGATGAATGAATAAGCCCATGGAGATATAAAAAATGGATAAATTATATAAAATAGGTATAATATACTCATTTGGAATAAGTTTTAACCCACACAATCAAGAAGGAAAAGAAAAACACCTACAGGCTATGGAGAAGCATTGACTTAAGCAAGCCAGATAGGCTTGTGCAAGTCAATCAATGTGCTCACGTTTGATAATGAAGGATAATTTAACATTAGAACACATATTAAATATCATGATAAGTGTTTTAAGGATACTATATGAAGTAGGAAAGACTAAGACATAGTTCCTTGGGGTTTCACACCCATAACTGTGTCTGAACCCTAGGGGACTGTGTGTATGGTATGCAGGATTCAAAATTGGTTAAGTACTTAGTATGGATAATGTGACCAACCATAAGATATGAATGGATTATATATATCTCCTTCATCATTACACTAAGGGGAGAAAAGGATCACATAGATCCACCTTCACTCAAATATACAGGCTAACAAGAGTATCTACAAGTAGCATAGAAGTGAAGAAGGACATGGTTGAATATGGGGCATCAAATGGATAGTTTAAGGAAGATATTGAATATGGTAAGGATTATTAAATATTTATAAATATTTCCAAGGACCATTAAATTAATTCTATACTCAAGGAATCCATAGATGGCATGTTTGCAGACTTTTAGGGTCAGTTTAAGCCCTCAATCTCCAAACCCTGCATAGGAAAATTAGATGATTATAGGGACTAACCACATCATGAAGTTATAAAATGGCATGGATAAGGGTGAATGTAAAATATAATAGAGATGAATGATGATGTTTGGTCCATAAACAATGGCCACAAACTCAAGCTTTCATGCTCAGACATAGTTGCAGGTAATATATGGAAAATTTGAGACAAAATAGTCATTTGAGGCATTTAGAGGTAGAATTAAATCTCCAAAATTGAAGAAGAAGGTCATCATGAATAATAAAAGGTGTTGATACTATTTTATTGGTCAGAAAATAGTGGGTATATCCACTACTTTGTCTCAAACCAAGACATTTTTAGGCAAGTAATGTGCTAAATGGACAAGATCAAGTCTTGGGAGGTTTGCAAGATGGAATTAGAGCCCTCAGATAGTGTTGAATCAATGAAACATGGTAAAATATCTTAAATAAAACTCTAAATGGGGTATAAGACTCAAAAATTATATTCAATTATCTTATGATAGGCCTTAAACATAGTCATACAAGCTTGCCTACAGACCTTAGTGCGACATCAAGGCTCCTTCATGCTTCTACAGTTGGTTGTATGATCAAGAGTTGGATATGAATATTTTTGAGACATGATAGAAGATATTTCATGTAAAAATTAGTGAATATAAGTTATAATATCTTCAAAACATCAGTAAAATCACTCAACCCTAAACATAGATGGTTTGAAGACCAACTTCAAGCACTCATCCACTTCACCACATAATCTTTTAGGATAAAATATCTTAGGATGTTTTAGGTACTCCTATACAATAAAAAATCATGATAGGTTGATTGGAATTGGGAGGATAAAATATATTAATGAACCTTAAGAAATCAAGCACTCATAAATGGCTTGAAAACTACCCTAGGGTCAACTTATGATGCTCATATCTTCATCCATCCTTTGCATGGGATTCTAAGTCATTTAAGGAAGCTGATTAGGTTTATGACCTATAGATTCATGGATTTTATTCTAATCTTGGACATCTGTACTATATAATACATCCTTAATACCCTAAACACCCTTAAAACCTTCTTAAACCCCTTCAATATCTTGATGGAATAATTCATGAAGGAAATAAACTCTAAAGGGTTGGTTTGGTCTGCCTAACACCTAGATGATATTATACACTCACAAGAGGTCATACCCCTACTATTGGTTATATGGACAATTGTATATAATCCTATAAAATAGGTAATTTTTTAGGGTTTTGAGTAGAATGAAGGGTGTTTGATAGTTTATAATGATTGTAATCATTGGTATATAAATTTTGAGACTTAATCCAGCCTCCCAATGTGTAACATGCCCAATATTTCACTTGGGAGAGTCTTTAAAAGTACTTACAAAACTACCAGTCTACCATGATTAAAGAAAGTGAACCAGTTAGATTAGAGAATTATAATTTCATGTTCTTAATGAATTTATAAGACTATGTAAATGTTGTAAATGTTGTTTTAGATAGGGATGACACTCATGCATAGATTTTCAAGCTTTGTTGTAGGTTTCATGGAGGTCCATATATATGCACATAGGTAATTAGGCCTATTAGGCCTATGTTGTCATCAATAAGGTCAAGTTGGAATTCAAATACCAATGAAATGGGTAAAATAAAATATGTTATGCTTGGTGTATGGCCCTTTAATGGAATTTAATGTGCATTTCATAGCTATGATGGAAGAACAAGACAATTTCCTTGACTCTATCAATTTGCTTTAGAGGAATGTGGGCTGCTACATGATCATGGTGGCCTAATTCATGATTTTAACTACCATGGTCAGCCATTGGATAAGTAAAAATAAGGTTTACTCAACCACCCTTACCTAATCTATAATGACAACACCTCATTCAAGGATCCATCAAGAAGGTTCAACGTACAAGAGGATTGAACGAGAATTGTGTAACTATTGTAACTAATATTTTGAGTTGAATGTGGTCATTGATGACCCTCTCCAGTATTACATGCTAGGTTCCCCTTATTATCTCCTCACCTATTCTATATATTGAAGGATTTTTCCCTTAGTTTGTATCCCTCAATATGGTATGAGGAGACTCTACCAATATTTGTACTTATGAATCTATTTAGATTGAATAATAGGCTATTGCATATATTTCATGGTGACATTATAGTTTATTAATAATTTTTTATACGAAAATGTGATGTCTTTCTTTCCCTTTCAGGTCCTTGTTAACTTAGATGTCAAGAAGGTGTCTTATATAGGTCATGTGAAGTGTATAAGTGCAGGTAATAGATTATTGAAGTGTGTCATGGCTAGTAAGAGTCTTATCACAAGCCTAATAGTCATAAATTTGGTATTACATTCATCCAATACAAACTCCACATGAAATACTTGTGCTTAAGGAATCATGAAGATGACTATTTGGTGTGATTAGTTCATTAGTGTTTGAGAGTCCAAGTTGAATGAGTGGATAAAATGATTATTAGGTGGATCACCACATCTTAGATTAGATTTTCATTCATGTATATACTTTATCCTTTCCATCTCAATAGATTAGATCTCAGATAAAGTAGTGAAGTGAACAATTAGGGGAGCTAGCCCCTTAAAATCTAGATGTTTGACCCACTTATTAGGTAACCCATAGTTGAGGGTCATTCCCATGTTAGCCTAGGTTTGAGGTTAGGACATGAACACTCCTCTCCTAAATAAGGGTACAACCTAGAGTCTCTAACAGTTTGAACACACCTAGTGGGACATATTTCAAGTGCTTTGAAGCATGTTCTAAAGACATTAGAGGACATTTTGAAGCTGGGGACATTATATCATCATCTGTAATCACCTCAATCAGATTCAAGCATCTTTGGGAAGGTTTATAATCAATTTCAAGCTTAGAAACATCATTGTTCCATTGTTTCAAAGGTAATAACTTTTTGGTTATTATTATGATCTAATACAAACTTTGCATAAGGAGTCATGGTAGCCTATGAGGTAGGCTTAGACACTCCACCTCCATATCCACCATATCATAACCTTTATGTGAAATATATTGATCCTTACCAGCCATATAATAGACATCCTTAGTCCTACCAAGACCATCCACCATATTTTTAGCCTCCTCCACCTCCATGGTAACCTCCTCACCCCTATGATCAATCATATTATCAACTTGTTACCCCTTGAAATCAACCTGCACCAAACAATCACCAAATTGAAGAAAGGGACAAGTTGTAGGAATATCTTAGACAATAAAAAAGGGTTGAATTTCAAACCATTATTCCTCATCAAAATACCCTTACAATCCAACAATAACTAGCTAAGTTTCTTACTCCATCTCCTTTTCTTTCCTCTCTAATCATAGGAGATTTAGTAGTCCATAATTGTTTACTTAATGACAAGGCAAGTCATTCAATTATCTCTAAGTTGGTGGTAGATAATTTGAACTTGACATGTAAACCTATGTATGATCTTAAGCTACAATGGAATGGCTCTCTTATGAGAAAATTTGGCATTTTCAAAACCTTCAAATCATACTCCATGCCTACCTCAAACTTTGAGTTGTGTAAGACCTTATTGTAATAAACCTTACCTATTTAGCTAGTGATTTTATGCTAAGGTTGGGGGGTGTTTGTTTAAGGAATTGTATCATATGGTGTGAAAAATTGAGCATGGAATGGAAGTGAAAACTAGGTCTGAGTCACTCTCTAAATTCCTCATGTAGCCTTACACTCAAATCACCTCAAATTCCAATTGCCTTCACCATCCTTGTACAAATACATATACCTATGTTTAAGATCATATGCCTAATCAAAATCTTGAAATGACCCCATCTTGGAAGCCTTCATGGGCCAAGGACCCAAAATTTATCATGTCTACCTTTGAATAGGAGAATAAGGAAGGAAGAAAAGGTATTAATTTCATTTCAAGGATCCTCTCAAGTTCTCCAAACACATCCTTAGTCCTTCATACTGAAATAACTCAAGAACATCCAATCATATCAGAATGTGACAAGGTAAACAAAGTCTCCAAGAGAAAGGATGTTGTCTTTAATCATAGCACCCCTAAGATCCTAAGTTAGGAGAACACCCTTGAAGCCATCAATAAGACTAAAGAAACATATTGCCCACCCACCCTCTCCTCTATTAAAGAGCAATCAAATGCATCAAAATCAGAATATGAACATCAAATCATGGTGGTCAAACTATCAAGATTAGAAATTCAAGTCCTTCAAGAGCTTGATCATGCCACATCTACAACAAAATATCAAGATAATTTTGGAGAAGATGCTTCTAGTGTCTATGAAGAATAGATTCAGATTGGGACTCAGGTCAGATTTAGAACATAAAAGGAAGTTGGATGATGAGATACAACTGTAATATCATGATGTTGGTACTAATTTTGATGAAATTAAGGCTAATACTTCCATAAGAAACCTACTAGAGGATAACCCTCATTATAAAACCATTGATACTAAGGTCATTTATCCATTGGAAGATTAGTGGCAACATCTATGTTTGGAATTCTTGAGTGAAATGGAACAACTTAGTGTTGCAGACTTGAATGAAGTGATAAGGCAATAGGTTAAAGTCTCAAGTGAAGAAGGAAATGTGACTCAAGAAGTGCCAAAAAAGAGGAATTATATTTTCATTGTATTGAGGAGCCACCTTCATCTATTGATGAGGAGGATGAACAAGCTTTAATAGAAATAGAGATTTGCTAGGACCTTGTCTAAGAAGAGGTGAGTGGTCAACATGATATCTTGAAAGTAGAAGGTAGAAATAGAATCTAATTATATGATTTGTCTATTTATAATGATGAAATGTCCTTTTAGGAGGACTTAGAATAATTTTTATTAAATTTAGACACCCCACCACTACATTAATCAGAGCATGAAAAAGAATTTACCAAGGATGATTTGGTAGATAATCATTTGGAATCTAATGGGTAAAATCAGTTGTAGTCTCTAATTAAAGATAATATGAAACTTATGATGAAAAATAGAAAGGTATGGGAGGAATATTATTGGGTTCTTGACCATCATACTCAACCCATGCACCTGGGGATGAAGCTAGATGGTCCAATCACTCTTCTAAGAGACCAAGCGAGTGTTAACTATAGGATGAAGTTATCACATGTTGATAAAAGTTTGATTACACCCAAATAATCTCATGACAAATCAAAATCATGTTACCATAGTGATAAAAAAACATTCCCATTTGATCTTGGGGGAATGATGTCTAAGTCAAGTTAGTTTTGTAGTAGTTAGTTGTCTTATCCAAATAAGTATGTTGTATAAGTTTGTAAGTAGTGTCTTATTATTTAGTTCCTATCCCTATTTGTTCTTAGTGTTAGGTTGGTTTTCTTTTCTTGTTTGTGTGTGTATTGTTTCTAATATAATTCTTAGATATGTCATGAGGTACAACTCTATTTGGGTAGTCTAAGTAATCCTCAAGTCATGTCACTTTATTTGAGCCATTATGTCATCTTTGTCATGACAATGTATGGATTCTCTTGACCATTAGGCTAGTTTCCCATCAGAGTCATCATAAATGTTGACATTTTGGCCTCATGGGCCAAATTTTAACCCCATATATTTAAATTTTTTGCTGATTATTGTTTTAGCTTGTTTCTGGTATCTCCTGGCATGGTCATGTCATCCTTGTCTTGATGAAAATATTTGGATCTTTACTAATAACATCATGATGTGTCATAATTCATGATTTATCCATGGTTTCATGAGTGTCTTGAAGTATATAAGATGATATAATAGGTGTCATAACATCTTAGAATGAGAGATATCATTGTTAAAAGGTCATGAAGTCCAATGAGTATTTAGCCCTATTTGATGAGTATAGTGGTATTTGTTAATGTGAAGGTGTTTCAAGAAATGTTGGAGGCTATGATATAGAGATCATAATTTTTTTAAGGTTCATTGTCCATGGAATATTCCTCTAAACTCATTTAGTACTCTCATTACTCCTTATAAGTCATTAATCACCCCTCAAACCCCTTCATGAGCCTATTTGTCTTGGAAAAATTTATAAAAATTAAGTGACTAGATTAATTGTGTTGAAAAGGGGCCTTGAGGACATGTTATTCATGCCACATTTCTCCCCTCATACATTTCATAAGTCTTAATATCCTTTTGAGACACATTTATTCCATATTCATTAGCCAAATGGGCCCCACATGGCATTTTATGACCTTTCCACTTCCCCTTACTTTTTTCCTACTTGGAAATGGATTTTAAACTCATGATTCCCTTTTTCTAACCATAAAATGATGTAAATTTTGAGACTTGAAGAAATAGTGAAAAATTATAGATTGTTGGGTCTTTTCTATAGATATATGAAATGGTACAAACTATATTCTACAGAAGAATATCAAGGGTTAAAGGTGATATTATGTGTGATGCCTCTACAAATTTTCATGAGAAATGGATTCCATTCAATTCCAAAACCAATCTACACTTCATAAACCCTTCTTTTTAAGATTGGACAACTCTTTAGGTTTTTATTTGTTTAGTACAAAGGAGAAAGAGTGGAGTTCCAAGATCTTGACCATGGAAATTAGACTCAAATAATTTATAATCATGGGAATTTGTATAAATATTGGTCTCATCATCTTTATTAACCTTCCTTAGGAATTTAAAGAATGTATGCACTTCAAATTTGCACAAGCCAACTTTAGCTAGTGGTTTTCATGTGTTTTTAATTTGTTTCATTAATCTAATTATTGAATTTGTTGTATCAGGGATTGAAGGGATATTTTATGGAATTTTAATCACTTATATCACATGTGTGAGATTATATAAATGCAAATATCCATGACTAGTCATTATGTGTAGCCTGTAGGAAAGTTGACTATATTAGGCAAGGTTAAAGGTCCTCATCAATAGTTTCTTTAATTGGTTTGGAGAGTTTTAGAGGTGTTTGATGGTTCCAATACCTTATTAATCAAATATAATGATTAATTTTCTATTATTATCTCATAATATCTCAAGAAAGAGGACTTATGCATAAGTGAGGGTCACTATTGACATGGACTATGTGCAGTCCAAAGGCATCTACAGAACTCCAAAAGTTATTTAAGATAATGAAAAGGAGAGTTATATTGATGTTGAAATTTTTTAATGATCTTTCCAATAGGCTTATCAACCTCCTTATCAACCTCATCAAGCTTATTAACCATCTCCTTGTCTAAAAACCCACTCAGCTGCTTTCCTAGCAGAATTTAAGGCCTCTTTGTGAAAATTAAGGTTTTTAGAGTTTTTAAGGTTTCATGTTTAGGCTTTGTATGATTTTTCCATGCCTCCAAAATTTCATTTTGACTAAGAGTATGTATAAGGTTATTAAAACTATAGGTGGTTGGTCTTAAAAGGGTCTTTCCATAAATTTAAAGCCACAACCCATACCACTAATGTCTCAATGTCACCATGCCATTTTATTTTATTATCCCTTGTTTCCTCTTTCTTTTTCCTTATCACTCCTTTTCCAACTTCCTTCACCCATATACCCTCCCTTATAGGTTTAAACCATATTATTAATACTCCATGCCCCTTGGAACATTTAGAAGGAATGATGTCACAAGGGATGAGCCCATTTAGGCATGAACCTAAACAAAGAAGGTAAATCATACCTACAATCAGCCTTTTAGGGCTACTATAATAGAGTGTTAAGAGAAATGATGAAGTCCATTCAAATACAATTCAGAGAGAGAGGGATACATATAATTATTCCTAATCAGGGATACAATACTAAGTGATCACCATAAATAGTCTAAATAAATGTTCACTTCAAGTGTCACATGTGGACTATCTCAGCCCGTACATAGGGTTACACTCCTATATGACTGAGTACTAAGAAGACAATCAAGATCTTGGCCTTAAGTTTGGAAAGATAGTGAATGAATCTAATATTAATGATTATACCTTCAAGTTTATTTCACCACATATCCACATTAAGCCTCTACTTTAAGTAACTATTATAATGATAGAGGAACACCTATAACCAACTAACTGGCTAGGGCTTAGTCTGTGAAGGAAGGTTTAGGAGGATGTTATGTTGATAAGTATGTGAAGTGTATGGAAGGATTTAAAAGTGATAATTATTATAATAAGTCCAATACCTATATTTTAAGGGACCTTAACTCCTTAGAAAGGCCTAACATAGGAGACAAGAACCTACAATAGTCCCATCAAGCAACTATAGTCAACAATCAAGGGTAAGCAAGTGGTTATAGGAAAAAGAGTTAGAACCATGATATGATTAAATAAATATTTATTAAAATAGGATCACCTTGAAAAATACAATTTTAAGGGGATTAAGAGTTTATAATGACACTCCATGACCCAAATGTTTTCCTTTGTACACATATACAACCACTTTGTCTAGCTTGCATGAAATTAAGTATGGTATATTGAAGATCATTGTTTTGGGATAGTTAGATGAATAAATAAGTCCAAAAAAATATAAAAAAAGGATACATGATATAAAATGGGTCTAATATACTCATGTGGAAGAATTTTTAACCCATACAACCAAGAGGGAAAATAAAAACACTATATGCTATGGAGAAGCATTAACTTAAGCAAGTCAGATAGGCTTGTGTAAGCCAATCAATGTGCTCACTTTTAATAATGAAGGATAATTTATCATTGGAATACCTAGTTAATATAATTATAAGTGTGTTAAGTATCTTGTATGAATTAGGAAACACTAAGACATAGTTCCTTAGGGTTTCACACCCATGATTGTGTCTCAACCCTAGGGGACTATGTGTATGGTCTGCAGGATTCAAAATTGATTAAGTACTTAACATGGAGAATGTGAAAAAACCTAGGATATGAATGGATTTATATATATCCTTAATCATAAAACTAAGGGTAGAAGAGGATCCCATAGCTCCACCTTTACTTAAATATACAGACTAACAAGAGTATCTCTAAGCAGCATGGAAGTGACAAAGGACATGGTTGAAGTTGGGGCATCAAATGTATTTTTTAAAGAAGAGATTAAATATGATAAGGATTAGAAAATATTGATAAATATTCCTAAGTACCATTCAATGAAGGATATACTCAAGGAATCCATAGAGGTCATGTTTTTAGACCTTTAGGGTTAGTTTAATCCCTCAACCTCCAAACGCTGCATAGGAAAATTAGATGCTTAGAGGGACTAACCACATCATAAAGTTATATAATGAGATGGATAAGGGTGAATGTAAGATATAAGAGAGAGGGTTGATTATGTTTGGTTCATATATAATGGCCATAAACTCAAGCTTCCATGCTTAGACATAATTGCAGGTAGTATAGGGTAAATTTGAGCCAAAATAGTCATTTGAGGCACTTAGAGATAGAATTAAATCTCCAAAATTTAAGGATAAGGTCTTCATGAATAATAAAATGTGCCTATACTATTTTATTGGTTATAAAAATAGTGGGTATACCCACTATTTTATCTCAGATCAAGACATGTTTAGGCATGCAATAAAAGTCCTAAATGGACAAGATCAAGTCTTGAGAGGTTTATAAGATGGAATTGGAGCCCTCAGATGGTATTGAATTAGTGAAACATGGTCAAAGATCATAAATATTCTTCCAAATTGGGTCTAACACTCAAAAAATATAGTCAATTATCTTATGATAAGCCTCAAACATAGTCATACATGTATACCTATAGGCCCTAGTGCCACATCAAGGCTCTTTAATGCTTCTAAAACTAGTTTTATGATAAAGTGGTGGTTATGAAGATGTTTGAGACATTATATAAGATATTTTAGGTGAAAAGGAGTGAAGACAAGTCACAATATCTTCAAAACATCACTTGAAACACCCAACCTTGCACACAGGTAATTTGAAGACCAACTTCAAGCACTCATCCACTCCACCACATAAGCTCTTAGGACTAATGATATTAATACGTTTTAGGTACCCCTGTGCAATAAAAACCCATGATAGGTTGATTTTCATTGGGAGGATAAACTTTATGAAAAAACCTTAAGAATCAAACACTTAGAAATGGCCTGTAGACTACCCTAGGGTCAACTTATGACATTCATATCTTCATCCATCATTTTCATTGGAGTCCAAGTAATTTATAGAAGTTGAGTAGGAATATTTCATATAGATTCATGGATTTTATTCTAATATTAGACATCTATACTGTATAAACCATCCTTTAAACCATGAACACCCTTAAACCATTCTTAAACCACTTCAAGAGATTTATGGACTAATTGATGAATGAAATTAACTCTAAAGTGTTGGTTTTTCCTATATAACAATTGTATGATGTTCTACACTCACAAGAGGTCTTGCCCCTACTATTGGTTGTATGAACAACTATATAAAATTCTTAAAAATAGGTAATTATTCAAGGTTTTAAGTATAATTAAGGGTGTTTGATAATTTAAAATGATTAAAATCATTGGGATAACAATTTTTAGACTTAATCCATCCTTCCAATGCATAACATGCCCAATATTTTTCTTTGGAGAGTCTCTACAAGTACCTACAAAACTACCAGTCTTCCATGCTTAAAGAAAGTGAACTAGTTAGATTAGAGAGGTGGAATTTCAAGTTACGAATGCATTTATAATAATATGTCAAGGATATAAATGTTATTTTAGATATGTAACATAATAATTCATAAGTTTTCAAGCTTTTTGTTAGGTTTCATGGAGACCCATATACAAACACTTAAGCTATTAGGCCTAATTGGCCTACGCTATCATCAAGAACGTTAAGTTGGTGTTGAAAGACCAATGGAATGGGTAAAAACAAATATTTTATGCTTGTTTGATGTCCCTTTAATTTTATTCAATTTTAATTTAATATCTATGATGGAAGGACAAGATAGTTTCCTTGACTCCATCAATTTGATTTAAAGGAGTGTGGGCTGCTATATGATCATGGTGGCCTAATTCATGATTGTAACTACAATAGGGGAGTGTGATGGACTATTTTTAATATGTTAATACCTTGGATAATGAGAAATAAGGTTAAATCAACCACCCTTACCTGATTTATAATTCCAACACCTCATTTAAAGAGCCATTAAGGAGGTTCAATACATAAGTGGATCGAAGGAGAATTGTATAACTATTGTAACTGCTATTTTGAGTTGAATGTGGTCATTGATGACCCATATCCAATATTTCATGATATGTTCCCATTATTCTCTCCTCACCTCTTCTATATATTTAAGGTTTTTTACCTTAGTTTGTATCCCTTAGGATGGTATGTAGAGACTCTACCTGTATTTATACTTATGCATCTATTTGGACTGAATAATAGATTATTTCATCTCTTTCATGGTGAAATTCTAGTGTATTCATACTTATTGATATGAAAATGTGATGGTTTTATTTCCCTTGTAGGTCTTTGTTAACCTAGATGTCAATATGGTGTCTTATGCAGGTCATGTGAAGTGTATAAGTGCAAGTAATGGAGTCTTGAAGTGTGTCATGGCTAGTGAGAGTCTTCTAATAGGCCTACTAGTCATAACCTTGATATTCAATTCATATATTATAAACTCCACATGAAACACTTGTGCTTAAGGACTCATGAATATTACTATTTTGTGTGATTAGTCCATTAGTGTTTGAGAGTCCAAGTTGAATGAGTGGATAGAATGATTATCAGGTGCATCACCACATCTTAGAGTAGATTTTCATTCATACATATACTTTACCCTTTCTATCTCAATATATTATATCTTAAAGAAAGTAGTGAAGTGAAAAATTAGGTAATCTTACCCCTTAAAATCTAGAGGTCTGACCCATTTATTAGGTAACCCACAACCTAGGGTCATTCCCATGTTAGCCTAGGTTTGAGGTTAGGACATGAATAATCCTCTCCTCAATAAGGGTAAAACCTAGACTCTCTAACATTTAGGTCATGAAATTTAGCATAAAGATGTAAGGGAATATTGGGTACTCAAATTGATCTGTAGTTTTCCAAGATCATCTATGGATTTTTCTATACAAGGAGATTTGTGTGTTTTCAAGGCTATAAGGAATTGAAGGTAGGTATGAGCTTTAGGTGAGAAATAAGGTGTTTATGAGTGTTTTATGCATGAAAAGGAGTTGATTCAAGTTTTTTTACAACTAAAATATACCTTTCATAGAGATATATTTCATTCATGAATACAAAATCAAATTTTGAGCCATTTGGGTAAGGAGAGGCATAATAGGACCAATTCGGTTTCAAGACACCTAAATATTTATGTGATGATCCCCATTGAGATGTTAGTTTGGATAGATCCTAGGTAGATGCAAGGTGTTAAAGAGGAAGGAAGAAGGCAATCAAGGTGATTTTATGACCAAGAATTCCATGTGCCATTCCTCACAAGCCAAGAGAAGGGCATTTTGAAGAAGAAAACAAAGGTGTCAAGAAACTAAGTAAAAAATGTCCTTGAAGGTATTATGAAATTATTCTCCAACCTATTAATTTATTTTTAACTACTTAACACTTTTCATTGTTTTATTCTATACCCCTTTATCTTTCTCTTTTACTCTCATGCTCTGTGAAGACAACCTTGTTTGGCTTTGTATTGATCCTTTTTTTGAGTATGGCAAAGCCCTACTCAAATGAACACTTGTACTATGCCTTGGAATAATTAATGAAGTTGATTCTTACCTCCTCATATTCTTGCAACTAGTGTACTTGTGTGATTCTTGATGAATGCTAGTAGTCGTGATTGTACTCTATCTCATTTATCTTTTCTTACCTATTTGCAAATGGATTATCTTCTTTTAGGTCACATGATGAGTTTGATGTATTTTCACATAGCTTAAAAGTTTATTTCTAGTTATTAGTGACTTTTTAGACCTCTTTACTAACCCTCTCATTTAATTCATCCTCAAAGACCTATGTGTTGAAGCATTCATGCTTGAAGGTCCTTGTTTAGAAAAGTGTAATCACATTCAAGCCTAATATTTACTATTAAGTACATGATAGTCAATTGGAGTGTTTTATTTTGGTGTATCACATACTTAAATAGGTTTATTTCATGTCTTTTCTATCCCTTTTCCTTTACAATCAAGAAATTAGTAGTGAACCTAACCGATACATCAAGGGGTGCTATCCCTATAACCTAGAGGTTTGGTCTACCTAAAGGTAACCCATAGCCTTGGACCAATCCCATTGTATAAGAAAATTGAGAGGGATTTAATCACAATCTCAAGGGTCAAATTTGAGCTATAACGGTGGTTATCTTTACATGGAATATTGTTGATATAAAATGTGTTAAATGTCTATGTGAGTTTATCTACCATTTTTTATATGGTAGAAGATGCTCTTTTTTAGTTTCGTAATGATTAGTATCTTGGTTTAAAACCAATTGGGAATCACCAAAGAATTGGATGTCTCTTATATCAAGCTTATGTGATATGGATAATTCTATGATCAAGGCCTCATATTCATCTATATTTTTGGTGTAAGGGAAAGTTTATTTATAAGAGAGGGGCATGTATTCACCTTTGAGAGTAAAAAATATAATTCCAATACCCGCTCATGTTTGACATTTTGATCCATCAAAGAACATTGTCCATGGAGTGTAAGATATATTATATGCCTTGAACTCATACTAAAATCCTCAATGAGTGGAAAAGAATATGGTAAATGAGGTGTAGCCAATTGGATGGCTATGACTTAACCTTTTATTGACTTTTGAGTGACAAATTTTATATCAAACTCTATAAGCTACATTACCCATTTTGTTATGTGGCCAGTTAGGTGTGTTTTGTTCATGATAAACCTTAATGGATCTTATTTAATTATAACCTAAACCTCATTATTGAGTAAATAATTCCATAATTTTTGGGTGGAAAAAACTAAAGCTAAACATAGTTTTTACATTGTTGTATATTTGCATTTGTAATCAACTAGATGATAACTGATATAATATATTTAGTGATATTTGTGAGTATCATCAAATTGTGCTAGTAAAGTCCTTAGGTTATCATGGGTATCTAATATGTAAATAAGTAATGGTCTATCCAAAATAGGAAGAATAAGTACTGGTGGGTTTGATAAATAAGATTTGATTTTATCAAATCTTTGTTGACATACCTAATCCCATACAAAAAAATTATCTTTTTTTAGAAAAGATGTGAAAGGGATTATTTTATCATTAAATTATGCAATGAAATGTTGAATAGCTTGAATTTGACCCTACATGCATCACAAATGTTTGAGATTGGTTGTGGATGGAATTTCTATGATACATTATACTTTTTTTGGTCCACCTCAATGCCTCACTGAGAAATAATGTATCCTAGGATTTTTCTTGAAGATACCCTAAAAACACAATTTTTGGATTTAATCAAACATTAAACTTACTTAAGCACTTGAATATTTTTCATAAATCAACATCATGGTCTCAGTGGCATTTGAATTTTAAATTAAATCATCAACATAATCCTAAATAATTTTATGTATGAAATTATGAAATATATGAGTTGTGGCCCTTTTATATGTGTATCATGCATTTTTTAATCCAAAAGGCATGATTGTGTAAAAAAACATCCCCCAATTGGTAAATTTAGTCTTTTATTAATCTAAAGGGTTATTTTTTATTTGGTTATATCCTATGAAACCATCCATAAATTAAAATGTCTCATGTCTAGTTATAAATTCACAATCATGTCGATATTAGGTAAAGGTAAATCATCTTTAGGATAAGCCTTGTTTAATCATGATAATTAGTGAAACATTGAATGTAATTATTTATTTTTTTAATAAGGATAATGTTTGACACCTAGTCAGAATGTGTAATGGCTATTATAAAGCCAACATCTAAGATTTTTTGAATTTCATCTTTTATAACAATGCCACTTTGGGATTCATTTTTAATATTTTTTATTTTATTAGTTTGCATCTAGGTACAATAATATGATATATTTTAATAAGCCCAAGAAAAGAGTTAAATAAAATCATGAAGTACCTATCAATAGGTTTTTCCTTCATCCTCCTGCATCATTTTAGTAATTAAAAGTGGTCTAGGATCCTTATTCATTCCAAAGTTATATTTAACTATTTATTCATTTAAAAAAGTAGATTTCTCTATGTTAAATGGTGTGGTAGGATAGCATTTGATGCATCATGTTGGATATTTGGATTATCAATTTCACCAAAGTATTTATGAGTAGAGGTAGCATGAGAAAACATATTCTTATGATAGAAGGAAGGGAGATCCTCATATGCCCCAAGTACTCTAGTAATGACTCTTCATTGGATATCTCATACATTTTTTAAATTTTTATGGAAGAAACATCATTAATTAAATTATGGGTTACCACTTGGATCTTGGTTTTAGAGATATTCATACATTCCATTTTGGCCTTTTGTAAATAAAATGTATTTCAAGGTATATATTTGTGTTTGGTAACTATGTTTGAAAAACCCAGACCTTTTCAGTTTTTATTATTTATAGGATAAATGGGATGAGATATTTATTGCTCATTTTTACCTAACCCTTGTCCCTTATACCCATATTTGAGTAAATATTAAAACCAAAATTGGGTTTATAGGATTGTGGTGTGGTATGAATGGGTGGGTGGGTGGACCATTACATAATATTTGAAAGGATTAGTATACATTAGACATGTGTAAATGAATCCTTGATTATTAAATTTTAAGCATGCATGTAATGTGGATGGAACTACATACATATCATGTATCCAAAACCATCCCAAAATAATTTTATAGTTCAAGTCATTCGACATAACTTAACACAAAGTGGGTAATGTATAGGGACCTATGGTAATATTCAATGGTATTTGTCCCAATACTTGTCATGTCATATTATAAAATCCCTTGATACTCATATTATATGGTTCCAAATTTGATGGTTTGATTCCCATTATGGAGATAAATGACATGTTACAAATGTTGAGTCCTAAACCATTGTCCAAAAGAACTTATTTTACAATTTTATTGAAAACACACATGTGGATATAGATTGGAAAACAACTATTTATAAGGTTTTGAGGTGGAAAATCCTCATTTTTAAAGGATATATTATGATCATTCCGTTTTATGTAATTTAAGACAAAGGCCACATATGGTGGTTCGACATTACAAGGGAGTAGGTTCATACGTAATGCATCTAAAATAACATCCTTATAATGGGATGAATTATGTAATAAGTATAGTATCAAGGTTCTAAAAATAATATGTTTAGATTGGGAAATAACATTTCCTAGGGAGGATGATTGTTTCATGCACTCCTTTTGGTGCTTTTTAATGATATGTAAAATTTCATTGTAAACATTAGAACAAAGAGTATGCAGGAATGAAAGTTTGGAATCCCTTATAAATCAAAATGATTTAATTAGTCATGAGATATAAAACTTAATAATAACTATAAGGTATTGGAACATTAAATAATTAATAGATATATCAATGACAAACATGATTTTAAAATTATAGCAATCAGGTAGTAACATAAAAAAAATTAGAAAACCCTAAGTGATCTAGGGTTTGATGTTCAAAGATCTTATTATTAACAATATATTTTTATTAAATGGTTATATAAAAATTAAATTGAATAATGGTGATAATCATATCTATATCAAGCCAATTAGATGTTAAACTTAGATATAAGCATACACTAAATTTATTATGTTGAGATAGTCTAAATATGAAAAGTAAAACTATGATATATATATAGAAATGACAAATAAGTAATACACTTATCTTATTCTTATGATAATTTTTGTCACTTGGATTTTAACCCCTTAAGGATATTACTATATCTCCTCATCCAAGTGGCACAATAGATACATTTCTCTAGTTGCGGGTAATAATTTGTTGAGATAAATCTCAAGAAGGGCTAGTTCCCTTGATGCATTCTTTAAAGTATTCTATTACCTATCAATTTTAGATGAAAAGGGTTAGGAAAACAACTAATAAAACTAAAAAATGTGATTCACCAATATTTTATTTCCTCCTATGAACTGAAATTATTCTACTTAGAGCTAAACAAGGCTTCTTTCACACAAAACTCATAATTCAAGTTGCATTATCACATTAGTGTTTCATAAGCTAGGTTTAAGAAGGTATTTGATACTTAGGAGGGTAATGAATGATTCATTGAGAGAATAAAATAATGTAACAATTATAATACACTCCTACACTTGAAAATAACACTAACAAAGACCTGTAACAATCACTCTTCTGCACACTTGGTGGCCAATCAAGGATAACATGCTAGAAAAGATCATCTTCTACTAGTCAAAACCAAAAAAATTGAAATAAAACCCAATTTTATAGAATTTAAGTAGGAAAAATCACTTTTTTATTTCTTCAAGAGTCCTTCAAGTAAAAATTTGGCTAGGGTTTCACCATTAACCAATGGAGGCTACTAAAAATAACTAAAAGAGTCAATATTTATAGCCTTTGAGAGAAAAACAAGACAAGGGAAGTCCAAAGGTCATTTGGACACTTTTAAATATAATAAAAGAGGTTAAAATTTAATGATAAATATATATGGGATGATCCATGAAATTTTATAAGGATAAAATGTCCATACAAATCATGAAACTTATGAAAAATGGCATGAAACTCCCAATCTAGGCTCATAAAATTGCCTTCATAATTTAAACCTATTTGAACATCCCACCACTAAATAGGTATAGGTATGATGATTGGGATGATATGTAAGGAATTTAATCATGCATCTACATTCATTGTTTTCATTCCTGCTCATTTTAAACTCTTGAAAGGAAGCCATCATTGTCTGCAGTCTAAAAAACTTCTTTTTCAATCACCCCTCACACTTGGCCTCAAAAATTCCTTTAGTTTTCCATGAAAATATATGGTATGGATTTAAAAACACTTTTAAATAACCTCCATGGCCTTATAGGTATCAATAATTCTTTAAAAATCCTTACACTTAGAGTTTTCACCCTTCTCACCCTTGTGTCCACTATACTAGTTTTGACTGGCTAAAAGGAGAGCTCTCATTTGGACACTTAGGAGTTTTTTCCTAGAATAAAATTTCTATATTGAGTTATTATAATTCTTAATATTCCACTTAAACTTTATTTAATATTTAGAATCTTCCTGTAGCCTTCAAAACACATAAAATAGTCAAGAAAACCCTATTTATCATGTTGTCCATATAATTCCATACAACTCATCTTGATGGGAGATAGCCTGAGGGAGTCCTATACATATTCCAATAAATTTCATTTCCAAACTATGTCATTAAGATAGCTTTCTAATCTCATTTTCTTCATCAGGTCCTAGCTGAGGGTTTGGTAGGGTTTTAGGAAATTTTTTATCTTAAGATTCATTCATAAAGATTATAATTTGGAGATAAAAATAAATTCAAAAAAATTGAAGCTAATGGACCCTGTTAACTCTTCCAAATTACTTTTATTCCCATGCATAGTCTTATAAAAGATGAGTACTTGAAAACACCCATCGAGCTTATTTTCTTCTCTTTTTGCATGCTTGGACTATGTAAAGGATATAATTTTATTTATTTCATGTCTTATTTCACTTAAAAATATAAAAAATGTATATTTACACCTTATAAACATGTCTTAATCAACTATATATCCTTCCAAGAGTTAAAAATGAAGGTGGGCCTCAAAATGGTTATAGGTCTCTTGAAGGCCTAATAGGCCTAACATGCATCTAGTTTCCTTTGGCTATTTGGAATGGTATTTCATGTTTATGATGGTTTATAGTGTATTTTCACATCCTATTTTAGATTAAAAATATACTACATATCTCTCCAAACACTCTTGTTCATCTTCTTCTCTTACTCATCAACCAGGCCTAGTTGCGAACCTTGGGGATTGACTACATATAATTGTCCACCAACCATTTATAGTATTTTTTAATCAATAATAGGATAAATTAATGTTATTTATATCTCATCACAGGTTAATACATCATACAAAATCATCAAATGATGTTTTCAAGGCACCCAATACCCATTTAGGTCATATTCTCTCCCTTTTTTAATCTTTGTGCAAGCTTAAAAGTGACCTTCCTTTGAGATAAAATAGAGGATATGTTCCTTGTATTTAGATGAAAAAAATTAAATAAGAGTTTTTATTGGGTTATTAGGACGACATATAAAAAAAATTATGTTAAAAAGACCTCCCTAGCATCCTCAAACATCAAAAACCCAAAGCAAACTTTATGGCATTAACTGTGTGCAGGCTTGAATTAGTTTTAGGCCAAAAGTGGACTCATTGTGAGTTAATTTTCAATATAATAGATTTTATACTTCATTTATAACCCAAAAAAAAATTTACAATAGATTTAAATTCCCACCTCATGTAATAAGTGTGATGGACTTCTCATTTGGGCACTAGGCCTAGTCATGTTTGATAGGCCTATCTACAACTTTAGCTACCTAGGCCACTATGTTGTATATTATCCATTTTTTTTTGGTTTATAATGTTTTTATAGTGTAAATAAACTCTAAAAAAATCCAATAAATGTCCAAATCACCTCTAGTTCACCCTCCACATTCATTTCCTAGGACTGTAGGTTTCATACACAAATGGAGTGCCCTCTATCTAAGATAAAATAGAGGGCACTCCCCTATTTATTTATATATTTTTATTCATTATAGATGGGATAATAAAAGTTATTTATACATATTACACAAAAATTCAGCCTTTAATTAGACCATTTGACCCCATAATTGCTTCAAAATCTAAGACTGAGCTTTTCATGTGCAGACTGTGTGTAGACAAGGTATATGGGTTGTATGTTGTCCAACTTGGAGTTATCCTACCCATATTTTCATGGTATAAAGGTTAATAATTATGTTTATGAGAATTATTATTATGTTCCATAACCAAATATTACCCCAAACCATCCTTTTCTTCCTTATGGACCTTACAAATGGTAAGGTTCTAGTGCAATATTGACTGTGTTTGCTTCAAACTTCACACCTGTAGGTGTTTATGTATGAATTAGAATTTTAAACCTTTAATTATTATATATTATCCCTTAAAATACCATTTATTAATGTTTGAGACCCTTATTTCATCTTAATCTTAGCAATGTCAACACCTAGATGTCGCATCTCAGCTCACTATGTAACTAAGACAACTCCTCTTTCTCCCTTGCCTGTAGATGTCAAAGCTTCTAATTGTATTTTACATGATGAAAAAATACTCCTATTGAAACCATTTAAGATCTTCAAACATGATTCTCCTTTTGCAAATAGTCTAAGTGTCCTACAACCACACCTGCACACCAAGTTAGCTCATTTCTTACTTGACTAAGACATTTGTTTTATTGACTTGTCTGTAGGTGTCATTTACATCATGCGACCTTGTTCATGATGGTTTTAAACTCCTTTAACACCCATTTGAGAAAAAAAACACTTGGTATCACCTTGGACTCACCTACATACTCTTTGGACCCCAAACTGAGCTTCTTATCAATAACTCTAAACCTTACTTTTGACTGTTGTAGGTGCTTATTTTTTGCAAGAAAATCACCTGTAGGCCGTCATAGGGGGAATATATGAGTGTTAAATTATTTATTACTAACCTTCAAGTCATTTTACCTCATCCCATAAATCTAGCCATTATAGTTGTGAGGTTTTGCTCAAAGTTGCTCCTTGGGGTGTTAAGAGGTTATTTGTTGTTACAGGCCTATAAACTTCAATGAAATATTTTAGTGTTTTCTTAGGCATGTTTGAGGTCTCAAACAACATACTTTACCTCATTTTTTGACCCTCATTTTTGGAAAAGGTATGGTTTGTACTAGAGGTCACAACATTCACCTCACTTTAGGCCCTAAAGCCTCTTGTAAATGTGTTATAAGAGATCTACAAAAACGTTATGGATCTCTATTTTCCTATTTTAGGGAAAGCTTCCCTAAAATAAATATATTATCTTTGATTGAATATTTCCCACTCCTTTCCTTTTAAACACTTTACAGGGATTGTCAAAGCTTTTTCATCATATCAAGGTTTTCAAAAGGTGTCAAGTTATCTTCATCTCTTCATGTAGGCTTTTGGTACCTTGCTCAACCACTTGTAGGTGGATGTCTTGATACCGAAGTGAACAACATGGAACTCCTTATTCACATAAACCTTATATGTTTTTATATAACATCATAATACACCTCTATTAGTTCCAATAAGTTGGAACACATGTCAAGCTTTTCACCCTCAACAATGCCAACAACAATGGTTGTAGGTGGATTCTTTGACTGTGTGTAGATAGTGAGGGTATGAAGTGTGGAAAAATTGGTGTAAAATGGCTTAAAAATAACTAAAATGTATTTTTAAACCTTAAAATGGATGATATCCATCAAGAATACTTTGAAACTAGCTTGAAAACACTGTTTCCAACCTGAAATCACTTGCACACATCTGGGATAAGGTAGGCATAAACATCTCATGAATGTTTCAACATTGAAAATGAACATGTGAAAACATTACAACTATTTTACAAGAATTTTAATGAAACGCTTCTGACTCTTAATGATTTTAACAACTAATATACTCTAATTACACTATATGAACAAGTTAAGCAAGTCTATACAGGTGACTACAAGTGAAACCAAGCATGAAGTTGATAATGGTGGAAGATAAGCTTGAAAACTACTCAAAAGATGACATGATGGAACCAAAACATGGAATTAGGTGAAAATATGAATTTGAGGAATGTGGGACATCCTTTTACATTCACACAAAACCTCTATAAAAGACCAATTTTTTGGAACAAGGTAGAAATGACTGTAACTTCACTCCTTCACTCCTTGTAAACTGAGCTAGTTGGCTCATCAAATCAAATCTAAAAATAAGGAAAGGGATTTAACATCCTCTATAACCAATCTCAACAAGTGAATTGTATATAATTTCAAAAATAAAAGTAAAACTTATAGGGTGCATAGATTAGCAAGTAGATTTGGAAGGTAAACTTATTATAAATGGTTCATAACACTCAAACCACCATTAATCTATAAAAAAATATCAAATAGACTTTGACTGAGTGTAGAATACACCCCCAAGATCATTTTTCTTGAAACCCCTTGTGTGGACTATATAAATTACAAATCTATAGGTCACTTTTGCTTGCCAAAAAAGGTGAAAAGGAGTATAATGGTTTTGGCATTAAAATAATAATTATAGATCATTTCAAATGTGGATCTAAGCATGGGGAATCTAAAGATTTACATTTGAACCTTTTCCAAGTGGCACACTTCCCAAGGAGGCTATACAAGTGCCATTTTCTTCTCCATTCACTAGAAAACTACCTTTTCTTTTGTATAACCTACCATGTTTTAATATTTTTTTGTTAATTAAGACTTCTAAGGACACATGGGGCATTCCATCATCTTTTTTAACCTTCACATTTCCAAATAAATCTGTACAAAGTATTAAATGCACCTTTTTGACCCCCAAAATGATAAATGGACATAAAAACTAATTAACCAAGTCCAATATAACATCGTTTGAGATTAATTAACATGTAATATACCCCATGACACTCATATTACACCCCCTATAGTCCTATAAAGTTAAGTTTTTACTATAGGTGCCCTAATTTGACTAAAAAGTCAAATTTGGTCAATAATAATGTAGTTCTAGATATAGAACAAGTATAAATCATGTTGGAAGGATATTCTAGAATAGTCATCAGATTCTAGATCTAACACTTATAGATATATAGACACTAATGTTAGCCAAGGATGGTTACATTGATGCTACTATCTAGGTTTAATGTAAGTGTCCTATATGTAATACATGTTGGAAAAAGATGTGACCACCTGGATGCTTTTGGGTTTTTCTTTGTTTTGACTTTAGTGTATTTAGATTTAGGTCATAGACTATCTCTCCTTGTGAAATGGAAAGACCCTAGTTATCCATCTTCACAGTGGCCTCAGGGGAAATGAGTTAGTGGACACACAATGTCAAGCTAACCACAAAGACCCCACTATCAGAGGGCACTATTTATATTTCTAATTATTTAGAAGAGGGCCTTAGACTCATTTATTTATCCCTTATATGTTTTAGATTAGAGGTAAAAGCAGGTTTTGAAGGGGCCCCGAAACCCTATAACAAAGAGCAAAAAAAGAGCAATCTTAGCCCACAGGCAACGCCTTAAAAAACACTACATAGAGGTAGTAAAAACAGATATAGAATGGTCCTGAAACCATTGAGATACACCCGAACAAGACCCAAAAAACAAAAGTCTGAAAGAACAACAAACTGAAAACTAGCAAAAAAAAACCAGAGATCAGTACCAGTTTCTAAACCAAAAAAAAGGACCGGATTATTCATCCAGTTCCAGAATCAACTTCATGGCTTCTTTTTCTTTCAAAGCAATTTCCTGGGTGGCAGCCTCCAGCGAGTCTCCTTTTTGTGTGTCTTTCTTTTTGGAACTTTGCCTTGTCCTCTTGCAGGGGCCCTCTATTACTTTTGTCTCCTCATTGGCACGTTTCCCAATACTGATAGCAGCTGCACAAAAGTTGGATGTTACTTCATCCATTTTCTTTCTATTATCCTTTATAAGCTCCCGGAGGTTGTTTTCATAAACTTTAAGCTTCACAGGGATCTGGCTTAATTGATTTTCCATGTCATTTAATTTGTTCCAAGCAACTTTCATAGATTCTTCCAATGTTTCTACTTTTTTCTTTAGATCTATTATCTCCCTACACAACCAGGCATCTAATTGGGAAGAACACTCAGCTTTACTATTAACCCAAATCAAAGGAGTGTGTATTTCCTCATTCTGTTTCTTCCCTTTCCAGTCCTCAGCCTTTTCATTTGGGCTATTTCTAGCTTCTTCAAAGAAGTCTTCTTGGCTCTTTAATTCCCGCTCGTTGAATCCTTCTTCAATTTCCATCTCCATGTTTTGAATATTTTCCTGGACTAGGATTTCCTTTTCATTCTTTGACATTGGGTCCTCACCAAAATCTTCCTGAACAGTGTCATCCTCCTCGTCTTTCTGGTCTTCCTCCTCTTCTATTCTGGTAACAGAGTCCTCCTTAATATTGACTTTATCTTTTTCCATAACCTCAGGTCCTTCTTCATCATTACTAGAGTTGGTTTCCCAACTCTCTGTTCCATCTTCTTCCACCCGTTTTTCCTCCATGGGTTCTCCAATTCTCTCCCTTATATGTTATCTTGTGTGTGAATCATATAATATGTGCAAAACAAGTTTAATAGTGACCTAGCTTATAACTTTGAAAATTAGGCTCTTGGGCTACTCCTTTAGTACTTCAAACCTATAGATGTGTTGTACCTATGACTAGTATGGAAATAGGGAAGATTTATTTAATTGAATGCTCTTTGGTAATAATACTTATTATTTTTCCTATGTTTCTAGGTGAGGAATGAATGAGAGTTGATCTTATATTTATATCAATCCTTTTAAAGTAATAACTCACATTAAATCACTTAGGATAAACATTAGGATATGTTTCATTTGCAAAATGGATGACTTTAGGGCACTAGACACTTGTGTCGGGATAAAATAATAACATTGATGCTACTTCTTTCTTAGACATTAGTATACAAGGAGTAATAAATTAGGTATAGGTTCATAATTTTTAGAGATAAAAGATAAGTAAATTTTAATCATTATGGGTAATATAGAACTCCTAGGTCATCAACATAAGATTAGTCAGACTAAGAGATATAAACCAAGGGGCAGAAGATAGAGCAGATGTGAGACTTTTGGAAGTAGGAAAGGTATAGAATTGAATTGAAAACCAAGGTTTGAGTTTTCCAATTATACAAGAATAATGTGTTATATAATCATAAAGTATCATCTATAGATCCACATTACTTGGTAAAAAGGTCATGTGTAATGCATCCAAAATAACATCCTAGTAATGTGAATAATGATGTAATAAGTCAAAGAGTGAATTTTTAGCAATAATATCACTAGAATAGGTTTTAATATAGTAGGAAGAGTAATATTGTTTCATGCATTCTCTTTGGTGATATTTGGTAACATGTATAAGTTCATTGTAAACATGATGGAAGTAAGTATGCAAGAATGCATTGGATTTGAGATGACTAGGTTTTGAACTCCTTAGAAATTTTATTGAATTCACCATACATGAAACATAATAAGTAAAAAATATCATGATGTACTGTAAAATTAAATAAATAATACATATATACATATTGAACATGTGTTTAGAAAAGGAAAATTCTAACTTTATATATATATATATATATATATTTTAAAAATAAAAAATTAGATATGAGAATATGCAAGAAAAATAAAAAACCCTAAGCCATCTAGGGTTTTGAGACCAATGGTCAAGTTTACCAAATATTTAACCCTAAAATATATATTAAGGTATCCTTAAAGGGGTAGAGATAGCATAGGGAAAAAAGGTGATAAACTATCTTTATAGTAGGCTAATTAATTTATAAACTTAGATAAATAATATTTTAAATTTAAATATTGAGATATGATAAAAATAGTAAGTACAACTATAATTTCTATAAAAATGAAATTAAAACAAAAATAAATATCAACATTACTTTATAAATTCATATTTGATATAGAATAGGTTGGAAATAGACTAAATCTATATTCTAGATCAGTCATCAAATTCTAAAAATTTGACTTACGTGGCATTGATCACCTGCATCAACCTTTGATGGTTGATTCAATGATTTTGTATAACCTAGATATATGTGTTTTTAAAAAAATACATACTCTATCTATATGTAACAACCTAGCATATTTTGGGTTCCTATGTTCCTTCAATCTGGTGTGCTCAGATCTAGATCATGGGCTATTACTCCTTGTTAAATAGTAAAACCCTAACTCTTCATCTTCATAGTGACTATGGTAAAAAAGGGTTAGTGGGATCATAGTGTTTAGATACCCCTAAAGACCCATATATAAATTTGTTTTTCTTACATAGACACTAATATGAAGAGGGACTCAGATTAATGTAGTTGTCCCTAATGTGTTGGCTTGTGTGTTCATAAGGGTGCAATATGTGGAAAGTACAATAGTGACCTAGATTGTAACTTGGAAAATAAGACTCATGGCATGATCCTTTACTATTTTATACATGTATATTTGTTTTCCTTATGAATTATATGGAAATAATAGAAAATAGGTAAGTTTTTCCCACTCAAAGTCTTTTGTTAAGTTTCCTTATGAGTTATTAGGTTTGTGCTAGGTGAGGTATGAATCAAGATTGATCATATATATATATATATATATATATATATATATATATATATATATATATATATATATATATATATATATATATATATATATATATATATATATATATATATATATATATATATATATATATATATATATATACCAATCATTTAGAGAATATATCACATTAAATAAATTAGGATGACCATAATAATATGTTTCATTTTCAAATTGGATCACTTTATGGCACTAGACACTTTCATTGGAATAAGACACTAGCATCGACATAGGTGTCTGAATGGGACACAAGTGTTCAAGAAGTAGGAAAATAAGTACATGTCTAAAACTTGTAGAGACATAAGATAAGAAAGCTTATAGAATTTTGTGTATTGTATAATATCCCAGTCATCAAAATAACATAGGTTGGACTAGGAGATAATAAATTATCACAGAGATATAATGGATATGAACCTTTCAGTAGAGAGAAAAGGTCTAAAACTGTGAGGAACAACCAAGGTCCATATTTTCCAAGTATACAAGACTGAGGTGTTATATAATTTATAAATAGTATCTACATTAATTAATGTCTAATTTTAATCCTTTATTGACTTCCATAAGTATTTATAGGGTTTCCTCACCTTTGACATGATTTAATGGTTGAGGTTTAATCGATCCAACAGTTGAGATGAAGTGTTCCATTCTCAAGGGGATTATTTGGGATATTTTGGATCCATTTTGAGGTTGTATGTTGACTATATGATATTTAGTTAAGAAGTTTCCTTAACTTTTAATTAGGTTATAGTTTTAGTTGATTTATGACATAAGTGTGAATCAAACCCTATGATTGGTCAAATTCACTCAAAGTCACTTTTGTGCACCACAAAGAGCTAGATGGTGTAGTTTGAGCAAGGTATTTCTCGAATCCACCTTGAATTAATTGAACATGTTTTTTTTCCTTGGGGTCATGGGGAAAATTAGGTTGTCTTATAGAGTTTTAGACTTATTTTTTAGCCTATAAGCTATTTAGATTAAGTAGGGCCAATATGGTTGTGTAATAATTGTACAACCAACTATGCTTTAATTTACATGTTATTTAGGCATGTGAGTTTGTTTAAACACATTTTTCATGTTGTTCCACATTTTTTTATATCCAATGGGCATTTAATTTGTGTATAATGTGTGTTTTACACTTATCCAAAAAAATTGAGCTATTTTTGTGTGTGTTTTCATTATGTCTTTTTTGGGCATGACATTTTCCCCCTTTTGCATTTGATCTCCTTTTGTGTGTTTATGTAGGATTATGTTTATGATTTATAGGTATTTTGAGAATAAATTTGGGCTCCACATAGAAATAAATTATATACATATGTAGGAAAATAAACCCAAATTTTTAGATTTAGTGTACAATCTAATAGGATAAAATCACATTAACAGATAGTAATTCACTATGCTTACCTCTTGGGTATTTGTACCAGAAGATAAAAAGTTACTATTTTATAATAAATCTATGTTTTCATGTATTTTCATATAATTATAACTTTAAAATTTTTAATACAGTCTGAAATAAATCAGTTGTAAGGATAATTCTCTAACCTTAATTGTAGTTTCTATTTTTATCATTTTTAAAAATTCTATAAATTATATAGATCTCTACATTTTATTGTATTATGTCTTATATATCATCCTAGATCATATTTAAATAATTTATATTTCTAATTAGAGTTCATTTTAATTCATAACTAATACTAGTGTAAACATTTTGGTGAACCAATTTTAGTTAGAACATTATTTTTTGGTTGTTTATTTTCGGCCTAGGGTTTTGGTTTAATTATGTAAATTATTAACACTAAAATAATAAAATACTCAACCTTGGATAATATTTGTAACAAAATGATTCAAGTTTTTCAGCTTTGGAGTAATCTTACATTGAAAATTTTCATCTTGTCACCTCGGATAGATACCAACACAAAGGCTCTTTCTTTTGACTTTGGGTTGAATTTTTTTTTCCCTATTCAAAAATATTTCATTATTCTTTTAATTATTTTTTATTTATCTTTTCTTGTTTTAGAAACTATGTTCCAATAGTTTTAAAACTACTTAGCTAATGCCATGAAAGGCTACATGGTGATCTATTTATAGACATCATGGCATGAAGGTTTTACTCTAATTCTCATAGCAATAGTACAGAGATAAAAATGTTTAGTTCACACATGCTTCATAATATATAAAAAAGTTTTAAGAACCCTTATTTACACAAATAGGAAGCTTTATTTATCTTTATAATTTGTGTTGCATCTGAGAGGAGTGTATCGCCTAGAGAATTTATTCTCAACTTAGCCTCAAAACTAGGGTTAGCGGGATACATGCATAGTTATACCTATGTATTTATTGTTATAAAACATTGGTCCAACACTAATAAATGAATGATAAATTATATATGAGAGCCTAAAAATCATTCAAGACCCTTTCCTATACTACCCATTTTACCTTGATTTTTGTTTATATTGTATGTTTAGTCATTAGTTCTTTTATACATGCTAGATTACTTGTTAATTTTTAGCATTATATATATCATGGATAGTCATAGTAAATATGCTAGTAGTATTCATCCCCTAGATTAATTATTTTATACCTATGTTATACCTTTTATTTATGATAAATATGAATGGACGAAACATCAAAATAAAAAACTTAGTGATAATGATGATTTTGATTTTCAAGTAGCATATAATATTCAAGATGACTATAATGACCCTTGACAACTTCTAAATCCTTATTTGGATTCTCCCATTGACACACCTCTTGATTCCTCTTTATAAATTACTCTAGAAACCTCTTTGGATTTTTATTTGGATTTACCTTCGATCATACCTCTAGATTTACCTTTAGGTTCTTTTCTAGCTTCCTCTTTGGATTCATCTTTATTTGCACCCCTAGATTCATTTTTGGATGCTATCCTAATTCTCATTTTTTTACACCTATAGAATCCTCCTTGGATTCCACTTTATCTTCTTTTGTTTCACATCTTGAATCTAATTAAATTCCTTCTCTATATTCCTCTTTATATCCTTCCTTACATTCTACCCAGATGACACCACTAGTTTCCTCTTTGGAATCATCTCTAACATCCCCCTTAGTGTTCACCATAGACATAGATTTACATGATACCTAGGTAAACTCTATTATTTTTCCCCTATCACATCTCAAGATATAATTAAAATAAATATGCACGTTAAATCATAAATTCCTATGGTTTTCCACTATGAAATCCTTAAAGATCAAATCATCACTATGAGAAAGTCAATAGAAGAATTCCAAAATCAAAACTAGTATTTTAGTACAAATGTCACATCATGTTAAAATGCAATAAATTCATAACATGATAGTGTAAATCATGTATATACATCTCCTATATATGTCATACCTCTAAATATATCATCTCAACTAAAGGTTAAAAACATCATACACCTATAGGGAGTGATCCTAGTGTGAAAAATGCTAATAGTAGTTCAAGTGAGATTTTTAGAGAAATGCTTCAAAATAAATTTCTTACATTACTATCATCTCAACTAAAGGTTCAAAATAACATACATCTATATATAGTGATCCTAGTGTGAAAAATTCTAATAAGAGCTCAAGTGAGATTCGAAGTTAAATGCTTCAAAAAAAATTGCTTACATTACTTTATATACCTCCTCTAAGAAGATCAAAATAGTATTGTGTATATCATAGAATGCACAAACATCATATAGATAGTTATTTGGCTTTGAATAAGAAAATACAAAGTATCATTAATAGTGGTAATCCTATAATAGATATATTAATTCAACAACCCACTCATATTACGATTGCATCTCTTCAAGCACAAAAATTAGAGCTATTGCAAAAGAATAAAAATACAAGTATGGATATAAAAGGATAATTCAAATAAAAAATACTTAAAACAAGAACAATTTTAAAATGTAAAATTAGAGTAAGATTACAAAAGGAACGCCGTGCACTTAAGTTGGCCTAATGGTGAAGAACATGTGTTCCCAAAAGGGAGGTCACATGTTCTAGTACTACAGGGGGTAAGGTATGCACACCTTCATGAAAAGTATCTACATGAAATGGATTAATTGGCTAGATGTTCAATGTGACAGGGGTCAATAAGTTGATTTAAACCTATGTTTAATGTGATGAGGCATTCCATAGTCCATGTCTAAGGATACTATTCACGGGCATTTTGGTTATAAAAATGTCTATACCCAAACTTTTCCCTATTAATGGGTTAACTATTATTTTTGGGAAAAAATCTAAAAAGGGTAAGTGTTATTAGAACCCTCCACTTGTATGATGGTTTAAGTTAAAATTTGATGGGGATTCTAGAGGAAATCTTGGGGCTTTAAGAGTTGGTTGTATTATCCATGATTGTAGTAGATATTTAATCTAATCAATGTCTAGAAAACTTTTGAATGACACTAACAATGAAGCAGAGGTGCATGCACTTGTTAGTGGGATTGAAATCATAATTCATTGTGATATTTCTAAGATAATCATTGAAGGTGACTCACATATTATCATCTCTACATTTTAAAAAAATATTGATACTTCCCAAAAACTTGAAAACATTCTATCAGGTGTTTGGGATAGATTGGCTCTCTTCACTTCCATTGAATCAAACCACTATTATCATGAAGCCAATGTGGTAGTAGACTACCTAGAAAACTATGGCATTGACCAAGTTGAATTAATCCATGTGGATAATATGTGGGAGGCATGGGAGGATTTCCCATCCCTTTCACTTATCGATTTGAGGTGATAATCTATTCTCTTTTATTTTTTCATTATTGTTTATTTATAAAAAACAATCACAAAAAGTGGAGGTTTTAGGATTCTATCTTTTTTACGAAGTTATGACATTTATTAGTGGTGATTTTAGAGGGTGGATTAAATATTTTACCAAATATACTATCATAATCTTCCTTTATGATTACTCTCATGAAGTTTATGTATTCATAAATGTGAAATATGATGGTATTATTAGTTTGAGTGTCAGTTTACTCAATGCATGAGTGAATCAAGAGGTTTTCAATTTGGTTAATGATCACCCTAAATTCCTTTGTTCTGGCATTTTCAACATAAGTTGAATGGTGACAACTATTACTCCTTTGGCTTTCCACATATAATTTCCCTTGGTTTGTTGCATGCCATCTGTGGGTGCTACTAGTCTTGACATGGAACATGGAGTTGAAATCATTCTTGACACCCCTGCTATTTATGGTGGGAGCTGTATTCATAAAATAGAATTCAAGGGAGCAATTTTTTGGGGACACCTTAAAAACATCTTTTGGGTGCCATCAAAGGAATTTTTTTAGATTATTTCATTACTTTTTGAGAAGGGGGTTCATTATCATGTAAATTCTAAGGTGGTGGTGGTGTTTGCATCAAATCTCATGGCCCTGGTTTCTGACTCTAAGGTGGTTACCAACTTGGTCTCATTATATGTCAGTCTAGAGCATCACATTAGACTAGTTGAGAATATTATCAAGTTTGATCTTGGCCCCCTTCCCAATTTGCCTTTCACTTGCTCAGATGGTTAGGGCCTAGTTCTAATCTCTAATTTTGTTGCCTTGAAAACATGATTTATGCTCCTTGTGGGATTTTTGGATGACCTATAGTAAAAGGTAAGCTCATCTGACCCCTCAAAAGGACAATTTATAACTTTTCCACCCATGTCATAATTAAAAATTTTGGTTTTTGTATAACATAGTGGTAGGATAGTTGCCATAATAAGGTGAGGGTAGAAGTGGTTAAGAATATTTCAAAAATGGTGGCACACGTGTGGTAACAACCCTATAATTGTTCAAAAATTCACCAAAATCAAAGGTTTCTCAAGATAAATCTATCAACATCAATGTAATGATTCCTAAATCAGGTTACAAAAGTTTATCGAAGAGATACATGTGCAAGGTTTTTAGAGAAGTCACTACTAATGAATGTAGAGGTAGGGAACTCATATTCATTAAAGATATGGATGATGATATTTAGGCTTATGTTAATCTATAATTCTATGTTTGTCTATTTTTATTGGTTTTTTATGTTAAGCTATGCCAGCTGTAGGTAGGTAAACAAGTGTTTTTTCTCTCATTTTGGCTATTATAATCCCCAATTTTGTTTTGGGGTATTTTTTGTTATGTTCTATCTTGCCTCAGTGCATACTTCACCAGTCTTTCATTCGTGCCTTTTTTTATAAGTTTCTTGTAAACTTTAATTTAGATGGGGGGCTAAATAACCCTATATTTATCTAAAAAATATTACAAAAGGAACAAGATGATAAAATACAAGTTATTAAAAGAACAAATTGAGAAATAAAAATTACACAAAGAAAATCAAAGTAATAAAGGTTACAACAATATAAATATCAATTAATGAAAGAATAGTTGCAAGACCAAATTTAATATAATAAATAAAGTGCCTTTATGAAAAGTTATCTCATTGGTGTAAAGATAAAATATAAGGTCAATACTACAAAATCTATGATTATATCTCCAAGTTAAGAAGTCAAAGCACAAATTACTTTTCTTCCTATTACTCAATAAAGTTTACATGATTTTTCTCTAGTTTAGACTAAGATGCAAAATTTTGACAATGATGAACAAAATTCCAAGAAGATATCTCCAATTTATGGCATGGTTGGTTTTTCATACTGTCAATCATAATCTAATAAATTCAATCTATATTATTTACTATTACATTCATGATTATGATCTTTATTCTACACAAGATTGGAATGATTCTGATGATTCAAAGGCATATGCAATTGTAACTTCTTCACCTAAAGTCTTTCATTCATTCCATGCAATTAAGAATACCTATGTTCATCCTCCTTCATCTTCATATATACATCCCTTTGATGAGATCCTTATTCTATAGTAGCCCTTACTTATACATATCTTATTTATTCTTTACTTTGATGTTTAATCTTATACACCTTATCCACGTTTTTATTCTATCCCTTGGATATAATTTTCGTTTTTGGGCACTTTCTCCCTTGTCTCTTTGAACCAAATTTGAATAATCCAAGATAATTATCTTACTAATATTTCAATGAAAATTATTTATGGAAACTTATTTCTTATTATTTCACCCTTATACATCTTATATCTCTCTCATGTACTTTCATGATCACATCTATCTACTTTTACATGAGTTCACATGGTCATGCTTGACATTTATGTTATAGTACATGCACATATTGGGGGAATTTAATTTCCCTTGCTTCTCACCATGTTTACCATAAAATCTTGTTGAGGGTTGTTCTAATCTCTCCTTCCTTCCATTTTTAAAACTTTTTTGCTTACCTTATTTTTCAAAGCTTTTTTAACTTTCATTTATGCATATTTTACTTGTCAAATATATAAAAAATATAAAAATATTCATATATTATAAAAAATTTAATATGTATGTATGTAAAAATATAAAATTAGGACCTATAATCATATTATCATGTTGTTGGATTACATATTTGCATATTTTATCTACTTTATGTTTAGTACATAGCATATTTCATTACTTTTTCAATGTACAATGCTTCTTACAAGGTATCTGATTGTGAAACATGATATTTTTTATATAAATAAGAAATAATAACACACAAACAAAGATATGTATATATTAAATTTGGATAAATTTTCATCAGGTAAATAGTAGTTCATTGTGCACCTATCCTTCTACTACATACCTATCACTATGCATTTTTAATATTTGTTTCTAAATACAACACAATCACAGGGGAATCTTATATAATTTTGTATCACATAAAAAAATTTGTATTTAGATATAAATCAAATTTAATGATAAGACATAATTTTACATGGTTTCAATATTAGGCTAGCCTTTTATCCAACAACCTTGTTTAGTTGGAGGCATCTCATCACTCTATGTGAGAACTTTTTTAGATTGTATTTATCCACAACTTATTTTCCATGTTGATATATAATGAAAACAAATGTATTATTATTAATTCATACTTTACATGTCATAATTAATATTTTATTTTATAACATGAACATAAATACATATGTTCCAAATATTTTAGCTTCATTTTCTCTATATGCTTGAACCATTACATAACATTACTCAACTTGTTTTCTTAATGAATATGACCCTTGGACTTTTGTATGTTCAACATAAACCCTCTTTCTTGTATGACATCATAATTCCATTTGTGTGTGGCCTTTTATGTTTTTGTGACATTTGCATGTCCCCTGTATTTAGTATTTGGGTTTTATGTGTGACATTTATGCAAAATAACTCTATGTGACATTTACATGTCCCTTGTATGTGGAATTTGGGCCTTCTTTTGTGACATTGTGTGAATTTTATTGCATGCTTATTATTTTATATTATGGTTCCATGATTATTAAAATAATAATTTTTATCTATTCCATACATATATGGTGCCATGATACATATCATATACATACTACTTCTGTGCTTTAATGCTTCATCTATTCAATACTATGTTTACAATACATACACAAGACTTGTTCATTCTTTACACAATTCATACACTAATTCAATGTTATATTCAAATTACATGATGTAATGAAATATAAAAGATCTCCATATTATTCCATGTTACATCTCTAAGACTCTAATACAATTCAAACATGAATTTTTTAATTACATTCTTATATCTTTCATAAATGCTCTCAATTTTTATTTTGAGACAAGTAATTTTCAAGCAATTACCCTTATCTCAAAATAGGGGTGTCATTTAATAGGATTATCTCTAATATTTCACAAGCAATACATTTCAAATATGACAATTTATAATATGAAAAAAATAAAAAAATTAGATTATGGGGGCATTCGGCTTGCTTATGCACTCTACTCTTATAGTTACTTGAGCACATATACACTTATGCAAATATAGTTACAATATTTCAAACAAATTTCAAAATATCAAATAAGCACTCTATCTATTACATGGGGTATGATGTAAAATCATGTCCAAGATACTACTTTTCAAAATTCAAAATTCTCTTTTCTAATTTTCAAAGTTTTAATAATTTATAGTTTGAATATAAATCTATTTGAAGTGGTGTGATTCATATTCTGAAAGTGGACCACATTTGAGCTTAGTGACGTTCCACATCTTGGTTACATTTTATCAAGACATATACTAGTTCCCACCTCTTATTTTAAGTTCAAAAAGTGAGACACATGAGATCTTAGTGATGCTTGGCATTTTGGTTTCACTTTACTAAACTACTTTTTTGGTTTCCATCTCTTCAATCATTATAGAGTACTTCTTGTCAATCAAGAGTGAAAACCTTGTGAGAAGGTGTGCCTCTTCCCAATTCTATTAAAATAATGGAATCTATCTAAAGTGTTGGTGACTTTGAGTTGGAGATAATATTTAGATAAAGGGTTTGTTCCTTTAATGCAATCACTTAAGTTAATTCTAATCTTACTAACTATTGATTTCTTAACTAAGGGAAAGGGTGAAGGGATGGTACTAAAACTGAAACTGACATGAAAAATTAAAAGAGAGGTGATGCACCAATGTTTTTATCACTTATTCCTATAATTGACACTCTTATTAATAAAAAAAACTACACACATTCATTTCATTTCAGGTCTATGGCTTCTACAATATTTTTTCACACAAAGGTCTTAGCATAGAAGGAATGAAGATTTTTTGAATTCACTTCCAAATTTTGACTGAGATTGAACCTAGACACTTGATATGACTTTTATAAACTCACATATGTTGTGTAAAGGTAAAAAACTAGACATTAACATAGGAAATATACTGATTTACTAAGTTATGTCAATGGAAATCACACATACACTTCACACAGCAACCTAAAAATGTAAGAAACTAGTTTCTTATTACTTCAAAAGGTGAAATACAAAATTTTGATAACCTTTCAACATAGCCAGATCATAATGTGATGTATTACTTCTATAAAATAAGATAAAAATAAAATAAGGAGTGTGAGAGGGGACACAAAGAAAACCCAAAATTAGGGTGACTCACTTGCCTTCACACCCTTCAAATCTTATGTAACAATTCCTAAATTTTTTCTTTCTTCCCCTTTCCAAAATGGCATAGGGGTAAAGGTAGACTTGCTTGGATCGCTTGAAAAGGTCATTATTGAATATTTTGACCACAAGTTAAAATAAATCAACCCCTTATAGTATAAAACTTTATCTAGGGTTCTATTATCATGTTATAGGGTATGTCATGATATTATTTGTTGTCACTTGATATGTTTCTAGCTTTGTCATGGTCCAATTTAGTCCTTGTGTCATTTTATGTCACTTAAGTGTCATATTTATGACATAAATGAAAGTGGTACAATTTTATAAAGTTTTAGAGAGTTATAATCTCTCTTCCATCATCTAATATGTTAGATTCTTTGTCAAGAATGCTAGTCCTAACTGAAACTTGTAGGTTCCTAACTAAAAATCAAGAAAACAAGTGAAAAGAGGAAGTTTTGGTAATTTTATGGCCTATAAAGGAGAGTGGAACATGGGAAAATATTATGAAGTGACCCTTAATCTTCCATAAATCCATTTCCATGCTTGATCTAATTTGGAAGTTTCAAAAATGGTCTAAAACCATTTCTCTTCTCCATCACTCCACTAGGCAAGCAAAACTGGTCAACACGTCTTTTGATAATACAACTAGTAAGAGAGATTTAAGGTCAAATTATATTTGTAGTAGATTTAAACTTGGTATGATTCACATTCATGGTCTGATTTATAAAAATGGTTTCTTATACTCTATGAATCATTCTTTAAGAAGTTGACTATCTTGATTTGCTTGTTAATCCCCATACCCTGTAAGTTTTGCTTCTATATGAGCTAGTCCATATAATCCAATTAGTGAATTTTATTATAGAGGATTTAGAATTCCTTATTTAATGTTTCCCATTATTTGTTTCATGTTTTTAATTGATTTGATGAGTTCAACCCTCTTAGGTTGCAGGTGTAGTATGCTAGTGAGGTTACATACATGTCCATCAATTACAAAAGGTCTCTTTATCTGTAATGATTTAAAATCAATGTGATATGATGTTACATGAAACTAAGATGTAATAAAAATATCCTTATTCCAAATACCACTCTCTAAAGCTATCATACATGGAGTTGTAGCCAATAAGGACCAACACATTCAACTTCTTGCATGATTGTCATACAAAGTCAATTAAATGAGGTGTTTTGAGCTCTGAGTATGGTCATGGAAATGTTATTAAGAGTATAATATGTTCTTAAAACATTATTTTTAAATAAATAATCAATATAAAAATCCCAAATAACATATTATGGACTATGATAGTCAATTCTTATATATGCATAGTCATACACCATTGATGTGCAACTACAGGGGACTGAGAATGTTGGAATGGGAGCATTAAAACTTGTTTTAAATCCTTAAAGGTGAAGAGGATAAATTTGAGGACTTATGAGGAGGTATATAACTATTTGTAATAACCACACACCATGCACATTGACTATCCTACATTCACCACCTTATCTACAACTATATGCACACCTATAGGTGGCTTGCATAAATATTTGAAGGTGTGGTATGAAGGAGGTTGATAGGTTTTGAGACCTTCATGAAGTTTGTAGAGTTATAAAATTTCATGAGGAATAATTTTGAAACCATATAGTTTTATTCAGACCTAAAGAGTTGTATCCATATATGGTGAATGAGCTTTAGGGACAAGTTTCCCTAAAAACCACAAAACAAAGTCATAGCCACTTTTTATGATACTATATGATGAGAAAATAGGGTGCCTAGGTGAGTTTAGATGTTTCCCTATTGTATAATTCATGAAGGGGTATTAAATTAAAAAATTAGAGTGCATGTTTGGTCTCAAAAGTGATGTAATAGAGACTTCAAAGTCACAAAATTGTTCACTATAACTATCTGGTGCTTATTTTAGGATATTAAACTCTCAAGCAGATTTACATCGTAAAGTAGCACAACAAGAACATGATTTCATTATTTAGTGATTTTATTAGATTAAGGGGAATCATATTAATTCAATGAGATTTAGAGGGGTTTAATTACATGATTTTGACTTGCATCACCACCTACAGGTGGCCTTGTCCTCAAGAAGTTCATCTACAGTCTGACTATAGGTATTTGTAAGTCCATGGTGGGAACTTAGGCATGGAAGTATGCAAAAATAAACACTTATAGAGTTTTAAAATGCATAAAAAAACTCAAAAGGATCATATAACATATGTCATATATTTCAAGGGTTTAAAAAAACCTAAAAGACCCCATTTTGCTCAAGAATAGTCAACTATAGTTGACTGTGGCATGACAGTGATATGTAGCATGACCAGTCTTGATGATGGTCTAACCTCAAGGCATAGATTAGATAATTATAAAAATGAAATAACCTTAAGGACTTCAATATAATATTATGGAAATGAATAGGGCCTTGAACAAATTAATTCTCACCTATAGGTACCTTTTTCAAAGCAAGAAAGTATAGTCACAACTAACTGTCAACTAGGCCAGTCAAATGGAGGCTATGCAATAGAGAATTTGAAAAAGTTATGAAGTTTGATATGAATAAAAAATAATAATGAGATTTTTCATCTCAAAAAACCCTCATACTATGAAAATATATCATATAAGGGCTTTAACAAAGCAACCTACAGTCCATATGTAAAGCCTACACACAGTTACTCAGGAGTCTGCTTTGAGGTTTTAAGGAATTTTAAGGTGATAAAAGCTTTATCTAACCCTAAATTTTTTTTTATAATGTCTCCATTTCCTATTAAATCCTATCATGTATTATAATTACCTAATAAAATATGGGGAGTGCCCTTTGTTCTATCTCAAATAGAGGGCACACCTCGAAGACCATTCCTTATAGGTTGGTCATATAAATGTTATGAGGATGAGCTAGAAATTGTTGAAACCTTATCAAGAGGATGTGGAAAGATATGTTAGACATGGAAAATTTTAATAAAGTCTCATATTGGTTATAAAATAAATAAGTTGGACTAAATCCATAGGTGTGTAGATAGACCCATTAGGTCTAGTCTAGGCCTAAAGCCCTCAAGGGGGTCTGATATCACTTTTGAAACTAGGTGAGCATTGAAATGAGTTATAACACCTAAATTGGGAGTAATAAGTTGTGTTTGAACTTTCTAAATGTAGAGGAGACTATAGGGAGGCTATTTCTTGACTCAAACCAATTCAAAGCTACACAGAATGGAGAAAGAAGCTCAAGAGACCAAGTTTGGAAGCTTAAAACAACATGGAGGATTAACATGGGAGATAAAGGATATATTAAATGTTAGGTAGGGTCCAAAAAAATGTTTTAGTGGAATTTTTTTAGGGTTATAATGTCACAACTTTATGAATAAACCTTAAGGGTGAAAACATCTCTAAACCCTCCAAAACCCTTGGTAGTGACTTGATGGGAAAGATGAAGAATTAAAATCATATAAGGAGGCTATTTTTATTGTAAAATGACTTTTATCTTACATATGACTCCCAATATCTCCTTCCCACCAAGTTGAGTTATACCCTATTTGTAAGAATAAGGTGTTAAAGAGATTTTATTCATAGATTTGTATATTATGTAGGTATAAAAGGGTTTAAAGAGATGAAAATAATTTTTGGAGATATATTTGGACATAATATAACCTCTCATGTTAATTTATTTCATTATCTAATCTCATAAATGCCTCTACTAACACCTTCATCTCAGCCAGTCCAAATTGGCATAGTGAACAAGGAATGACTACCAAGTGAGAATGTGAAAACTCTAAGTGGGAGGCATTTTATGGTATTATTTATGAATATAAGGCCATTATGGGTATTTAAAAGTGTCACACACTCATTTTTATGTATTTTATTGTAAAACTAAATATAAATTTGGTGCCAGGTGTGAAGGGTGAGTGAAAGAGGAGTTATTATGACTGCAGGCAATGAGAACACTTAGACAAAAGAATATTGCTGATTAGGGACACCTCAAATACATTTTGAAGTATTTTTATAACCTATAATTATTATTTAAATCATATCATCTATCCCTTTTATGTTTTAGATCATTCCAAGAGGGCTAAATGATGAAGGCAATTTTTAGGCAAACAAATGAAGAGTCATGTGCCATATTTTAGGAGTTTCATGATTTGAAAGAAATTTTTCCTATGATACCTTGAATTATCTATTACAAATTTTATTTTCATGTATATTTAAATCCTATTCTATAATTTAAAAATTTTCTAGTGACTCTTGGAATTTATTCTTCTCACTTCTCTCTCAAATTCTATAAGTAGTAGCCATTTTGGCTCTTGTAGGATAATTCCACTCCATGTATGGTGAATCCATATCAGATTGATGTTGTAATTTACATTTAAATTATAAATTAAATCTAGTTTTTATTTCATGAACATTTTTTTAAAGTGTGTTAAGTGATGTATGGTGATGTTGAGTGATAATCTTTTATCCTAGTTTCTCCTTATCCTTTTATGCTTATGCAAGCTTTCCTATTATAATAGGTCATATAGAGTGTAGCTAGTGTTTTCAGATACTTTAAAGCGTATTATTTTCCTTATAGTGTGAAATATTCCCTTTGGTTTACTTATATTGAGTTATCTTATGCATATCATGTCTATGTTGAAACACTTATGCTAGAACCTCTTAGGACTTTGAAGTTGGTTTGTAGGTCTTATTTCTTAGTGAGATAAGTATGATGGTATTGTGTAAATACTTATATTATATCACCCCCTTAAAATAGTTTAATTTCATGAAAATTTATATCTCTTTTACTAAAATCAATTAGTTAAGTAGGTGATATGCACTTCAAGGAAAATTCAGGGAGTTATCCCTTAAACCTAGAGGTCTACTTCTATTATAGGTAAAACCACATACATAAAAGTATTCCCATGTTGAAAAAATATATAATATTCTTGATAAAACTCATCTATGGTTAAATATTTGGTGAAAATAGTTCTGGCATGCCCGGTGGGACCCATTATACTCAAGATAACTTGTCAAGGTGAATGTTGGTCTTGACAACATCAACTATAAATTGGTTACAACTTAGCATTTGGAAAATACATTAAAGGTAAAATATGGTTGTGGAAATTTTTTATATCATATATTTTCTCTCATAATTCATGGTACTTATTAGGTCATCATATAGTAGAGTTATCAATCCTATCAATCCACCTATTCATCCTGAACTTCCTCTTGAAGTTCAATACCCACAACCTAATCTTCCCTTTGAAGTCCAAGAAGATTTTTATAGATAATAAAGTGAATAACTTAAAGAAATCAAATCCATCATGTATATACAACATGCCTTCCTTTCCTTTAATACTAAAAATCTAATCTATCTTAATGCATATGATGCCATTCCACCTAATGCCACAAAGAATGTGCCTACATTCAATGGTGAAGGTCATCTCACACCTAGTGAACACATCAGAGATATCTCTATTTTTTATAGTTTTCATAATGAAATTTAGGAGAATATTTAAATTAAACTCCTTTCCATGTCCCTTAGAGGTAAATCACTTTATTGGTATAGGACTTTTCTCTGTGGATGCATCATGTCATGGGATGACTTTGGAGTTTTGCTAACTTCAAGGTTTGAATATGAAAGTGACCATACTTCTCTCATATATCAGCTCAATGTGATTAAAATATCCCCCAAGGAAATAATGTATGAATTAAATGAGAGGTTTTTAAAGAATTGGTATATATTTCCTCATCCCATGAGACCACTTACTAACTTTGTGTTCCCTACATACTTGAGAGCCATTGGTACTAATATTGCCATCATGCTTTAATCCATGGGTGGTTTCACTCTTATCAAAGCATATGAACTTTCCATTAGAGATAATAATGGCCTCATTAAATCAATAAAATTACCTCATAAGTTATCTATGCCTCTGCTACCGGATGTTCCTACCACTACTCCAAACATTACTGAAATTCCTAATGCATATACCAAGCCTAAAATTTCTCCTAAGAAGGAAAATGATGTCATGGATAAAGATGCATGTACTAAATGGTTATAATATGAGATTAGGATAGAGATAATACAAAAAGGTGTGAATCAAAACCCCTATCCCTATTAAAAATAATATGGTTAGCAATATGGGAGAGGGAGAGGTCAAGGGTAGCCTAACTTCAATAGGCATGCCAATGTGTACAATCTTACTTCCACCACCAACACAAGAGAAATGGGTACCGGTGAATAGAAACTTGGTGTAAGGATAATATTGTAAACAAATCGAATTCATGGATGCTAATTAAGGTGGAGAGAAAGATCTAGTTTATCAAGGAGGATTCACTCCTCTTCTATCAGTTGAAGATGAAGTCCTGATGTAAACAAGTGAAGATTGGCAACCTCAAGGAGAAAGCCTCACTAACTTATTAGTGGAAGATAATTTTGTGCTCAATAAAGGAACATCTATTAAAAAAATACTATATTCAAGATAAAGGATTTAGGAGGTGATATTAATGTGCCTACAAGTTCATCCAATCTTTTTCCAAGGAATCAAAGCATGGATGCAAGCATGATAGTTCTAAATACTCCTGCACATCCTCCAAATCAAAATGTGGTAAGGTTTACTCAAGGTGTCTTAATTAATCAAGTCCCAAGCACCTCATTTCCTCTTATGACTCAATATAAGGTAATAAATTCTACCCTAAACATAGTGGACTCATTGAAGAATGATAAAGCATCTATATCCTTATAGGATGTGCTCCATATGCCTGGCCAAAAATAATTTTAGAAAAAATAGCTATCCACTATTCCTACTATTCATTCACCTTATATTTAAAGTAATGGTCATGTATCTCTTAAAAATTCCCATAAAAACATTGTGAAACCATTTACCAAAGCTAAGAATCCTTTAACTTTCTACCTCACTCTCATAGTGGGGGAAAAACTAGTACACAATTGCATAAATGATAGTGGTGCCTCTCAATTAGTCATGCCCAAAATTGTAGATGATAATTTGGGCCTATAATATGAACCCCATAACAAATTATTACTTCATCTAGATGGTACATCTACCAAGATAATATGGTTGATCAAAAAATTGAAGGTTTTCCTCTAAGACTATCCTAGTTTTCTCATCCTTCAAGACATTGTTATTGTTAACCTTCCTACTCATTTTGTAATCTATCTTTCAAGAGAATTTACAACCAAGATATGTGGATACCTCTTAGACAATTAGTCCTTATTGGCCTTTAGTATAAGATATGGAACCAAGGTAACCATAAGAACCCAACCACTAGCAAGATTTCACATTGAGCCCTATGTTGAAGTAAGCTCTTACTTGAATTGTGTGATCAATAATAAGGAATAATATAATGTGGATGATGGTGATTATAAACTTGAGGACATAGATAAATTTATTATATATGAATATGGTATATATTCTTATGAGCATGATCCTTATGCATACTTTGAGAAAATAGACTTTGGCACTTATATCATCCATGAAGATCTATTTGAGAAAGTTGAGGTAAGTGTCAAACATTCTTTCTCATTAGCTACTGATAGTAACTATTGATTCATGTATGTGATGATGATGGATTGAATAATTTTTTTGATCAATATAGTGAGAAGAATAATGTGATTTTGCCTGCTATTGAAGTTGCCCTTGGTGAAGACATTGTTGAAGAAGAGAAGAATGCTTATGGATAATATTCAATGCCAAATATCAATAATTTTATTAGTTAAGTAAGGATCCTTTCCTTCCAAATAAGTTTATATCTGATGAGTTTTCTAATGATCCTAATAAGCATGATTTTAAGTGTTTTATTGAACAAGGAAAAGAAAGGTTCATCAAGCATGAAAGTAAGTGTCTTACTACTATTCAAGAGCCTTCAATCAAAGAGGAATCTCATGAGTCCAAGGTATTTTTTATTGTGATTAAAGAATAATAAATATCTATATCTAATTTTGAACCACATTCATAGGTATTAGAACATAAAGAAGAAGAGTTTGATGACTCTATGTATCAAGCACATGCTGACCTAGAAGAGCACAAAGATGAGGTAGATATCATCATTCCTATTATAAAGTTTGAGAAGTAACAATAAGATGTGACAAAGATTAATAGGATTGAAACTCCAATAAAGGATCTTATAGAGCATAAATTAACATCCATGAAGGTTCTAAATAGTCCACTTGTAGGTATGAGAAAACATAGAATTGGTAAGCTTATTAACCATTTACACATTCAAATGGTTGATGATGAACATGCTTCATATGCTATATTTCCTTCATGGAGTGAAAAAGATGAAAGAGGAACCATATTTGGCCATGGTTGAAGAATGGTAAGATGTATTTCACCTCAAGAGAGAGGTTTTGCAAATAGTAGATTAGGTGCATGTGTCTTTCTTTCAGTTATATTGTGTTCCATAAGTGTTCTTGAGAACATATGTTTGTTTCCCTTTGGTGTGTCTTGTTTTGTGTGTCCTTTAATTTATGTTTGGTGTGGTTTTAAAGTTAAATTGTGTGTCAAACTAGTGTATAGGTGACTCCATGTCCCAATAGACAAGATTAGGTAACTGGTCTTGGCATAACAAGCATACCACCCTTAGGAAATCACTAAGAATGTTGACTATTTTAACCACAAGTCAAACTAGGTCAAACCCCTATAGTCCAAAAATTTATATATGGGTATATTTTCATGTTTTAGGGTATGCCATGATATTATTTTTTGTCACTTAATCTATTTCTATCTTTGTCATGGTCTAATTTAGTCTTTGTGTCATTTTATGTCACTTAGGGGTCATATTTGGGCTATAAATGAAAGTGGTACAATTTTATAAAGTTTCCAAGTGTTATAATATATATTCCAACATCAAATATGTCATATTACTTGTTATTAATGTTAGTTATAACTAAAACCTATAGGTTCCTAACTAAAAATCAAGAAAATAGTGAAAAGAGGGAGTTTTAGAAGTTGTATGGACTATAGAGGAGAGTGACACATGGGAATAGATTATGAAGTGACCATTAATATTAAATAACTCAATTTACATGTTTTATATGCTTTTTGAGTGCCAAAAATTGTCCAAAACTATTTTTATTCTCTAATGTTCCACTAGGTAAGAAAAACTAGTCAACAAACATGTTGCTGGTATGGCCAGTGGGAGAGATTCTAGGTTAAATAATCTTGGTAGTGTATGGTAAACTTTGTATGATTCAAATTCATGGTAGGATTTTTAAAAATGGTTGCCTATTCTCTATGAATCATTCTTAATAAGTTGGCTATCTTAATTTTCTTGCTAATCCCCACACCCTATAGATTTTGCTTCTATATGAACTAGTCCATATAATCAAATTGATGAATTTTATTTCAAATAATGTGGAATTCCTTATCTCATGTTTCCTATTTTTTTTCATTTTTATAATTTATTTGATGAGTTAAAACCTCTTAGGTTGTAGGTGGAGTATGCTAGTGAGGTTGTAGACATATCCATCAATTATAGAAGGTTTATTTCTCTACAATGGTTTCAAATAAATGTGATATGATGTTCCATCCATCTCAGATATCATAAAAATATCCTTATTCCCAATATCACTCTCCAAATATATCATCCATGGAGTTACAATCAAGAAGGACCAACATAGTCAACTTCTTGCATGACTATCATACATAGTCAGCTAAATGAGGTGTTTTGAGCTCTAAATATGGTCATGGAAATGTTACCAAGAGTAAATAAGGTTTTTAACACATTATTTTTACATGATTAATCAATATAAACCTCCCAAATATCATATTATAGATTGTGATAGTCAATTCTTATATATACATAATCATACACAATTGATGTGCACCTATAGCAAACTGAGAACATTGGAATGGGAGTATTGACACTTGTGTCAAATCCTTCAAGGTGAAGAGGATTAATTTTAGGACTTGTGAGGAGGTCTATAACTGGTTATAATAACCACACACCATGCACATTGACTTTCCTACATTCACTACCATGTTTGCAACTATATGCACACCTACAAATGGGTTATACAGAGATCTAAAAGTGTGGTATGAAGGAGGTTGATAGGTTTTGAGACCTTCATGAAGTTTTTGGAGTTGGGAAATGTCACGAGGAATAATTTTTAAACAATATAGTGGTAGGTATACCTAAGGAGTTGTATCTATATATGGTGAATGAGCTTTAGGGACAAGTTTCCCTAAAAACCCAAAAATAGATCCCTATCCACTTTTGATGATGTTATATGATGAGAAAACATGGTGCCTAGGTGAATTTAAATGTTTCCATCTTGTAGCCTTCATGAAAGGGTATTAGCTTGAAAAAGGAGAGTGGGTGTTTGGTCCCATAAGTGATATAATAGAGACTTTAAAGTCACAAAATTATTCACTGCAACACTCTAGTGCTTACTGTAGGATATTGAACTCTCAAGTAGCTTTACATCCTAAAGTAGCACAACAAGATCATGATTTCATTATTTAGTGATTATATTAGAATAAGGGACAAAATAATTATTAAAGTATCTTTAGAGAGGTTAAATTAAAATGTTTTTACTTGCATCACCACCTCTAGGTGGCCTTTGTCCTCAAAAAGTTCATCTACAGTTTGACTGTAGGTGTTTATAGGTCTATGGTGGGAACTTAAGAATGGAAGTATACAAACATAAACACTTGTAGAGTTCATGAATGCCTCCAAAGACCTCAAAATTATCCTATACCATGTGTAAAATATTTAAAGGGTTGAAACACACATATAAGACCCATTTTTCTCTATAATAGTCATCTATAATTGACTGTGGCATGACAATGATATGTAGCATGACCAGTCTTGATGATGGTCTAACCTCAAGTCATAGTGTAGACAAGTCTAACCACGAAATTAAATTAAGGACTTTAATATAGCCTTATATAAATTAATATTACATTAAACATATTAATTCTCACCTAAAGACACATCTTTCATAGTAAGAAAGTATAATCACATTTGAATGACAACTAGGCCAGTCAAGTGGAGGGTATGCAATAGAGAATTTAGAAAATTTATGAAGTGAAATATGAATAATAAAACTTTTTTAATGAGAGTATACATATCAATAAACCATCATAATATGAAAAAAATGCATAGAAGGGCTCTAACAAAGCAACCTATAGTCCATATGTAAAGCTTGCACATTGTGAGTTACTCAAGAGTTTACTTTGAGGTTTTAAGGAGTTTGGGTATGATATAAGTTTTATCTAAGCATGAAAATTTGTGTAAAATTTATCCATAACCTATTAAATCCTCTCATGTATTCAAATTACTTGATATAATAGAGTGAGTTACCTTTGTTTTATCTCAGATAGAGGGCACTCGTAGAAGGCCATTCCCTATAGGTTGGTCATACAAATGCTATGAGGATGAGATAGAAATTATTGAAACCTTTCAAGAGGATTTGGTAAGATATGTTATAAATTTACCAACATGAATAAAATCTCATAGGTGTTATAAACTAAAAAAGGTAGCCTAAATACATCGGTTCATATGTAAACACATTAGGTCTAGTCTAGGCCTAAAACCCTCAAAGGGGTCTACTCTCACATTTGAAGTTAGGTGAGAATTGAAATGACTTAGAAAACATGAATTAGGATTCATAAAGTTTGTTGAACTTTTGGAATGTAGAGGAGACCAAATGGAGGCTATTTCTTGACTTAAACCAATTCAGGCATGCACAGAATGGAGAAAGAAGCTCGAGAGACCAAATTTGGAAGATCAAAATAGCATGGATGCTTAGCATGGGAGATCAAGGAGATAAGATATGTTGGGGAGGGTCCCAAATAGTGTTATAATGGAATTTTTTTAGGTTTATAATTTCATAAATTTATGAACAAACTTTAAGGGTGAAAACATCTCTAAACCCTCCAAAACCCTTAGTAGTGAATAGATGGGAAAGATTAAGAAGTAAAAGTATCTAAGGAGGATATTTTTAATATAAAATTACTTTGATATTGTATAGGACTCCCTATATCTCTTTCTCTCCAAGTTGATTTGTACCCTATTTATATAGATAGGGTGCTAAAGAGATTTTCTTGATAGATTTATATATTGTGTAGGTACAAAATGGTTTCAAGAGATTAAGATAATTTTGAGAGATATATTAGGACATAATATAACCTCCCATGTCCATTTAATTCATTATCTAATCTCATAAGTTCCTTTTCTAACACCTTCATCTCAGCTAGTCCAAACAGGCATAGTGATCAAGGAATGACTACCAAGTGAGAAGGTGAAAACTCTAATTAGGAGGCATTTTAAGATATTCCTCATGGATATAAGGCCATGAGTATATTTAAGAGTGTCATACACTCATTTTTATGTATTTTACTATTAAATTGAAGATAACTTTGATGCCAAGTGTGAAGGGTGAGTGAAAGAGGAGTTATTATGACTACAAGTAGTGAGAACACTTGCCAGAAGAATATTGATGATTAGGGACACTTTCAATTCATGTTTGAGAATTTTTATATTCCATACCTCTTATTTAAATCATCTCATCTATCCCTATTTTATTGTGGAGCATTCTAAGAGGAATAAATGATAAAGGCAGTTTCTACGCAAGCAAATGAAGAGTCATATGCCACATTTTAAAAGTTTCATGCTTTGAGGGACATTTTTCCTATGAGACCTTACATGATTTATTCCATATTTCATTTTCATGCATATGTAACTCCTCTCAACTTGAAACATGTTCTAGTGACTCTTGGACTTCATTCTTCTCACTTCTCTCTCAAATTCTATAAGTAGTAGCCATTTTGGCTCTTGTAAGCTAATTCCACTCCATGTATGGTGAACCCATATTAGAATGATGTTGTACTTTGCCTTTGAATAATAAATACAATCTGGTTTTGAGTTCATGAACATTTTATCTAAGTGTGCTAAGTGATTTATGGTGATTTTCAATGATAATATTCTTGTTGACACCAAATCTCGCACCCTAGAAGAGGGTGTTCAATCCTCTTCCAAATTTGGGCAACATGGGAACACTTCTAGGTATGTGGGTGTACCTAGAGTGGAATTGAGCCTCTATATTTTAAGGTATAGCTCCCTTAATATATATTGAAGTTATTTCACCTATGATAATGCTTGATTATGGGAAAAGAGTTAGAGTTTGCATGAAATAAATCTAATTTAAGGGGATGATACACCAATATCTATTCGATATGACCATCATACTTTCCTACACTAAGAAACAAGATGCATAAACTGATTTCCAAGACCTATGGATTTTAACATGAGTATTTTAATATGAAGGTGAGATGTGTGAGAGATATCCAAGACAAGTGAACCATAGGCTAATTACAAACACTAAGGCTCATTATACACTTGAAATATAGGACTATACAATTGACAACACTTCATATGACTCTAGAAAAAACATGAAATGATAAGGGGAGAAAAGGATAGAGAGTAATCACTTTGCACTACCATACATCACTTGCACACTTCAATAATTATTTAGAAACAAAAAAATTAGAAATGCATTAATGTTTAAAGTCATAATATGATGTCATTCTAGTAGGGATTCACCATACTTGGAGTGGAAATCCTTTATAATATATCTAGAGCTATATTTATAAAAAGGGGAGCAAGAGAGAGAGAGGGAAAAATGCCTTCAAGAATGGAGGAAATCCTTCCAGATCAAGAAATGAGGTGGCAGCCTTTGATTGCCTTTCTATTTGCATGCCTTGTTTAACAAACAAATTTCCTATTATCTCAATAATCATCAAGCTCCTCTCATTGGATGAGGGATCTCAATAAAAGACAAGGGATTATTATTCATAGAAACAAAGTATATTTAAATGGAAATAATGCCCTTAACTAACTCTTGAAGTACCAGCTCACCATCTCAAGACTCTAAGTCCACTTGTCCTAATCATGAGGATTAAATCCTTGATTCTTGATACTAATAAACATTCCATGCCTTGGGTGGTAGATTACTAATTTTTTGATGATTATCACCCTTTAATTTATTACATATTTACCCATTTACATATCTAGATCATAGGTCACACCTATAGATTGAAAACCAATCTAAGGACATTTATTTTCCCTATAGATTTTATATTAAATGGACCCATGGATCATTTAACACCTTTTATATTATAATAGGTTCAAATAAACCTATTATATCTCTTTGGGGACCAAGAATTCATATATGCATGGATCCTTCTTTAACCTAGAGAATTAGTTACAAGAAAGAACCTTGTAAGCTCTAACTTATTGAACTAAAGATCAATAAGCTCCGATGGTGGTCCTTTCATATTCTCCATGCTTGAATGCATCAATTAGACTACTATATGGCATTTGAATGAGATTTAATGGTGTTAGGAAGACCCTAAAAAGTCTTGTTTTCCATGGTCAAAATGGATTCTCAACCTTCATCAAAAACCCTGGGCTCACCTTCACTCTAATTGGCTATCAAAATCTGACTTGGATCATTAACACATTGAATCTCATTCACTCCATCAGATCTTCTAGATACAAACAAACACGAGCCCTCAGATCCACCTTTGAATTTTCAACCTTGTCCTTGCTTATGCCACATTTCAAATGCATGTTAATCTTCAATATCTTGTTGTCAATCTATAGCTTCACATGCTTGTGCCATGTGTTTACTCCTTGATCTCTCTAACTATTTGAATCATCTTGTGCCATTGGATTGAGATGTATGATCAAGCGAAGACCATTGATCTTGCTAGGACCCATTATTTAAAATCTAATGACTAGTCCATGGTCTTAAAATTGATATTCTATGGGATGTCTTTTAACATTCACATAATTGTCATTGACATTCACATGACCATAAAATTTAAGTTCAAAAGGACTTAGTTTATTCAAGCTTAAAATTGATGTTCACATGAACATAATGCATAGGTCCATTTTTGAAGATTTATATCTTGAACCAAAAAGCTCACGTGGGTTTGAAATTTTTTGAGGATGATCGTATCATGTAAATCCATAATTGAACTTGATATATTGGTCACATGAGGATTCCTGAGAGAGATCCTAAATGCAAAATTTGGCTACTCCACTTACTCTTGCATGACATCCTGGTGATGACCAATCTTAAATGACTAAGTATGGGGAAACTAGTAGAAATGCCTGGGAACCCACTTTGCACATGTATAGCTCTATTTGCATTTCAATGAAGGACCTAAAACTTGGTTCATATCAACTTGAGACTAAGGTGAACAAATCCATGTGGTTAGTTTCCCTTGATTTATCCACAAATGCAATATATAGCCTCACTAAACTACCCATTTGCACTTGTTACCACTGGACCGAAAATGCCTAGGTGAACACAATGAAGAAATAGATAAATACCAAGAGATTCCTAAGTCATTCTAAGCACTCTTAACATCCCATAGGGTCTCTAAAACATTCTCCATAACATTTTAAAATCCCCTATATAATAGTTTGGCTATAAGGGGTTGATTCATTTTGGCTTGTGGGGAAAAATGGTCAACCTTATCCTCTTTATGAACAAATGCAAGCCCTTGGATCTACCTTTGAATTGTCAACATTATCCTTGATTATGCCACATGTCAAACACATGTTAATCCTTAGGATATTTATGTCAGTCTATAGCTTCAAGTGATTATGCCATGTGTTGACCCCTTGATCTCTCTGACTATTTGACTCATCTTAAAATGTTGGATTGAGATGTATGATTGAGTGAGGACCATTGATCTTATTGGGACCCATTTTTTGAAAGCTAATGACTAGTCCATGGTCTTAAAATTGATAGTTTGTAAGACATATTTTAATGTTCATGTGACTATCATTGAAATTCATGCGACCATAAAATTTAAGCTCAAAATGACTTAGTTTTTTCAAGGTTAAACTTTACATTTGTGTGAAAATCTATTGCATAGGTCCATCTTTGAAGATTTATATCTTGAGCCAAAAAGCTCATACAGGTCTAAAATTTATTGAGGATGATCTTGGAATGTAAATCTATAATTTCACTTAATCTAATGGTCACATAAGGATTCCTAATAGAGATAATAAATGCACAAATTGGCTACTCCACTTGTTCTTGCATGATGACCTGGTGATGGCCAAGCTCAAAAGACTATGGGAAAACTAGCATAAATGCTAGGGAACCCAACTTTGCACATGTATAACTCCATTTACATTTTGGAAAATGAACTCAAACTTAGTGCATAGTAACTTGGGACAAAGTTAAATAAACCCACATGGTCACTTTCCCCTAATTTATCCACATGTATGATAACTAGCCTCAATAAACTACCCACTTGCACTTTTTACCACTAGACCCAAAATGCTTAGGTAAACAAAATGAAGAACTAGATTAATATCAAGAGCTTCCTAAGTCATTCCAAGCACTTTTAACATCACATATATTATCTTCAACATTATCCATAACATTATAACATCCCCCATATAATATTTTGGCTATATGGGGTTGACCCATTTTTGCCTATGGGGAAAAATGGTCAACATTCTTGGTGATTTCCCAAAGATTACATGCCTGCCTATGCAAAAAGAACCTAGACTAGTTACCTAATCATGTATAGTAGGTTTTACATAAAAAATCCTTGAAAAATATATAAAACATAAGGTAACACAAAAAAAATAAACACACAAGATGAGAAACAACATGTGCTTCAAGGGCACTTATTGAACAAAACACAATAAGAAAGGAAACACACACCTAAACACTAACTAATCTGAGATGAACACTTCCTCTAGGATTAAAGGGGAATTTTGAAAATTTTCTTTCATCATGAGATGATGGATTTGATGAGGTAGGTAACTCATTGACTCTTGGTCTTGATGCCTACTTCTTCTTTGTTACAATTATCAACCTCTTTAGCATGATGTTCAGTGATAACCAAGTAGCTCTAAATAGGTTAGCTATGTGCATACAGATAGCCTCAAAATTTTCATATGGTTCCTTAGATATGACCTCAAAATGTGGTTGAACAAGGCTTACCTTCTTGATCTCCATATTGTTCTCAATAAGATTGGGTTTCTCTTTAGTTGCAAGTTCATCAAGCTCATCAAGGAGTTATTAATAGTCCACCCAATCTTGTTCATTGTCCTCCATAGAAAACTTTTCCTCCACCTTATCATATACTTGACCATCAACTTGGAAAATATCTTCAAGATCTTGAAAGAGCTTGAAAGAGCTTCATTTGTAGATACCAATCATCATTGATAGAATGTGCTTGATTTTTGAGAGCATCAAGCTTCTCTTTTTCATGTCCTTATATATTTGAATATGTCTCAATACCAATGGGATATCTCAACTATTATTGAGGAACTTCAACCTCCACCTTGCCCTCACTTTCCATGTCTACAACATCTTAGACACTAGCATCACTAGATTACTCTATGACAATAGATTCTTGATCAACAAAATGACCTTCATCTTTATGATTGAGATGGTCATCTATAACTTCATGATTGGATAAGGAGTCTTCCTCAAATGCCTCTCCCTTTGGGTCTTGGCCACATTTCTCATGGACAACTACAAAAGAGTCTTCAATAAGTTCCTCTTCCATATTAAACTTTACACCAGTAGTTGTGATAGGATATTTAATGTGTTTTTATTCATCCAGGAAGGTAGAGTTTCACTTGTGGTCACCAAGGGGGGTCCTTATGGTGATTTCCTCCTCATAGTTTCTCATGACATCTTCTTGGTCAGCTTTGTCTTGGATTTTCTCCCCTCTACTACTTCCCTCAAGATGGGCTCATGTTAAGGATATGAGAAATGAAGTGTAGTGGAAGGTTGGTTAGTTGGAGATGGAGTGTGGGATGGAGGAAAGGGATTTTTAATGTATTTAGGAAAGAAGAAAGCAATAGTAAGCTCATAAGGAAGTGACTTCTTAGGCTAATTGGAAGGATGGACACTTACATAAGTAGGAGATGCATCCTACCAATAGATTTTTAGAAAATCATCAATAACATGTTTATTTTTGATCTCTTTATCCTCCCACATACTTATCCTATCTATTTAGAATTAAAGGCACCTCTTTACTAAGTCTAGATATCCTCTGACATCCCATTGAATTTCATCTTCAACCACCTTCCATGCACTCATCCATTTTTGGACAAAACTTCTTAACCATTCCATGAGATGGTTAAGAAGCACATCAAACTCATCATCCCATGTTCCCATATTGTCTTCACTATATATCATCTCTAGTAATATTGCCAAGAAGGATTGGACAATGAGGTGGGATTGATGGAGGTAGGGGAGGGTAATGATGAGGATCAAGACTAGCTTCAACTTGTTGTATTCTATCCTATAGGAATCTATATCTTTCCTTGTAATACCTTGATATATAGTCCATATAAATGTCTTGTTCCTCATGACAAGACTCATAAGATTACTCTTGAGGGTCATAGGTATCATGGTATGGTTGGTAGGAATCATATTGGGATTGGTAAGAAGGTATTTCTTGATAGATATCTTGGTATACTTCCTCATAGGGATATCTAACAATATGGTATCTATCTGGTGGGGAAAATGGAGGGTTATAGGGACACCATGGCTCATATGAGTGATATCCATTTTAATAGGGTTTTTTCAGAGTATACTATGGTTCATATAAATACTGGTAAGGAGGTCCATGGTAGGGATAGTCACCATAGTTATTTATGTAAACCTCATACATCAAGGGAAATACAATAACTAATCAAAAAATTTAATTACATATACCTGGGCTACTTACAACCAAAATCTATCATTCAAAGTCACCATTGGTGCTAGATTGATTGATTCCAAAATTGAAAGAGGAAAGACTCACTAACATTCTTTCCATTCTCTTAGACCTTTGTCTCACTAGGCATGTTAGAACTATTGAAGTCAAATCTCATACCCTAAAAGAAGTTGTTCAATCCTCTTCAAAATTTGGACAACATGGGAACACTTCTTGGTATGTGGGTGTAACTATAGTGGAAGTGTGCTTCTATATATTAAGGTTATCTCCCTAAATGTATCTTGAAGTGCTTTCACTTATGCTAATGCTTTTTTATAGGAAAAGAGTTAAAATTTTCATGAAATAAATCTAATTTAATGGGGTGATACACCAAGATGTATTCCATATGACCATCATACTTTCCATCACTAAGAAACAAGATGCAAAAACTAATTTCAAACACCTATGGATTAGAACATGAGTATTTCAATATGAATGTGAGATGTGTGAGAGATATCCAAGGTAAGTGAACCATAGGCTAATTGAAAACACTAAGGCTCAATTTTTTCCTTGAAATATAGGACCATATACTTGACAACACTTCATATGACCTATTATAACATAACTCTTTCACAAACATGAAAGGATAAGGGGAGAAAATGATAGAGATTAATCACTTTGCACCACCATACATCACTTGTAAACTCAGACAATTATCCAAAAACTAAAAAATCAGAATTGCATTAATGTTCAAAGGCATAATATGATGTCATTATATTAGGGCTTCACCATACCTAGATTGGAACTCCTTTACAATATCTCTATATCTATATTTATAGAAAAGGGGAGAAAGAGAGAGAGGGAACAATGCCTTCGAGAATGGAAGAAAGCCCTCTAGATCAAGAAATGAGGTGGTAACCTTTGATTGCCTTTTTATTTGCATTTCTTGTTCAACAAAAATATTTATTGTTATCTTAATAATAATCAAGCTTCTCTCATTAGTCTAGGGATCTCACTAAAATATTAGGGCTTCTTATGCATAGTGCCAAAGTCTATTTAAATAAAAATAGTGCCCTTAACCACCTCTTCAATTACCAACTCACCATCCTGGGACTCTAAGTCCACTTGCCATGATCATGAGGATCAAATATTTGAATCTTGATACTGATAAACATGTCATGCCTTTGGTGGTTGCGTACCTACTTTGTTGATGATGGTTACCCTTGCATTTATTACATATTCACCCATTTACATATTTGGATCATAGGTCCCACCTATAAATGTAAAACCAATCTAAGGACATTGGTTTTCCATATATTTTTTATATTAAATGGACCCATATATCATTTAGCACCTTTTATATTATAATAGGTTCAAATAAACCTATTATATCTCTACAGGGACCAAGAATTCATATATGCATGGATCCTTATTTAACCTAGAGAACCAATCACAAGAAAGAACTGTATAAGCTCCAAATTATCAAAATAGAGATCAATAAGCTCCAATGGTGGTCCCTTCATATTATCCATGATTGATTGCATCATATAGACTACTCTGTGGCATTTTAATGAGCTTCAATGGTGTTAGGAAGACCTTGCAAAATCTTACTTTCCATGGTTGAAAATGGATTCTTGACCTATGTCAAAAACCTTGGGCTCACCTTCACTCTAATTGGATATCAAAATATAACTTGGCTCATTGACACATTGACTTGCATTTTCTCTATCAAATCTTCTAGATACAAACAAATGTGAGCCCTCAGATCTAACTTTGAATTGTCAACCTTATCCTTGCTTATGCCACATGTCAAATGTGCATATCCTTAGTATCTCATTTTTAGTTTGTAGTTTCATGAACTTATGCCATGTGTCAACCCCTCAAGATATTTGACTATATAACTCATCTCATTACATTATATTGAGATGTATAATCAAGTGAGGACCTTTGATCATGCTAGGACCCATTATTTACAAGCCAACAATTAGTCCATGGTCTTAAAATTGATAGTCTATGGGATGTACTTTAACATTCATGTGACCATCATTGATGTTATCATGACCATAAAATTTAAGTTCAAAAGGACTTATTTTTTTTAGCTTAAACTTGATGCTCATGCAAACATTTTACTGCACAAGTCTATCTTTGAAGATTTATATCTTGGGCTAGAAAGCTTGTGTGGGTTTGAAAATTTTCAAGGATGATCTTGGCATGTAAATCTAAAATTGTAATTGATATAATAGCTACATGAGGATTCTTAAGAGATAATAAATGAAAATTTTTTATGTTCCACTTTCTCTTGCATGACATCTAGGTGATAGTTGATCTCAAATGACTATGGGAAAACTAGCAAAAATGCTTGGGAGCCTAACTTTGCACATGTATAACTCCATTTGTATTTCAGTGAAGGACCTCAAACTTGGCACATATAAACTTGGGATAAATTTTAACAAATAAATGTGGTCACTTTCCCCTAATTTATCCATAGTGCAAGATTTGGCCTCAATAAATTTCCCACTTACACTTTTTACCACTAAACCCAAAATGCCTAGGTGAACACAATGAAGAACCAGATGAATACCAGGAGCTTCCTAAGTCATTCCAAGCACTCTTAACATCCTCTAGGGTATATAAAACATTATCCATGACATTATAAAATCCTTCCATACAATATTTTTTCTATAGGGGGTTGACCCATTTTAGCCTGTGGGGAAAAATGGTCAATACTTTGATCCTTACTTCTCCTTATCCTTTCATGTTTATTCAAGATTTCCTATTATAAAAGGTCATATAGAGTGTATATAGTGTTTGAATATCATTTCAAGTTTAAAATTTTCCTTAGAGTGGGTAATATTCCCTCTAGTTCACTTACCTTGAGTTGTCTTATGCATATCACCTCTATGTTGAAACACTTACGTAAGAACCTATTAGGACTTTAAAGATAGTTTTAAGGTCTTGTTTATTAGTGAAATGAGTATGATGATATTTTTAAAATAATTATAGTGTATCACCCCTTTATAATATTTTAATTTCATTTGAATTTCTATCTTTTTTCCTACAAGCAACTAGTTAAGTAAGTGATAAACACTTGGCAAATTCAGGGAGCTAACCCTTAAACCTAGAGGTTTACTTCTACTATAGGTAAACCCACATTCCTATAAGTATTTCCATGTTTCAAAAATATATAGGAGGCTTAAAAAACCTCCTCTAGGGTGAAATATTTGGTGACAATAGTCATGAGCATTGATTGGTGGACTTTGACCCATACAGGTGCTTATATCTTTCCTTACATACCCTCTATCCTTGTTTACATGTCCTCCTTGATGAAGAAATATTCTCCATGAAAATAGGTCTTAAAGTCCTAATCATTTATTCAATTTAATCCTTATTCTTGCTCATTTATTTTGTCTCTCCACTTTTTTGGAGTTGTTAAAAATCTCTTGAAGCTTCTTTAACTTTTTCTTCATGACTTGGCATAGGATAGAGTGAAGGTATCCTTAAGGTTGTTGAAGACTAATTAAACCATTTGAATACTTATTTAAAATAACTCCTGACTTATTATTTTACTTGAAGTGATGTATAAGATATAGATCACCTTGAAAATCTTGTTGAAGAAATTTTATGCATTTATTTGGTTGATTTGACCACTTGAACTCCTCCTTCTCCAACTTGATGTAGAAGGTGAAAACTTGAATTTGACTTTAATAAAAAAATATAGATTCATATATGTCATGTCTACATCATATCAAACAGTAAACAAGTCACTTAAATCCATATAACACTCCAAAAGATCTGATTTTACACTTATAGCTTGCATTTTTCTCCTAATTCCTTATAGCCCTCAAAACAAGTGAAAAATGGTTTTCCTAATGATTTGAGATCTAAGGATACTTAATTTGTTTCAATGGCCAAATGGGTGCTCAAAAATGTCCTTCATAGTCTTTTGTAAGTACATGGTTGGTTCCATATAATTTGAGAGAGAAGGTATGAAGGTAATTATGTTGATTCATCATTGTTGGAAATGGTCTAAATATGCTCAAAGGGTGTCTAAGTTTAGGTGACTTAGGGGGAGTCCATATTAATGTTTTCTAGGTAATTTCATGTAATTTATTATGTTCATGTATGTTTTATCTTCATAGAAGCTATGCATAATCAAAGAAAAGTGTAGTCATGGAGCATGTTTGAGAAGCTTAAGGTAATGAAAGGTATGTACAATGTTAGGTGGAGTATGTATCATCTCTTAGAGGTGGTCCTTTCCAATTATTTGTCCTTGAAGTATTTTTAGGTCTATAGGATCAATATTTGATCCCACTTTGTCATCATGTCAAAGGGGGAGAAAGTACTTGAAGAGAGAGACAAAGTCTAAAGCATAAGCTTTGTATTGGTGTTTGAAATCAATGACAAAGGGGGAGACTATTTTAGGTTTTTAAATGATGTTTCCAAGGTGACAAAGGATGTTGATGAGGTGTCATTTGTGCTAAAATGATAATGAAAAAGTGTGTTTCAATGAACTTCAGTGTTCTTGCATGGTTCTTTAGTGTTTGACTTAGTGAGGTAATTGATGGATGATATTGATGGTATGGACATGTTTCAAATACCCTATGGGGTGATATGATTGATTTGAGTGATTATGGAATTGAATGAAATTAATTATAGTATTCATTTAAGTTTCTAGGTTCAAGTAGTCATCTTGATAGATAAAGTTGAGTGAGCAGATTGATGACATCATATTTCACATGCATGAAGGTTTTATAAGTAGTTTGGTACATTGATAGATTCCCTTATGAAATTTTATCTTGTGATTAAAATTTTAGGTCATGAGGTTGAGCATATAAAAATTTATTAAGATGCAAATTTGGCCTTCCAAGAATATTTTAGTGGTTTCTATACTTAGCCAAATTTGCAAGAGGAGATCTAACGGTGAGCATTCAAAAGATCTAATGACGAGCATCTAATCTGATAAACAAAGACCCAATGGTGATAATATAATAACTTAGATATATATATCAATGGCATACATGAATTAAATATTTCAAATGATTATTAAAAGGCACATGAGGGTGCCAAGTGTCTTAATCATGGAAGTGCAGAGCAAGATCAATGATGTTTGTTAAGTCAATAAGTCAACATGACTCTCAGAAGGCATGTAGGGATAACAAGTGGAAAATTTTCATTAGAGACTAACAAAAATGTACTCAAAGAGAATTTAAGACTTATAAGTTTCAAAAAAGTGGTAACTAATAGAAATGTACTTAGAGAGCATGTGGGACTGCCAAGTGGCACAAAAGTAAGAACTGACAGTAATGTGCTCAGAAGGCACATGATGTGCCAAGTGTCTTAATATTAGAAGCATAGATCAAGGATCAGTGGTCATCATTAAAGATTTATATATAGGTATTTTTTAAGGATATTAACATAGTGTATTTTATCTATCTTTTAGGAAGTATGAGATGGACCCACGTGTCTACAATATTTGTATTTACACAGTGACCGTTGGCATTTGAATCAGCAAAGGAAACACTAATCTATAGTGTTTTAGCCATAAATTTTTATATATTTACAATTTGATGATTAATTAAAAATAAATTTTTTAAAATAATTAGATACTCATCCATCAAATTTGACTAAAACATTTGAATGTTTGTACAATTGTAGATATTGATCTCCAAAGTTGACTGTGTTTGATCATGTTCTAAAAGTGACCCAAGAAGGATAATTGAAGTGTTATTGATGTTATTTTGATGTTTTAATATGAAATATATATTAAATATTTTTTTATACTCCATAAATACTATCTATATTGATTTTGTATATTTGACCAATCCATATTTAGTATGAACAATTGCTTATAAGTTGACTATGTTTGTTGAATGCACTGGTAGATTGAGTGACCATGTTGCAAGAGTGAGTTGAAGCTGTTATAAGAATAAAATGAGTATGGAGATGTTATATAAGTTTCTAATTCTTATTATAAATTATTGGTTATCATGATATGCCACTGATCAGATATGGAGAGTCAAAATATCTTGACTATATTTTGACTGTATATGACCAATCTAAGTGGTCATCTTGAGAGAATTTATTTGAGTGATTAGAGCCTATGTTGGAATGTATAATGTATATTAAGATGTTTCATAGGTTATTTATGATCTATTAATTTATTTTTTTGAGTGGATTATTTGATAAAAGTGTGTGTATGCTTTAGTTCTAAATGATAGATATTTTTGTGTTTTTAGGCCTATTGGCAAGCAGTCTAAAATGGCTTGGTTCAAGTTATAAGGTTGATTTACATGTGAAATAGACATATTTGGAAGTAATAAAGTGCCTATTGGAGTTAGGTTTTGTTTTTTTGAAGCTTTGGTAGAAGCTGAAAGTGGCCAAAATAGTTAAAAGTGTAACATGTGGATGTGAAGGACGAATTATTTTAGGTCTCACTAAGACCTAATGGTGGTCTGGGTCTAATGAGGTAATTTCCAACATAAGGAGTATGTATTTATTACATATAATTTGTATTAAGACAATATTTCAAAGGTATAACAAGTATGGTAAGTATCTTGGCTGACCAAGATGGGTTAGATGAGTGTATGATATAAATAGTAGACATTATTGGCATATTTGTGTGTTGAGAGTGTGTGCAAAAAAGGGAAGGAGAGAAGCTTTAAAAGAGAAGGTATAGGTCATTAAGGACCAAAAAAGAGTGAATAGGATCATTCATGCTAATCTAATCAAGGTGATGAAGGTGAACACATAGGTCATTGGACCTAATGAACCTAGAAGAGGCAGATTGAGTAAGCCCTAGAGGTTGATTGAGTGTGCTTAGTGGATGGATTGAAGAGTAGATCAAGTTGATGATTGTATGTATGACCTAAAAATAATGTTTATAATGTTTTTATAGAGTTTTTTTAGGTTTTTTTTATTGTGTATGTTCTAATAAGTCAAGAGTGATCCAAAAGGGTATTTTGGATGTATTACTTGTGTGTGCAAGTTTGTGAGAGTGTAAAGGGGAAAGAGAGAAAGTAAGAGAAGTTCATCATCAAGTGTAGAAGATATCAAATTAGAAGTGGATATCATATCAAGGTGTCTAATTTTATGCTTGGTCTCCTAGGGGGTTATTTCCTCATTGTGGGATGGGTGTCTCACTAAAATAAGGGATGGATGTTCCTTGATCAATTGGTGTTCGTCTAAATGTTAAATCTTGTCTTTATAGGATTGTAGTCCATCTTGTAGGGTTCAGTGGGTTTTATCCCCAAAGATGGTTTCCCACATATATAATGTGTTATGTGTTTAATCTTGATATATATTTCTTGTCCATTACAATGATTAATTTTTATGCATCATAATTGTATGTGTTGAATGTCTAAGAGTTAGGAATTGAATTGGATGATCTGGCATCACTAATTCACCCCCCTCTTAGTGATTGTACCTCTAATACATATTACATTAAACCTAAGGTAATAAGGAATATGAAGCTCTAAATTTTTCTATCTACTTGTTTTATGATGGTATAGGACCATATTGAAGTAAATTAAGCTTGTATTAAGGTCATGTTAGTCTTTCCATCTAGAAGTGTAGCTAGTCTCGATCACCAACTTGGAAGGTGTGCCTAATGTCTGATGCTTGTCATGGTGTTGCTTTTATTTCACATTAGCATACTAAAAATGGTTTAAACATGTTGAATTTTTTTATTTTATTTCCTTCATTTCTTAATTTTGAAAGTAAATAAAAGAAATCTAGTGATTAGGGTGTGTAGAAGAATACCTAGTAGAATGCACATGTGAATCTAGATGAAAGTGAGAAGTCCTCTTTGGCTATGAAGGAATAACCTATAAGTAGCATAAACAATTGAAAGGGAGTTATTAAATGGTTATTTGAGTGGAATACCTAGCGTACACTAGATCTAAGAATCACAAGGCTTACTAGGAGGTTGTTAATCCACTTTTATAACAATCAAGTATGAAATGATAACAAAAGATACTTGCATTCAATGATAAGAAAGTAAATGTGCACCAAAATTAAATGATAACTTATGTATTAAATAAAATGATCAAATTTAGATGCTCAAATGGTTGGTTTCTATTCATAAAATCAAAAAGGGTCCTATGATTAGAGAGACAGAAAAATTGGGGTTTGATTGGAGGTAGAAGGGTGGAAATTACTTGCTAGAAAATAATACCACAGAGAAATACCAATGGTTAGGGTGAACCATCGATGATTAGGGTAAACCATCGATGGTTAGGAGAACCATCAATGGTTTCTTCTGTAAATTTGGAGATGAATAATTCAAAAAGTTTATATTGGGGGTTTTGGGTAGACAGAGGTGGATACAAGGCTGGAAAGTGGAAAATGGGGTACAGGTGGACCAGATAAGATCATAATATTAAAACTAAAGAAAAATCAAATGACACAAGCACAAAATAAATGTAACCAAGTGGAGGAAGTCTGGAGTGATGTGGTTAGATTGATAATGTTTTGGGCCTTATAGAGTGATATAGATAGATTTTTGGATCTCTAGTGGTGATGCTCGCTTGCTGATATGGATGTTGGATACCTACAAGAAAGCTTGAATACCTGATAGCTGATAATTCCTCCCCTAATCCCCTACTCTTCTAATTTTTTATAGGTAGAAGTTACTAAATTAGATGAAATAAGTTGCTAATTTGATCAAGGGTAAAGCTACCTATTTTCACAATTTTAAAATCTCTTTTTTAAAGATAAGTTACTATTTCTAAAGTTGTTAATCTTGCACAAAGAGCTGGCATGCTTTAATTTTTTAAAGCTGAAGGTGGGTCCTAACCATCTATAGTTAGGCTAATCATCAGTGGTTAACCTAACCATTAGTGGTTTTGGGATCTAAAAAAGAAAAAAAAGGGTGAATTAAATGATGAGCAAAAAAAAGGGTTTGGGAACATTAGGGCCTAAATGGGTCTAGTTATCATTTAGAGGTTAAGGTGACACTAAAAATTGTCATGTGTAGTTCATAGGTGCCTAAATTTTTCCCCTTTTTGTTGTGTAGCTTTGGGAAATCTATAGAATTAAAAATGAGGTTGGTCAAGGTCTGGGTCTGGTTTCCTCGAGTCATGAGAAGAGGTATCCCCCACTCAAACTAGGAAATGATTGAGGTGTAGGGAAATCAGGTCATGGTTTGATAGGTGAAACAAGGTGGTTGAGTTGGTTGTAGAGATGTGAATTAATACATAAAAAGTGATGAAGAGTGATATTAATATCATGTAATGATTAAATTTTCCAAAGTTGAAAAATAAAGTCAAGGTCTAGAAAGCTAAGAGAGGGTAACCGGTCCACAACATTGGTTATAGTTGATCAGGCTAGGCCTTTTAAGTGATATATGTAAAGTTGGGTAGTTTGTAGGTATCTAGGTTAAGAATTTTTCCTACAAAATAACCCAAGTGGTTAGGTCATGCATGATTTGGTATAAAGTTTAAATGGTCAACTTGGAAAAATTAGTCAAAACATTCAAATGATAATGTAATGATGGCACAAAAGATGTAAAAGATCTAGTCAAAACATCCATTCATCAAAGAGGAGGTGGCAAGGTAAGGGGGTAGGGTTGGGTTGGAGAGGTGACTGAGCTAACTCTGACTGCACATGGCAAGTGGATGCTACCTACATAGTTCTCTAGACACTTAGATCCAAAAGAAATTTAGGCCAAATGTAATTCTAGGTAAAAGGTAATTTGAAGGGGTTATAAGCTTAGTGAGAAAATCAAGAGGAAAAGAAAGAAAAAGGAAAAAAAGACCTTAACCATGGATGGTTAGGGTGCCTTAACCATTGATGGTTAGGGGTAACCATTGATGGTTCCCTAACCATCGATGGTTAGGGTAAAACCCTAAAATCCCATGAGGTAAAAAGGAAAAGTAAAGAGTTATTTTGCTCATTTGACTTTTGGAAATTTGTGAGCCTGAGCTTGGGTGATTGTGATTGTGATTGGTGATTGGACCAAGAGCCTACTGAGGTGGAGATTGTTAAGTGGGTGAGGGCATGTGCAAGTAAGGGATAGATGATGAGGATGCAACTGAGGAGGAATGAGAAGGCTCTGACCATACCACCAAATGTGGAATGAGGTAGGTTTTTTTTTCAATTGGCTAGAATAGTGATAATTAGAGATAGGAAAAGTTATAAATAAGATAAAATTGAGAAAATTGGGGGAAAAAAGATAAGTGGGCCATAATTCCCTAGGGTGTTAGGTAGAGGGAAATTGGTAAAATGAGGTAAAGAAATAAGGTGGAATAGGTAAGGAAGGTAAATAATAAGGAATTAGGTAGGTAAAGTGGTAAATTAGATGTTTTGGTAAGAGATTGAGGGTGATAGGTTGAGAAGGTGATAGGGTTTCATCACCAATGGTTACACATAGTAACCATTGTTAGTTAGACCCTAACTATCAATAGTCAACATGAGGGGTCAAATGAGGCCCTAGAACCATCGATGATTCCTTGAACCATCGATGGTTAGCCAATAGATGGCCAACCACTAGGCCAAGAAGGGTAAAAGGTGGGGAAATAGGTAATAGGTCTAAGAGATAAGTTAGGTTTGTGGTTTAAATAGGTTGAAAGAGAGAAGAATAGGTCAGAGAGAGATTATAAGTAAGGGTTAAGCAATGTAGAAAGACTAACAGGGTTGGATTGATGTGTAGGTATGCAAGTAGATCTAGATGAGGAACTGGGTCCCTAAGATATTTGTAGACTATCAAGATAGGATGATGGATGTCGAGTGGAGGTAGATGGAGGCTATTGGCCTAAGGGCCATGGGACACTACTAATAATTACCATAAGATTCCATGATGATTATGGCCCTCATCAAGAGATGGGACCCAACCATAAACACTTTTTTATTCTTGACTAGTGAGATGTCTATTTTACTAGAGGACATCTAAAGGATTACATGGCTATCAATTCAAGGGGAGTTGATATACCACACAAAGAGTGATGAGAATGATGATTTTATGGAGTGGATATATGGTGATGATTGATAGGAGGCTAGATTACATATGGGAGGTCTATGTTATGAGCCATTATATCAAAGGGCCCTAGATGATAGGTGTTTGATTACCATGATGATGATGGGTACCACTTATTTCACTATTCTAGATTTGAACAGTGATCAATTCCTAAGTTTTTTGTTGGGAGTTTTGATAAAGATGTTACTAGGGGCATAGTATTTATATGGACCCATGTAATACTTGTACAAATTTACAGGGAGCTCTAGAATTTTAGAGTGAGGATATGATACAGTATCATTATTGGGTTTGTGATCCATTATTGGACGTATGAGCACATATAGGTGTTGAGACCAGTTGGACTCCCATGAGATGGATTTTCACCTACTGATTATAGAGTTGGTTTTATGCAATGGTACAAAGATATAGCATTATCAGGGGTTGGTTGTGGAGCCAAGGATGTGGAGTGGTTCTAGGATCAATTAGAGGGTTTGATTTCCATAGATATTATATGGAGGCCATATTTGGATTGGCTTATATGGATAAGTTATAAGTACCATACACTATCATTATAGAGATGGTGATGGGTGTATGATAGGCAAGATAAGGAGACAAAGTGGATCCCTATAGATCAAGTTTGGAGATATTTTGATCTACTACATGATATATCTCTAGATGTTCTACACTATAAGAGGGAGGATGTAGAGCAAGATTTGCTTGAGCCATAATCAGAAGAGGGTTACCTAATTTTGAGGAGCTACCTATTAGAGCTCCTATTGATGATGTTAAGGCCATAGAGAGATATATAGGGTGGTATCATACTAGATACATGGTGAAAGATTTTGGTTGGGGGGTGATGGGTAGGGACCTATGGACATGGATCCTACATAGGCATAGGGTGTAAGTGATCAGATATTGGTAACCCTTGCAATAGCATAGGTCTAGGTGATTGCTTTGTAGGCACAGATTACAACCTTATAGGGATAGGTTAGCACTATAATAGGTGAGTGGGATTAGGTGTGGGCTAGCCTCATAATGCTCACTCAAGAGAGATATGATTTATGGCAAAGGGTAAGGGTGATGGCTATAAGAGGAGGAGGAGCTCCTAACATAGTTCTAAGGATGCAATATATAGATACCATTGAGGAAATGAGATACTATGAGGTGATTGTATTCACCTAGTTACCTGATACTATGAGGTATAGTGAGTACAAGACTAGCTTGGTAGGGGGACCATCATTGGATACACTAAGTCAATGGGCAGTGACTACAGCACAGGGAGGTGCATCAGGGGGTCTACCACTAGATGGTGGAGCAAGTGCAGGTGGTTTAGATTCTGGTGCCATAGGCCCATGATGACACTTATATGATGTACATTATTTTTTGATATGTATAAATGTATTTTGATACTGACCTACGTGTTGAATATGTGAGATGTACTAATGAGAGTGAGAGAGACATAAAACATTTGTATCATGTTCTTTTATGATATTCTAACTTTATGATCATGTACATGGATTGTTTTATGATTATGGCATGTTATCCTATTTTTTTGATGAGATGTTAGCTTAGGCATGATGATATTGTTATGACATTATGGTTGGATTTGATTATGATGATTATTTTTATGATATTTATAATGGGTATAATTATGTTCTGGAACATGTTGTTGACTATGATCATTATGCTTATGTGAGTCATGAGGTTAATTATGAGATGTTATGTTGATTGTCATGTGATTGTGGTTACTATGATATGATGTTTATGATAGTGTTTATTATTTGGGTGATGTTTTGTTATGTTATATATGAGCATAATGTCTTATGATGCATATGATATTGATTATGAAAAATGATTTTGATGTTGATAGTATGATGATGTCACTATATGTGATATGGATGATCATTATGGTTACATGGAATTTTACTATGATAATTATGATGTTTATGATGTTATATTATTAATGATTATTTGGATGGTGATTATGTTGATGATGATTATGTTGATGTTAATGTTATTAGGATGATTATAATGATATGGAAAATGAATGATGGATGTTTAATGCATGATGTTTTATTAGGATGTTGATTATTATGTTTTATGTTAAACTTAAGGTAGAAATAGATGATTTTTATTAGGATGTAATAACAGGGGAAAGTGTGGGGAAATGACCATGTCAAAATAAATGATCTAATGAGTCCATATGTCCCAAGAAATGGTTAAGAAGTAGGTACATTTTTTTATCAACAAGGTCCAAATAAGAATAATCCACAGTTGGATTGGCTTAGTGAACACAAGATGATGGAGTACTTCATAAAATCATGTTTTAATTGATAACAAGGTTGTCTTGATAACCTCATATCAAGCAAGCTCATATTCCCTTGATTTCAAAGAGAAGTGAAGGAAATAGGGGTGAAAGGTGAATGGTTTAAGGGTTAACCTAATGTGGGTTAGCTTACCTCTTCTATAGGTGACTAGAGGGCTATAATATACAAGTTCATGCCTTATAATAATGTGTAGATTGATCAATGAGAGAACCCTACCAATGCCATGTATAGGATCTAATTATGGCATGATATTAAAAAAATTGCATTGTTAAGAGCCGATTGTAGTGTACTTATTTAGATTCTTAATAGAATTTAACTCATTACTTTTATTATTAGAGTAAGTGGTTGAATTTTAATGATGTGGGAAGCTTCAAATGATATTTTTGATTAGGCATCTTTGAAGGGAGTGGTCAAAATTTTTGATTTTTATAGCTGTCCTTCAAGGGAGCAGTCTATTTTTAAGTAATTTAGAATTATATAGGCAATTGTCCTTCAAGGGAACAATCTATTTTTAAGTAATTTATAATTATATGGGTAGTTGTCCTTTGAAGGAGTATCCTATATTTTATTGAGTATTAATGATTTGGAAGGCAATTTATTTTGACATGGACAAGTTTATTAGGCTAAAGGATCCACCATTATGGAGGCAATATTTTTGCACAAGAGGTAAATGATAAATGGAAGGAAGGGGTTGAGAAATAACTAACCATAGGATTCCATCTATTGAAAGATGAAAAGTATCCATGAGAACCATGTTATAGGTAGAGCCCTGGTACCCATACTTAGGATTGGGATTAGATGTTTATGATGGATAAATCACATGGTTCTTTGTTGTAATCAAGTGTTCTCAAAGGATAAGTGTAAATGAAAGAGAGGTTAATATCTTGTGAACCAAGGGAGGAGCTTAAGTTAGACACAAAAGTAAGTGTGATCTTGTTTAGTAATAGAAAGGACACAGATGTGAAGCATTGATAGGCTTAGGCTCTATTTTTCCCTTGAGAGAGGATAAACAGTAAGCACTAGATCCATAATTATGGGTTATAATATAGGGTCCTAGCCAATTAAAATCAAACTTTCCCTTCTTTGTCTTTTCCATGGTGACATATTGGTTTTCCTTAAGGATAAGGTCTCTAATGTTGAAATCTCATTTTTTCAAATGCTTGTTGTAGGCACGTTTGATTCACTCTTGATAAACATGTATATGATTGAGGGCAAACAAGTAATGTTTTTCAAGAATATATAGTCATGCGAGGTATTCTTGGTGATAATCACTCTCAAAAATGATTTCATGTAAGGATACATGAAGTGAAGGAATTTGAACTTCAAGAGGTAGAACTACCTCAGCTCCATAGATGAGGGAGAAAGGTGTAGCTCCTATGGCATTTCTGATAGTAGTGCGATAAGCCCATAAAGTGAATGGGCTATGGAGGTGCCAATCTCAACTAGAGGTATTGACTACTTTAGTGAGAATTTTGATAAGGGTTTTATTGGAAGCTTCTACCTATCCATTAGCTTATGGATGATAAGGTAAATAGAAGCTTAAACTAATGCAAAAAGAATCACAAAGTGCTTGGACTTTTTTATTTTTTAAAGACTTGTTGTTATCAATGATAATTTTATGAGGGACACCAAAGTGGCAAATGATATGATGATTGATGAAATCAATGATTTTTTTGGCCTTTATTGATATGAGTGGGATGGCTTCCACCCACTTGGTGAATTATTATATGGTGGTGATGATATATTAATGTTGTTGTGAAGAATGGGGGTTAATTTCCTTGATAAGGTCTAGACCCCATTATGAAAAGGGCCAAAAATATTGAGATACTTGAAGACTATGGTAAGGTGAATGATGAAGGTGGCATGTTGTTGAAACTTGACACATTTCTTGACATAATCATAGTATTCCTAGTTAAGTGTGGGCTAATAATAGCCAAGGTGAAGAATACACTTGGCAACAACCATACCACTAAAATTGCTATGAAGCCAATGAAGAAGAAGGCCACAAAAGCCTCACTTGTAAAGGATGTCTCCTAGTATGATATAATTAGAAGTGACTTAGACATAATATCTCCATGTATTCTTTGAGATATTTGGAGGGAGAATGTTGAGGTTAAGGTAATCATAAATTTGGTTATACCAAGTGTCAGAAGGGGATGTCTCCACTCTAAAAATGGTATGAATATTAGAGATAAGATAAGATGGGGTAACAAAATGGTGGATGGTAACAAATATTTTAGAGTCAGTGGGTTGAGATGGTATTTAGGAAACAAGAGAGGCCATGGTATCATTAAATTTTTTGGTTGATTATGGGACAAATTGGATGGCATAATGATCGAAAGAAGTCATCCAAGAGGGTATCCATAGGTTTCTTGTATTTTAGGATAACATTATTTTTAAATTGATAAGCTTATATGACTTGGTTAATGATAAGGTAAGAATCCCCAAAGATGATAGTTATTTTTATTCCCAAAGCCATGGAAATTTGAAGACATATGACTATGGCTTCATATTCAACCATGTTATTGGTGCAATCAAAGTCAAGCTTAAAAGAAAGGGGAAGTAGTTTTCCATTAATTGGGATGAAAATAACTCTGACACCCCCCACCATTTTGGCATTTATAGCCTTCAAAAAACATGGTCATTTGGTAGGTGGGCTCTTATGATTAAAGAGTTACTATAGACTCATCTAGGAAGGTAAGTGGAAAGGGTTACTTGTTAGACAGAGTGGCTCCATCTAATTGGTCAATGATAACATATCCTTTGATGGAATTTTATGGGAGAAAATCAAGATCAAACTTAGTGAGAAGCATGGGCCACTTTTCCATATGTTGGTTTTGATATGGCTTAGAGAGCATATACTTAAGAGGGTCAGTGTTAGTGATGATATAGGTTTTGTGAATAAGAAGATAATGGCATAGCTTGGAGGCTATAAAGACTAAGGCAAGGCAAAGTTTTTTAGGATGGGTATACAAGGTCTCATATTAAATCAAGGTATAATTGATGTAGTAAACATCCTACTTATTATGGTCATCATGATGAGTGAGCATGGATCCTAAGGAATGATCAATGGCATATATGTATAGGTAAAAAGGCTGATCTTCCTTAGGGTGAATGAGGATAGGTGGAGAAAGAAAATACTCCTTGATTGTATCAAAGGCTTTTTGACATTCCTTGGTTCGCTTATAGGAGACATCTTTCTTTAAGAGATGGTGAAAAGGTTAACAATGATTAGATAGTTGAGAAATAAAACATCAGATTGATTGAAGTTTGCCTTGTAAGCTATGAAGTTGTTTCAAGTTAGTGGGAGGAGGCATCTCCAAAATGGATCTTTGGTAGGGTTAACATCTATTACATGAATGGAAATGATAAATCCTAATATTTTTCTTGATAATACCCCAAATATACACTTTTTGGGATTGAGCTTGACATGATAGCAGATTAGTCATTCAAAAATTATTGCAAGAATAACAAGGTGGTCTTTGTGATGTTTAGATTTCCCAAGAAGATCATTGACATAGTCCTTGACAATATTATGAATGAGATTATGGAAGATATAGGTCATGATATGTTGATAAGTGGATCTAGCATTCTTAAGGCCAAAGGGCATGACTTGGTAGTAGAAAGTTCCCCATAGAGTGATGAAAGAAGTTTTATGTTGATCTATAGGAGTGATCAAGATTTGATTGTATCCTGAGAAACCGTCCATGAGGGATAGAATTTTTTGGTCAACCATGAGATCAAAAAGTTGGTTGATGTTAGGTAGGGGATAGTCATCCTTAGGTAAAATAAAGTTAAGATCCTAAAATTTAATATAGAGGTGAAGGCCCCCTGTAGGTTTGGTGATAGGAATGATGTTAAAAACCCATTATGGATAGTCAATGGGCTGGATGAAATTAACATATAAGAGGTGATAAAGTTCTTATTTAATAAGAAGAGCTATGTGGGGATGCATATGATGAAGTTTTTATCAAACTAGCTTAACCTCAAGATGGGTGATGAAGTTAAGGAGAGGGATGGAAGGATTGATTCTAGGCATATCTTGGTAAGACCAAACAAACACTATGTTATGGTCATGGAGGAAAGAAGGATAGTCTTACCACTCTTTAAGAGTCAAATATTGGCCTAATTTCATGATACAAGGATCCTCCTGGGTACCCAAGTTAAAATTGATGGTTGATTCATTCAACATGGTTTGGTTTTTAGGAGGGAGAGCTTTATGGAGAGAAGAATCCCCTATATAGAAGTAGGTGAGGATGGAAGAATCATCTTGGTGTTAGATGGTGTGAATGGTGGGTGAGTCATAATTGATCATCCTGGGGTGGATGAGAGGAAGAGTTATAGTTTGACCACCTTATTGATAGGTTAGTGGACCTAAACTAACAAATTGATTTAAAAAAAAGTTAGATGGGATGATGTCAGAGTCTCTAGATTGGGAAGATGAGCTTGGTGAGGATAGAGTCTCTTCAGTAGGGGTGGAAATGGGTTTTGGTGATGTGGGTTATTTTAGTGGTTTGAACCTAATCCTAAAGAACTCATGAGGTTTTTGAGTTTTGATGATGGTAAATTCATGAGGTCCTTGTTCATAAAGGCCCATACCAAATCCTTTCCAAGCACAATTATGAAGATAGGTTTTGGAAGAGGTTGGATTACTTAGATAAGAGAAATTAGAGGTGAAAGGTTGAATATATGGAGTAGTGTTGGGAGTGAAGAGTGGTCAATCAAGTCCCCCATATATAATTTTTTTTCAATTGTTGGGGATCCTAAATGGGATGATGGTTCTGATGTTGGGATCATAAGAAGCATCATTTTAAAGATTCCCATATTCATGTGGAGTGAGAAGAGAATATAAATCCAAAAGTCAATATTCCCCAAGTGAGAGACGTTGAAAATTTGATTACAATGGATATTCAATTGGAATTTGATCAGAGGTAATGGTTGAGCTTGTTGATGCTTCATCATTGTTGAAGGTATAGGTATGGAGGTTCTGGGTTGGTATGGATGTTTGATTAGAAGCAGATGGTGTGGAAGATGAATAAGTAATGAGAACATCATTGGGATGATATGTCATATTGAAAGAGGCAAAGGGACTTTGATCATATTTTATTGTAATAATTTGGTCCTCATGCTCAAACTTGACACATCGGTGTAGGGTAGAAGGGACACAATGCATAGCTCAAATCCAAGGTCATCTAAGCAACATGTTATATTGAAACTTGCCTTTGATGACATATAATAACTCAAGAATGGTGTGAGCTCCTAAATGGATATGAAGAACAATGGTCCTTAAGGTGGTAGCCATGGTATCATTGAAAGAGCGAAGGACCACTGAACTCTCAGAAATAATGTTTTTAGGTAGTTTTAATTGATCATATGCATGGGAAGAGATGATGTTGATGCTCGCTCCCCCATCAATAATTACCCATTTTATGTGAGTTTGATTAATGTATGTTATGATGAATAGGGGATGGTATGGATATTTTTCTTGGAAAGGTGGAATCTCAAAATCTTATAAGGTGACAAGGGCAGAATGGTGGAGAAATCCAAAAAAAGTTGGCAAGAGGTTACGGATCATCTAGTTAGACCTCCATGAAATGCAAAGCTTCCATTAATGCCTAGTGATATTAGAGTGAGGTATTGATTAGATCATAGAAACTCATTTTTATCAGTGTTTGGTGGAGTTTTTTTAACATGAGCCATTAGATGAATGTAGTGGGGTTGGAAGGTGGAGCTCCTATAATGGAAACTTTAGGTTTGGATGGTTGCGAAGGTGAAGGTAAAGATACTTGGGTTTGGTTGATATGTTGAGAAGTTGAAATATAAGTCCAAGGGATGGATACTTTGGCTTTCTCTTTTTCCTTTTGTTGGGCCCAAGAATGGGTCACCATATGAATGGTATGGATGAGAATTTTTGACATTTTCTTCAGTTCTCCCTCTTCACTCTTAGGTGAGGGGAAAGGAGTTTGTTGGATAGGTGAGTTAGATAATGGAGAAGGCATTGGACGTTCTTCTTGGGAGTCCTATGGACAAGTGTTTGGAGATCCATACGGTTATGTGTATCATGCTTGGGAGTCCTATGGCAAAGACAAATCAAGTTATCATTGAACTAAGTTGGCTTAGGATGAGATTGGTCAAATGGTTTGATTGGGGATAAACTGATAGAGGAGGTTTATAACAACCTTTGGAAAATAGTTGTATAGGATTCTGGCAAAGGTGAGGTAGGTTTTAGGATTGGTTTCTTCATGGAAGTAGTGATTTGAGGAGTGATTTTGGTTGATGGGTGTGGTTGGGTTTGCTTAGAGATGATTGGCTTATGGGTTAAAGATTTGGATGCAAAATTTTTTGATGATGAAGGTTTGGTTACTGGTGGGAGAGTAGATGGGGAAAAGTTGGTTAAGAAGGATGGACTAGAGGGTTTGGTGATTAAATATGTAAAAGAATAATATGGTTTGATATTGTAAGGATGTGGTCCTAATATAGTATCCTAAGTCCACAACTAATAATTTTCCTGAGATTAATATCATGGAAATTGCTTTGCCAAATTGGTGCCATGTGCACAACATAGCCCAACAAGAACTTGATTGTGTTGAGATTTGTCTAACCTTTGAATTATATAGAAATAAATTTATGAATATGAATTTGTCTTGAATGACCATAATGCTTCAATTAATTTTGATATTTCTAATTCATCAAATCTTTCTAATACAACCATGGTCTTAGAAACTCTAGATTTACCTAACACAAAATATAATGAACCTGAAGAAAAAACCAATGATATTCAAGATTTCTAATAGTACTAAATATTAAACTATAATCTTAGGAGTAGATCACATTATCCCTTGACTACCTTACCTCCACCAAAAAATCTTACTACACCATCTGATTCTAAGGCTAGAAATGATCCACCTCTACAAAAATCAAGTGATAATTAGTGTTCCACTAACAAAACCAATTATAACATCATGGAAGAAATCAAAAATATTAAAGCAAACATAACTCTCCAAGAACTATCCTAGATCACTAATCAAAGGTATTTACTTCTTAAGTCTCTCACAAATAATAATATTCATCCTAAACAAAAGAAACTAGCCAATACCAATATTGTAGTACATAATACTAGAGCTGAAGTTCTACCATTCCTGCTTACAATAAAAAAAAATTGTAAGAATATTCACAACTATATTGTAGATTTTGGTGTATCAATTAATGGTATGCCTATAGGAATTTGAAATAAGATAGGATTGGTTCTCATGAAATCAAATAAAGTGGTAGTGCAGCTGGATAAGTCTAAATTCAAGGTCATGGGTGAGTTATTGAATGTTCATATGCATTTGTAAACTAAATCAAGAGTCCAATAGTTTATAGACATATAAGTAGTTAAGATACCATAAGCATATGCCATGCTATTACATAGAGATTGGTCAAGATCATTAATGGCTATATAGAAATAGACTTTTCCCACATGTGGATACCACGGAGAGGAGTAGAAAATGAAATTAGAATTCACAAAGAGCCACAAATGAAATTTATGATAAAAAAATAAAATGCAATAAATGAGAAAGTTAATTTCACTTCCATATAAGTAGGTGTTTATGCTTTATCAACCAGACCAATAAAGAAGAAATGGTTTGAACATGATCAAAATTTAGGTATGTGGTCACTTTATTTGGATGAAGCATGATCCAAGCAAGGAGTTGGGGTTGGTGTTGTCCTCATTGATCCCAATGGTAAAAAACATGTTGCATCTTTTAGATTACAATTTATTTATCTTAACAACATGAAAAATTATGAAGCTTTGGTCTTGGGTCTACAGTTTTCAATTAGGTATGATGTCCATCAATTAAGAGTCTTTAATGATTCTAAATTGGTTGTCAACCAAGTATGTAACAAGTTTCAATGAAATATTTCCTATTTAAATTAATACAAACATCATGATTGGGACTTGATTGAATATTTTAATGATTTTAACATTTTAATCATCCCTAGAGATGAAAATACAATGGTTGATTCATTAGTCATCTCAGCTGCTAACCTCATACCATTAGACAAGACTAACTTGCAAAAGTGTTTAGTAAAATTGATCTCTTGTCCTTATGAGCTTAATAATGTTAAAATTTTCCAATTTTTTGATGATAATAATCATATTCTTGAGTTCTTGTCTATGCCAATACTTTTTATATATAGGAGATTGATGAAGAGTAAAGACTTGATTTTGAAGAATAACAATACAATTCTAATGGAGTACTTCACCTAAAAGATAATCATATTTTAAAAGGGATGTTATCACTTGAGAGATTGTATGACCTAGACATCATAGCATCTAGAATGGGAAAAGAGTTTTGGTTGAGTCAAGAGTCATAAATTCTCAACATGGGAACTAAAGAAAAGCCTAAAAATAATTGGTGGTTGGACCTAAATACAAATGAAGAGATGGAAACATTGAAGAAGATGTTATTTTACTATAAATATATCATATCATGGAGCTATAATGACCTTAATATGTTTTAACCTCAAGTTATGACACATAACATTCCCCTAAAACCTGATCAGATACCCTTTAGACAACATTAAATGTCACTCAATTTGGTTTTAGAACCACTCATTCCCTAAATAAGTCTAGAAGATGTTATTAGATAGCATTATCTTTTCATTTCATCATTCAACTTGGGTGGAAAACCTAGTACCAAATAGATAAATTCACATTTATGTAAATTTTAGAAATCTCAATCATGAATCAGATAAAGATAACTACCCATTTCCTTCATTTGATGGAGTTATTCAATAATTAACTGGTTTAGAGATGATGTCCTTTTTAGACAAATTCTTGGGATGCAACTAGATCTTAGTAGATAGGGTAGATAGAGCCAAAATAACATTCACTATTAAGTGGGGCTAAGATATAATGGTAAACTCCTTCAAAGAATGCATTTCAAGAGATCAAGGATCCAATTGTGTAAGCTCCTATATTGGTCATCCCAGATTATGATAAATATTTATATCTTTATTCTTTCACTTTTGATCACACAATTGTAGTGGTGTTGACATAAAGGTTTGAATATGGAGAGCACCACAGATGTTATGAGCACATATTTGAAATAAGTTAAACTAAAATACCCTAATTTGGATAAATAAGCCTACCCATTGGAGAATTCATTCAAAAAAAATTCCATTATATATTGATAAAAAAGGTACATTCCATAGTTTTAGACCCTATAGTATAGCAAATGCTATGAAAAAATGAGCTGGGTGAGAAAATAAGATGATGGGTTTCTAAACTTTAGGAATATGATATTGAATTGAAACCTATAAAATTAGTACACAATCAAGGATTGTCTTAGCTAATTTTAGATTTAGATCACAACATATCCATTATATAATTAGATCAATGTAAATTTTAATTTGGTCCATGGTATGATTCAATTATTCATCATTTTCTTTATGGAAATCCACCAACCCATTTTGATAGAATGTAGAGAAGAGCATTAAGACTGAAGGATACACACTACATGCTAAAAAGAGAATTTATATACCATAAGAATCATGAAGGGATTTACTTGAGATTTATATATTATGATGAAGCACAAGAAGTGATGAATTCATTTCATGATAAACTAGGAAGAGGGCATCCTTACAGTAATTTCACAATGCATATAATTCTCAAAGCTAATAATAATTGGCCAATGTTATTCAAATATGTGTATGCATATGTGAGGACTTGTCATTCATGTTAGATATTTTTTAAGAGGGAGATTCATGATCCTATGCTACTACAACCAATAATAGAGGAATGTCCCTTTGCCCAATGGGGATTAAATTTTATTGGATTCATTAATCCCAATTCATCAATTGGTCATAAGTTCATTCTCACTGCAATGGACTATTTTACAAGGTTCACTTAAGATAAAGTGATAAGGAATAACACAACTAAAGAATTTATTGCATTTTTTGAAGAATACATTGTAACTCGATTTAGGACTCCTATGTCACTTATCTATGACAATGGACCTACTTTTCAATTAGTAGAGATGACTTAATGGTCTTATAAAAATATAATTACACTTAAATTCTCTTCAAATTAATATACCCAAGGAAATGGTTTGGTAGACTTTACCAATAAGAATTTGTTAAATTCCATGAAGAAAGTAATTGACCAAACCCCCTATAATTTTCATGTGCTCCTTAAATATGCTCTATGGTCTGATAGAATAAGGCACAAAAAATATTGAACAGTTCCCCTTTATTGCTTGTTCACGGAGTAGAGCCAATTCTCCCAATAAAACTCAAGAATCCCACTTATCAATTCATACAAGAGTAAATGGAGGAAGATCTAGGAAGTCAATCCAAATTTTAGATCTGATCCAATTAGAGATAAATAGGATAAAGATATAAAACATTTTAGTAAATCTCAAGCTACTATGAATATATGGTTTGAAAATAAATCATAAGTGAAATCATTTTTCATATAATATTTGGTCTTATTATGGGATAGAGCACATGAGAAAAAGAGTCATCATGTTAAGTTCAATCTTTTATGGATTAGTCTTTATCAATTATTTGAGATTTTGGGATAGAATTTATTCATATATTAAAAGATATCCAAGTCAAATACATGACACTATCAGTTAATGGATAATATTTGAAGCATTACTTCATGGTTGTTCTATCCAATATTGTGTTTGAGTAAAGATATCCAAGTTCCTCTGTGTATATATTATGTATATAGTTTTCATTTCCGAGTTTGCATGTTTGCTTTAGTTTTGTTTTTATTTAGCTTAGTTTAATTTTATTAGTTTGTTTATTTCATGTGTTATGGTTTTCCCTTTCTAGATGGTTTAAGTTATTTTGTATATTTTTATCCTTCACTAGCTTATAGTATGTCTTTTCAAAAAGTGATTAGATTTGTTCATATGATTGGAATAAGAATTTAATTATTGAAAGGGTAGTCTTGAAATTGTTGCATTTCCCTTGCTACATCTTGTTTTTTATGTCCATGAGGACTAGATTATTAACATGAAAATAAAATTAGATCTTAAAATAATAAACAATAGAGTTCAAGATATGACTATGCTAGAGTAATGTGGTGTCCTTATGATCCCATAGGTGAGGAACTTCAAATGGTGGACAATAAATTATGAGAATTTTTATTTGTTTATAAATTATAATATGAATCATCTTTGAATAGTTACATAGGCTACTATAATTATCTTTATAAATTTATATAATTTGAAGGCCTTTGATTCAAAATTGAATATGTGAATTTTAGAAACATTTCATTTTATTTTTTGAAGCCATCAAATTCCACTTAATTTCATAATTAGAGGCAAAATACAAACACTAAATTAATTTATTTTTATCTTAATAATTATGAATTTTTTGATTTTATCATTATCCCCATGGATTGGTCCCCAACCCTCAATGGGCCGAACAATGAAATCTTTTCAAAAGAAATAAATCAAAAAGTAAATTGAACAAAATGCAAAATCTAAATTCTTTCCTTGAAATGGTGGTTCATGAAATCTCCATCACAATATTTCCAACCTGGTTGGAAATGAAACAAGGCCATGAGTGGGACCGGAGGTATCACTATTAGGGATATAGACACTTGGATGGAAGTAGAGCAATGCCCATGCCATTTTCCCCAAGCCAAACATCTAAATTTTCCTTATCATAAATTATAATTATTTTAGACAAGTTTAAATTGCTTTACATGAATACAGGGGCCATAAAATAATCAATATTCTTAACACACACGAATGGTAGTAGGCAAATCTAAAACTTAGTATGCCACATATTCAGGCAAACTTTAGTGGTTTAATATTTATCTTTTTTTGGAAGTATTTGTTTGTGGTTTTGTTTTTCTTATTGAGTTTGATGATTTTTAGTCTAGGTTCTAAATGTTGATCATCATTTTCCCTACTTAAGTCACCATTTGTTGAGTCCAACATGCCCCATATTCAAAATCTCATATGGGGACCTTCTTAATTTAGTATATCAATTATCATTTATTGTTCTTGGATATGTATGCATACCAAAGTTACATACTTTATATAATTTCAAATTTCAATTCAAATGTAATCTCTCGTATGATCGAATTATCCCTCATTATCCTAGTTAGAAGCATTTTCCTTGTGCTACACTGTTGATATTTTTGATCATATGATGATCATATTTCATTTGTATTAAGTTTAGATTCTAATATGGATGATTATGGTATTAATTTGAAATGCTTATTTAGTTATCAAAGCATTTTTATTTCATTCATAATGATGTTTATCCACTATAGGTCTCTATTAAAAATTGTTTTGGGTTTTATTTGTAGCAAATTTCATTTTGATTTGAAATTGGTTTTGCACTTCTCATGCTCAGTCTATGTTTTTATATGATTTTCTTATGCATTATTCATGCTTTGATGTATTTTAGTTTTTGACAAACCTACTAATTGTTTCTTGAGTCTATTTTTTCTTTATCTTTGTTCACAGAAATAGAAACCCTTTGTAATAAAATATTTTCAAATGGATAAGTCCTTTTAATGTTTTTGAGCATCAATATTTCACCACTTATCATAAATATCTATATCCCTGAGCATCAAGATTGTGCCATTTATCACCATCCTAGGAACCTGATACACTGATAGGTTAATTCCCATAAGCATTGAAAGTCATACACATGTTGAAATCATGTTAAACTAGAGGTGACATTAGCATATTTCCTTATATAATCATTTATAGGTACGTGGAATAATGAATGTTATCCATGTGTTGAAATATTATTAACCTAGAGGTGACCTTAGTAGAGTTCATTATCATCAGGTGAGAAGAGTAGTGAGAGTTATCCACATGTTAAAATCATGTTAACCCAAGAACATGTCTATAATGTAAAACTCTAAGCCATTGAGCCCTTAAGACTATGCCACTTATCACCATCTCAATATTTCAAAGACCTAGATTGATGGTAGTATTAAACCCAAGACCATGTGTCCCTGAGAAAGCCATGAAGATAGTGAAGGAGAAGCATCAAAAAGTAAAAAAGGTGAAAAGTGGTATAGAATCAAATTCACAATCATACCCTCATCATACAACAAGTTTCAATTTGATGGCCAAAGTAAAGACCAAAGATGGGTAAGTGATAGCTTATGTTCAATTTAAATCAACACAGTAAGTAGAGGAGAGAAGGTGACTACAAGATATAAACCTAAACATTTTATATCATTCAGAACATAGAATCAATTGAAAATAACCTGCATCAATGGTCTCATAATTTGATCACAAGAAGGTAGAATTAAAATGGAGATGGCAATGCCCAAAGAATTGACAAAGATATGGGTAAAGGAATAGTTTGAAATTGAGAAGGTTATTCATAGCTCCAAGGTAGATTCAACCCAAAGGATAGAGATATCAATAGGTTTGTAAAGAGAATTTAATGTATCTATTTATATATGGGAGAAATACATTATTTTTTATTACTTGAGAATCAACATTTAATAGGAAATTATGCATATGGAAGGGGCTTTGTTGTTTTGGGAATAAGCATAAACATGTGGAATGGATGAAGCTAGAGTAAACATCTAATGATTTTATCATTGGGATTGGTTTAGAATGAGTAGTCTCCACCTATTTATATTAATGATCAATTAGTGGAAGAAATTGAATACCATAGAGTCCCTATTATTCATTAGAATATTAGAGTGCATTGGAGATTGAATCCACTTCCATACTAGAAGTTGTACTTGGGAATGGTGTCATCACTAGATATTTATCCTTCCCTGATGTGTTATCATATAAGATAGATTTCTAATAATTTATTCCCTTTAATTTTTCTATCAAGATAATTTAATTTATGGTTGTACACCACATCCATGATAGACTAACAGTGTCTATATAAACAACATTATTTGTTGTTATAAAGGGGAGGACACAATTAAGTGTCAAAACTCGAATGAGATTGAGCCAAGATTTCACCTACCCTTCCTACTATTTTGTCTTGATGATTTTCCAAAGGTATTGATTTAATAATTAATATATGTAAGTAATTTTTATTATATTATTGGTGTGTAAGTGGATATACAATTAGATTATGCAACATCTAGTTTAATTAGATTTGAGAGCTCATTTTGGATATTTGAGGCTTGCATTGATCATGGTGTGAAAATAGTTATAGATTGGTGTTATTAGTTTATTTGAATAGAGTTATAGATTTCATGTTCACATATTATTCCTTGGAGTTTTTATTATTATGGTTTTTTAATTTATGTAATAGCTATATTTGATTCCTAATGATTAACTACATACCATATTAATCTATTTTTTTAATATTGGAAGATATATCTTAATCAAGGGTTTATCTATTGTATGCCCTACTCTCCCCTCTCTTTTACATTTTTTTAATGGTAAATTATTTACCCATTTACATTGTAAATAGCCCATTAATAGAGGAACCAATAGTGAGATCTTGAATATCTATAATAAACTATTTTAACCTTTGGTAGAAACAATCATAACTTACCCATGATATAATATTTTGGAATTTTATAGGTACTTGGATCACTAGAAGATCCTAAAAACAAGGGGAATCTTTTGTCCCATGAGTTGTTGACTAATTTTGTTCATTCATATAGTTAATTCATAATTGTGTTTGAGTGAGTCACAATTTCAGCCTAATAGATTGGTACTTCCATTCATATACTTGATGTCCAGATGGAATTATTGAAGATAAAAAGACCATTTTTTATGCCACTCTTGTTGTAATTTTTTTTAATTCTATAATAATTTAAGTGGTAGTGATATATGTGGATCATAGTCTCTTTACCCAAGATATAATGCTTCTAATGCTTACACATTTGAACAATAGCATAAATCTCATGACCATAGGTTGTGTTTTTTCTTACCAATAAAGTGATCATTTCATTGTGGTAAAAAATTGGGTGACCATGTTGAGTGAGTAATAATCAAAGTGTAAAGTTAAAGGCATCTATCTCAATCTCAAATGGTTATTAAAGGTATGCTAAATCAATTACTACTATAAAACATAGTCTACATTTTAATTATTAGAATGCTTTCTATTATTTGGCTTCCCAAATGAACTTTTCTTTAGCACATCTTTGGTAGCTTGGTTTATATGCCAAGTCACATGAGAAAAACCAAATACAAATATCAGGGATAAATTTATTAATCCCAAGAGGACATTAAGATCTATGAGATTATTTGGTTATGGTCATTCCTAGATGAGTTGGATCTTAGTCGATTCTACATGTACTCCTTGTGCATCTATTATATATCCCATATATTATTTCTCCTACATATCAAATGAATATTTATCTTTGCTTGCATAAAAATTATGTTTCTACAAAGTGTCAAACACTTGCTCTATATAGTGGAGATGTTCATCCCATGTTTTTTTAAATATTAGGATATCATCAAGGTAAACTACAAAAAATGTAGTGAATAGTCTGAGAATGTCATTCATCATCTGCATGAATGTATTGGTAAATTGGTTAAACTAAAAGAAATGAATAACCATTTAAATAAAAATTATTTGAACTTAAAGGTTATCTTCCATACATCTTTAAGTTCAATAGGAATCAACTGATACCAATACTTAAGATTGATTTTGGTGAAGTATTGTATACCACATAACTAGTCCAACAACTCCTCAATCCTTAGAAGAGAATATCAGTTATACACCATGATATTGTTGAGAGTTATGTTATCAATGAATAATCTCCCTTTGTTTCCTTTGGTTGGTATAATCACAATTGGGTTGATGCAAGATGATGATTTGGGCCTAATATGTCCTTTCTCCCCAAGTTCATAGATTTACCACTTGATTTCTCCATTCTCTTGAAATTGTCTATGATATAAAGAAGCATTAGGTAGAGGTATTTCAAGGATAAAATTAATAGTGTGGTTCACCACATAGTGTGTAGCTACTTCCTTTAGTAGTTGAAATATATCCATGTATTCTTAGAACTTGTGGTTCAACTCTAAGGTTTCTACTATAAATGTTGGAGGAATTATTGTATGCATTAGTGCTACAAAGATGTTCTTAAATTAAAATTTTACCATTAAAATCACAATTTTTTTACTAAATATGATTATCTTCTTACATTTTTTGGTCCTAATGAGTGATATCTTACAAACTACTTCTAGTATGTGATATCTCATATCACCAACATCTATGACAACATTTCTAGGATTTACCTCATAGATTGCATGCCAATAGTAAAGATATGGTTGAACAAGTAAAACATGGCATACCTCTAATGGATCATTGTCATAAATGACTATATCATGAAAAATGTTCATGTTATATTCTAATTGGCACTACTAAGTGACGTATTTATCGAATCATGCACTAAACCATCCAATAGAGTATGGTTGTGGTTGAGGTGTTAGTGGAAAGTTCAATCTATGAAATACTTCAAGAGAAATAAAATTTGTCTAAATTCCATTTTCAATAATGAAGTGTATTGTTTTATCATTAATTCACATTTGAGAATGGATCAATCTTTTAATTCCTTTATTTATACAAGGGTAGTATATGTGTTTGTGGAACCCACCATGGAACTAGGTTTAAAATCCATGATATTCTTACCTTTCTCCAATGATGTTGTTTTTTTACATGTTGATTCAATTTTTTCAAGTGGATTCTTCTTATCAAAATATTATTCATTGGAAATACTATTGGAGTTATGAATTGAACACCACTTGTCATTCTTAGACTATTTGTTCTGATCATTTGATGAATGTTGCTTCTTCTATAGAGGGTGCTTGGCATTATTCTCTAGCTTAAAACTATGCTTGGAAGATTTATACTTATATTTGGTTTAACATATAGAATCTTCTTAATCTTGGCCTTGGCCTTTGCTTCAAACTTGCATTTAAATCTATAGGCTTATCCAATTGAAGAGATTTGTAATAAATCCATATATTTATATATATGAGGTCTCAAGCCTAACCTATATTTTAAAACAATATTTTTATTTGAATCTTGAATATTGAGGTTAGACATAAATGTATGAAAAGTATTTTTCTATTGTTTCATAGATTATTCTTTACCATGGAAAAATTGAGAGAACTTTATGTACTAGTCATCATAGTTACAAACATGATAATAGGTTTATTTGAGTGCTTCTACAAAACTCTTTCATGTCTCTACAAATGTGTCTAAGTTAACTTCATCTTCACAATTTTCATGTGAAGTGCAATATTTTCCCACCATTTATTTACTAATAAATAAACTTTCGAAAGAGCAAATGTAATATTTTCCTAGTCAGATAATTTTTTAACCACATAACATGAACAGATTAGGTTAGGCCATTTATTTAGTACATCTAAATATTTTTTTATAACAAACATATGGATGTCTAGATTGACTTATACCTTATATGGTAATTTACCACAAAATAACTAATGAGAGTGAGGAGTGTCGGGAGGAGTCTATTTCTTGAGAATTAGTGATAAGTGATCAACAATACTTGATTGTTCATGTTCATGATGTTCTTCCAAATATTCTTGTTTTCTTTACAATACATCTTTTATCATCTTCTGAAACATTTATGAAGTTGGCATCATCAAATATTTATCTCCCATTTAAGGGCATAAACGAAGGTATGATGAAGGGTAATGAATTTAAATCCTTAACTTCCTATACTTAAACCTCTTATGAGTGGGAATATATAAAATTATAAAGTTTAGATAAACCACCATACCACTTAGAAATGATTTGATGTGTGTGTGCTCTGATACCACTAATCTAGGGCCCAGGAGGAGACCCAGTGGACAACCCATTTAAATAGATTTAAGAGGGTTATGAATGGAATAAAATTTATGAATAGAAGAGAATATGAAATTGAAATGTGTTCAAAGAATAAGGAAATCAAGAAAGATATGAAAACCAATGTAGAATTCTAATAACAAATTTTTATTATGCTAAGTTATACATAATATCTGAGGTATTAGATCTTTGGTGTATATGTACTTCCTAACTTCATTATTCTACATCTTTAACCTATAAATATTATAGGTGTACATTATTATAGAAATTAAATAATATGAATAATTGGTTAAACTATTACAACATTTGTTACCAATTGTTGCATAATCAAAGAGTGCGGTGATGTTACTAATTATCATTACGAATGAGTTGAGTGCTATAGTACTGACACTACAAGAACTATGTTGTAATGTAAAAGTGTAATTGGGTTTAAAAAATTGGCATGTAGGTACATAACATAACTCATATTACTATTGTTTATGCAAGGCTAGTGTATTCACTCAATTCTTATCACTTTTGTGTCAAAATTGTAATCAGAATCAATTTCTTATAATAATGCAAAAATCAACTAAACACCCAAATTCAACTATATACCTGATGTGTGTATTTTAAAATGTATTATGGCATCCCTAATTTTGGCCATGTACTATAACCAACTATTAGCTTCATATAATTCATGCTAATCTAAGTTATTATTTTATAAATGATGTTCTAGGGTAATTAACTAGAACAAATAGTCAAATTTTAATATTACACCAATCACCTAAAAGCTAATAAAGATTAATTACCCAATAAAATAAAATAAAATGGGTAAATGTAAAATCCATATAAATTGGTGAATTTATAATTATATAATATTCAAATATTCAATAAATATATGAATTATGACATCACACAAAAAGTTGTCAAGCAATATCATAAATACAAGAAAATATCAGAATTTGGAAGCCATGCCTCATTAATCCAAACCCTTTCCAAAATATTTATTTCATTAAGTATTTAAATTTAATTTATTTTTATCTACTCATTTTTATTAACATCCAACAACTATAACCAATCTGATCAAGCTATAAATAGAGGATGATCCCTCTAGGCATAATAAGTTTTTTGGTGTAAACTTATAATGTATAAATATTTAAAGAGCTTCAAACAATCCTTCACTCTGATTGATCAAAACCACTTGTAGAAAAGGGTATATTCATTTTAAATTCACAATCACCATTGATAAAGACTCCTATATCTATAATTTGGGCACAAACAAACCTGAATCCAGCTTAGAGAATGAATCCATTGAAAAGGTATAACATTTGGTTATATTTTTATATTTGTTTGTCCTCTTATACCTTGCCCAATCTAAGGGATTATGCTTGAGGTGTTTTTTTGTCAATTTGTTTGATTTTTAATAACTAAAAATGAACTAACCCCTCTTATAATCAAATCTATATTTAGCATGCCTGATGGGACCACACACCCACAACCTTCTTGAGAAGATTCCTAGACCCTCTAAATTTGAAAAGGATCATTTTTTAGCTTTTTTAACTTCATTTCGTCCAATTTTTTAATATTTTCCTTTTCATTAAATTGGTGATATCACTCTTTGCATTTCTACAAGATAGCCCCCATAATTGGTGATATCAAATTATGTATTAGTGATATCACTCTTGTGTTATTTTTCTATTTTTGTGTGTTTTTAGGAAAATAGAGAGATTTCAATACTAATTGATGATATCACACTATAGATCAATGAGATTTCTCTACCATGTTAAATCTATCAAATAGTGAAAATGATTTGGAAATTGATGGGATCATTTTTCTAAATGATGAGATCACTCTACTAAATGGTAGGATCTCAATGGTAACCTTGTCTATTTATATTTCTTATCATTTTATAATATTGGTAGGAATTCCATGTTAATCGATGATATCACCCTAAAAGTTGGTGATATTGCTATGCAAAGTAGTAGAATCACTAGTTCTTTGTTCTTTATGTTGTCTTTCTATAGAATGATAGGATCACCTTGCTAAATTGTAGGATCACTTTGATAAATGTAGAATCATATTGTGTCTTTTTCTCATGAGATAAACATTCAAATTATCAAATTTTCATGCTTTCTAAATACCACATTCCAAACTTCTAAATTATTTATTTCATGTTTCACTAGCTAAAGAAGTGGATTTATTACCAAACTATGCCTCTTTTCAAAATCACATTTTGATTTAGGGCTTAATAAAAGAACCAACACTTGTGTTTAGTGATATAATAAAACTTTATGTATTTCTTACTTTGTTTGCATGTTTAATTTGATTATTTTTTTATAATCTATCATGCTTAGGTGATCCAAAAACATGTAGATTATAGTTATCTTATTTTATTTTTTGTTGACTATGTGGGATGGATTTCATCTCCTTCTCCTAAGTTATTAGGGTATGGTTCCTAATATTTCCTCTCCCAATGTACATACCAACCCCATATATCTGACAAACAATATAAATTAAGGTTAATTTTCTTTAAGAGCATAGATAAATTCCCCATAAAGTGTTTTTGTGATAGTAAGGGGTGTAACCCTAATGTTACACTATCATACCTCACCCTCAGGGTTCAAATTGCTAATAGCACTTCATTGAGAACTTTATAGATGAAGTGCTCACAATGGACTATACCCTCTTGTGAATTTCTCACTCTTTATTCTTTTTCAACATATTTTGAGCCTCATGTACTGTAAAGTATATGGAGGAGCATTTATAAAATCCATGTAAAAAAATTAGATTAAGACCTTTGGTCATAAACAACTTGTAGTGTGAGGGAAACTAGTCTCCCCCAAGATTTCACAATGTAACACTCAAAATGAGGGTTAGGTGAAACTAATCTATCACCACTTTAATTAAGGTATTCACATGGACTACAGTTACATTACATAATTTTTATTCCACTAAAGTTAGGGCTTGTTATAAATCTATGTTATTTATTATTTGTCATCTTATCCTCATGTTGTGTAGCACACCTTACATGTCAAATAAATTTCAAAATTATTAAATCCAAAACATTACTATTTTATACTCACATAATAAGGTGTTATTCTACCCATTTTTTTTGGTCAACTTCATTCCCTTATAAAGTGTTATGTTATCCATTTACTATGGGACTCTATACCTATCATACCATTACACTATCCATTTACAAAAATTATAAATTGATTTCATTTGAATCAAATTCCATTTCTCATTCACATCCTAATCAGTTTTAGTTTTTAAACAATTTATAATTTTGATTCAATTCTAATCTTGAGTCAAAATTTAGTTTCAAGATAATTCCAATTTCAATTCCAACCTTTTTAAGGTCAACTAAAGTCAACTTTTTGAAGTCAACTAAGGTCAAATTTCAAAAATTCAATCAAATTCAACTTGTAAAAGTCAATTGAAGTCAATTTTCAAAATTCAACTAAAGTTAAATTTGAGCTCAAGTCAACTTTAAAAGTTAAAACTTGAATAAAATTCTAGGATTACATCAAAACCAAGAATTTTCATGATTTCAAGATCAAATTCAGTTGAAATATGTTCAATAACTCATTCTTAGTCTTTCAAAACATTACAAATCAAATCAAATCTTATTTTATTTCAATATTTTATTCTAACAAGTTTAAACTTGAACCTTCTACTTTGATCATGAGGTATTCCAACAACATTTCAAATCATAACTTAACTTCACATCATTTCTCAACTCCTAAATCCATTTTGAATTTTTGAGAACCAAGTATTACATACATTTATACTAATTCAATTCAACTTTGACACCAAAGATCATCAATTTCAAAATGCCTAGATACATAAGGATCGGTGCTATATATAACACTAATTCTAAGGGTGAATGGTTTTATGATCCATTTGGGTTCTTCCAAGATAATGAAAACTAAGAAGAGGAGGTGTATCCACCTATGTACAATTAATTACCACTCATAATATAATAGGTGCAAGGCCATATTCAAATAGAGTAGATGCTTCCTAAATCCACTTTCACTCATGGATAGGTACTTGTGCAAACTTCTAGCTAAATCCTAGAATCATCAAGTAAATGAAAGGGACAACTTTTTAATCCTTTTTAAAATAACCAAATTTTTATTTCCAAACTATATCAATCTAACCAATCCATGGCTTCTATGGTTATTATCCTAGTTGCTACTTATTTGAACAATCCTCCACTTATGGAGTAAAATCCACCCATTGAGAAACAACAAAAAGATCCTTAGGCTAATATCCCATCTAACATGGATTCTTCTATATTACCCAAATAAATTCACATTATGTACCCATTTCTATAAGCTATCACTCCACCATAAGTATTCCCAAATCTGCATCAAGTTCTTCCCAATTCCCAATAGCTTCCTCTCATTTCCTAACAAGTCCCTTCCTCTAATTCATAATAGTAAGTTGCCAATAATTATCAAAACATTGCTTCTAGTTTGTAATTAGTTCCTCTTAACACTCATCTACTTATTATAGTTCAAAATAATAGGTTGTCAATAACCCCCATTATAGCAAACCAAGGCTAGTCTATAACAAGTTACAAATCTTCCACCTTGATAGTGGGTGTGATTAATCCTTAATAGGTTCCTATTAATCCACAAGTCCTTCCTTCTGCTCAACAATTTTCCACATTACAACTAATCTTTAGCATCAAATTCCATTATGTCACCAATAAATTCATCCAACCCAATATCATGTTGTTAATCCACCTCTTAATACTAGTTAACATCAACAAATACCCTACCAATACTATAATCTCAATTATAGGGTGAATAACCCCAATAACTCAACTCAAAGGGTATCCATTCCCACTTATCTTAATCCTAATTTGTCACATTATCCAAATCAAACTAATCCCCATTTGAATAATCAAAAAAATATGCCTCATTTATCCTAGAATATCCCACTCTCCAGGCATTTCAAGAGATAAAATAACATCATTCTAGGGCTCCAAGTAGGAAATCATGGTAAAAAGTACAAATTAGATTATATATAACCATATCCATTCAACATGAGCATCCTACAAGTGCCTTTTTTTATCTCATTTTGAGGTTCCTAAATTTGGTAATTATAAAGGAAAGTGTGATCCTAGAGATCACCTTAAATAATTCTTTGTATCTTACTAGGAGGTAGCCTACAACAATGTCTATTTAATTTTCTTGTTTCTATTAGTTTATACACCTACTAAAAGGATTTGTCATCACATTTGATGAATTTTTAGAAAAAATTGTAAATCACTTCTCCTATAAGATCCAACATGAGTTGACCATGGTTGACTTATATAGTGTTAAACAATGTGGTGGGGAAAGCTTTTATGTTTACCTATAATGATGGAGAGTCTTGGCTAGTTGCTTTTCACACAATATTTATAATAAATAACTAGTGAATATTTTCTCTACTAATTTGAATTAAAAGGTGGATCATAACTTAAGGCTATATTATGCTTACACATTCAAGGAGATTATAGATAAAGTAGTGTAGATTGAGAAATCACTTATAGATGAAGGCTTAGTTAAAATCTATTCTTAAAATTAAGTGTAAACTTAAGCTCTACCACAAGTGCAAGCAAGTACCTTTGAGAATCCCAAAACCATTTATAAAAATAAGAATGTTGTAGGAAATGGAGTAACATAATCAAGACACATGCAAATGGTGTAGCCAATGCCTACCCAAAATACTCCATCTACCCAACCATTACATTATAAATACCACCTCCTCGAAGGAATTAATATGATTACAAATTCTTCAATAACCTTGGTAAACCTATTGAGGTAGTATTTCATAAGTTAGTTTTATCTAACATGGTTATCTGGCCCACTCCAAAACCTTTTCCATAAGACCAACCAAAGCCTCAATTGTATAGGGATAATGAGTATTGTGAAAAGGGCATGGAATTCATATGTGTGTGCAATTAAGGCACTACATTTAGTATTTACTAGAGTAATGAAACATTAAATTGGATAACTTTACATTTACATCTAACCAAAACATGGGTCTCTATAAAGACACATTTTTTAAGCACAATTCTAACAATCAACACCAATATGGTAATCAGAGTCAAAATTAAGGGTAAAACCAAAATCAAGGAAGTTGTAATCAAGGTCAAGAATCCCAATCCAATCAAACTAGCTACTATGATGTCCTTGTTTTCACCAAATCTTGAACCCTATAAGAATTCATTCAAGCTTCTTCCATATTTGGGCAACATGGAAACATTTATAGGTATGTGGGTGTGCCTATATTGGAAATAAGCCTCTAGGTTTAATGGCTACCTCCCTGAATATATCATGAAATGTTTATCACTTAAACTACTACTTAATTATGACGAAAAGAGTTAGAGAATGCATAAATTAAACCTACTCTAAAGGAGGTGATGCACCAAAAATTTCTTCCACATGACCATCATATTTCTACCATGATGAAACAAATCATACAAACTAGTCTCTAAGTCTTAATGGGTTCTAACATGAGTATTTCAATATAGAAGTGAGATGCGAGTAGTAACATAAGGCAAATGAACCAAAGTGAAGATGCATACTCCAAGGACAATTTTACACTTAAAAAAGCTTTACACACTAGACTACCTTTATATGACCTATTATACTAGGAAATATTTCTCAAACATGAAAGGATAAGGCAAGGAAGGATATATAATTATCACTTCTCATCACCATACATCACTTGTAGACTTAGAAAATTATTTAAAACTCAAAAATAGACTTGATTTAATGTTTAAAGGTAAAATATGACATCAATCTAGTAGGGATTCACCATACATGGTGTGGTCTCTCTACAAAGGCCAAAATGGTATCTATTTATATCATTTGAGAGAAATAAGTGAGAAAATGGATGTCCCAAGGGAAATAAAATGAGTTAAACCTCATTTGAATTGTATTTATAACTGCCTCTACTAGTATACTTCTTTAGAACTTCCTGATTGATCTAGGTCATCTCAAGCAGTTGTAACAATTCATTATTCCTTCGCTCATGCTCCATATGGTTATAAAAATGGGAGTAAGTGGTTTTTAAGCTAATTTTTTGCATAAATATAGTTATAAAAATCAAATCAATTTGTTATAAATTTGTCCTAGTGCTAACTACTCTAAATAGGTTTGTTGTGGTGTGCACAGTGGAGAGAAGGGGTCCCTTTCATGCAGTTGGTCCTAGAGATGAAACCATTAGGGTCTATGTATATAAATTCATGGCATCCTTTACAATTCTATCTCTTATTCTAATTGGATCATGCTCAAACTTACCCCCATGCTCATAGGTCCACTATAGATGGAAAACTAATTTCAGACTATTAGTTTTCCTATAGTCATTATATTATGACACTCTACTTAATGCCTAGTTCCTATTAAGTCCACATAAATCTATTATGTCACTACCAAAAACAAGAATTTATATATGCATGGACCCTTCTTTTAAGACTGGTAAATACAGTCACTAGATGATACTATAACCCTTAAATCTTTAAACCAGAGGTCAATATTAAGTTTTGATGGTGGTCCTTTATATTATTTATACTTGATTGCATCATTGTGTCCAGTTCATGGTATTTAATCAAGCTTAAATGGAAAAATATCCCCTTTAGAAATCTTGCCTTGGTTTGACCTCGATTACGTGTTCAATCTCCATGAAGTCTCTTAACTTTTTGACCTTTAATTTCATTGGTCATCAATATCTGACTCAGCTTGTTGACATATTGACCTCTTATTTTCACCATCAATCCTGATTGGTATGAAGGAATACAAGTCATTGATCTTGCCCTTGACATGTCAACTCTATCCAAGCTTATGCCATGTGGTATCCCTACATTTGATTTTAGGATCCACTGCTAGTCTGTCAACTTTATGCACTTACACCATGTGTTAACCTCTTGAGTTCCTTGACTATTTGACTCATCTCACACCATTGGATCAATATGTATGATGTAATATGGACTGTTAGATATATTGGGACCCACTATTTGAAAACTAATGACTATTTCATGATCTTAAAATTGATGTCCATGCTCTTATCAAATTATTTTCTCACAATCATTATTGACATTTTCCTAACCATGAAATTTAATCTTAAAAGGAGTTGCTTGTCTCAAACTTAAACTTGATGTTGACACGAACATCTTATGTTGTAGGTCCATCTTTATAAGTTTATAACTTGAGCCATAAAACTCACGTAGACTCAAAACTTTTAGATCATGTTCTTGGTATGAAGAACTACCTAGTGCTACAATCCTTTGACTCATGAAGGATTCTTGAGTTAAGATAAAAATTGCACAAATGAGTTGGTTCATTCATTTCTAGATGATGTCCTAGATAGCTTGGCTCTTTATACTTGAAAAGATAAACTTTAAAGGCTTAGATCTCAAAATAAAAGGCTCATCAAGATATGAAACTTGTAGAGCATGATCTTAGCACTAAGGACATTGATCATGCATGGTCTGATGGTCATGTGAGGCTTTCTAAGCATTTTTAAAAAATGCACAAGAAATTTTCTCCATTCTAGTTTCCATGTGACATCTTGATGAGGGTCTGGATTCATAAATCTTATTCTTGAGCTAAAAATGCACAATAAATTTTCTCCATTCTAGTTTCCATGTGACATCTTGATGAGGGTCTGGATTCATAAATCTTATTCTTGAGCTACTTCTTGATCTTTGAAAGCTCAGATGAATTTCTTGAGGCATAATCAAACATGTTCCATGATCTAACTACATTGATCACCATGAAGACCTGCCACTTACATAAATGACCCTAAGATGACCCCTAAGACACTAAATGATAAAAGGACCAAGCTAGATCATGACCAAAGCTATAATGGCATATGAATTTTCATCAATTGAACTATAATCATACTCGATAGCCATATAAAAATCCCCTAGATAAGATTTTGATTATAGGGGGTTGACCAATTTTGGCCTGAGGGGAAAAATGATCAACATATTTGGTAATTTCCTAAGGGTGGTATGCTTGTTATGTCATGACCATTTGCCTAATACTATCCATTGGGATATGGAATCACAAGTATATAGGCTAGACATACAAATGCCTTGAATAGTAAAAAAACATAAGAAAATAACAAGAACAAAACACAAAGCAAATAACCAAGCAAAAACACACATGTGCTTAAGATCACTTATTAGAACACAACACACACAATAAAAAAAACACACACCTATTCTAATATTTACAAAATAGACCTCAACTATCAATATCAAGGCTTTAAATATATTCCATCACAGGGAAAGGTAGCTCTTCTCCATTCACCCTTACTAACTAAAAAGAGTTATTTTGCTTGTACTTGATGATGACATATGGTTCACTCCATAGGGTATAAAATTTTATATGCATCCCTAGTTTTTCTCTATCTTTATCCTATTTCAAGACTATGTCACCTTTTTGAAATGATCTTGGAGTTACCTTCTTATCAAAATACCTCTTCATCAATACCTGGTGATGCTCCATAGATTGTTGATCTTTATCTCTAATCTCTTGAAAATCCATTAATTATATCGATCTCACCTCCATTAGAGTGTTCTCGAGTAACTCTAATTGATGTGCTAACTCTAAGGTAGGTAGCTCTTAAAAGATAGAAAACCTAGCTTCCCTTCTATAAACAAGCACAAAAGGAGAATCCCCTATTGACCTCTTGGGAGTTATCCTATCAGCCCATAAGGTTATCTTTAATTTAGTGTGACAAGCTCTTTGGTTATGCTTCAAGGTTCTCTTGATGATTTAGATCAGGTTCTTGTTAGTAAATTCAGTCAACCCAAGGGTAATAGTTGGATGAAGTGCTCAAGAATATGCCATTATTATTTTCCTAGTTAGATGTCTTAACACCCATAAAATCAATAACATTATCTAAAATAATAGTAGGAGTGCCAAACCTTGTTATGATTCTCTCATAGAACTCTAAGATAACACTCTAATTATCTTCCTTTAATGTTAATACCTCAACCCATCTTGTAAATAGTCAGTTGCTATGAGTATCCATTTGTGACCAGCATTTGATGAGGGATTTATCATGATAATGAAATCAAGACCCCATTGCATGAAAGGTTGATCAAATTATTTAGGCTTCAATGGGAGAGCTGAAAGCTTTTACTTTCTTACAAAGAAAGCACATTGTCTACACCTTCTCACCCAAACATGGTAATCTTTGAAGAGGCTAGGCCAATAATAACCATCCCTCATGACCTTGGTAGTTATGGTTCTTGGAGGGAAATGACCTCCTACTATCCCATCATGGAACTTCTAAAGAAACACTCCAAATTGATCATTATCAATACATCTCAATATCACACCATTGGTGTCCCTCTTAAAAATCACACCATCTACAAGACAAAAAGGAATAGATTTCAATATAAAATATATCCTTTGTGATCTATTCATATTATTAGGATACTCACCAAATTGATCATTATCAATACATCTCAATAGCACACCATTGGTGTCCCTCCTAAAAAGCACACCATCCACAAGACAAAAAGGAATAGATTGAAATCTAAAATATCTCCTTTGTGATATATTCATATTATTAGGATACTCACCATTTTAGAGAAATATGATCACATCCTGTGTCCAGCTTTGTGGAGGCAATGAACCAATTGGTTAGGGATAATCATGGTTGACTAGAGCCTCTTATTTTAACTCATGAAGATATAAAGCTAGATTTTCATAAAGGCCTTTACCCCATACCAATTTTTTCACTTTGATATCAACATCATACTCCATTACCTTAGTAATCCAACCTACCCTATTTTCACTAAGATTTTTACTCAAAAGAAACTCTTTGGTGCTAGGATGAGAGACCATAACGTGAATCTTGTTATTTGAAACCATATGTCTAAAATTATTTAGTCCCCTTACAATAGCAAGGATTTGCTTCTCTATAAAGGTGTACTTGACTTCATAATCTTCTAAACCTTGACTAAATAATGCAATAGGCTACTCCACACCCTCATCATTATTTTCCATCAGTATGACTGAGATAGTATCAAGGTTAGTAAATGTTACAACATGAAGTCTTTATTAAAATAAATATCCACAAGAGTATGATCTTTTGAAATTGATTTATTTATGGATTCAAAACTACTCTTACCCTCTTTGGTCCAATAAAATACTTGATTCTTCTTGTGCATAGTTGTGATAGGTTTCACCAAATATGCAAAACTAGGTATGAACCTCCTTAAAAAAATTATCTTGCCCAAGAAACTTTGAATACCTTTCTTATGTAATGGAAATGATGAGCCTAGAATAGCCTCTATTATCTTATGATCAATAGTCAAACCATCTTTGTAAATAATATGTCATAAGATTTTACCTTCATGAACAATAAAGATGCACTTATTTGGATTAAGAGATACTTCATACTACTTATATCTTTAAAACACTTGTCTCAAGTATTTTATGTGTTAATTATCATCTTTATAAAATATTGTTATATCATCTAGATAAACTAGTATCATCTCATTGATCAAACTTTTGAAGGCCATATCCATTGCTCTTTGAAATGTGGCACTGACATTGGATAGACCAAAGGCCATCTTTCTATAAGCAAAAGTCCCCCATTTAGTAGTGAAGGTTCTCTTAAATTTATCATCTTCACTAACTAAAATATAATTATAGCATGAATATCCATCTAGAAGATAAAAATGTTGAGAACCTAAAACCATTTACAAAATATACTCCATTAAGGGTAGAAGATAGTGATCTTTGAGTGACACTTTATTAAGATATTTAAAGTCTACACAAAGTCTTATATTCCCATTCTTATTTATAACAAGCACAAGGTTAGGTACCCATGTTAAATTCTTGATGGTAAATATTATCTCAGATTCAAATATTTTGGTAAGCTTTAGCCTCATGAGTTGCTCAGCTTTGGGGTTGATGGGTCTTTACTTCTATCTAACCAGTTTAATTCCATGTGTTCTTAGTTGTATAATCTGATCACCCAATTATTTTTGGAACCTCCTTTGATTCCTTGAAGAAAAATCAACCTCATTTTACAAGAAGTATGCAATGTGTCTATCACTATCAAACACTTGTCAAGACACTTCATTATTAGGTACAAAAAGTTTGATAATGACCTTAATATGAGACTATTTTCCCTTCTCCTTTATGTTAGTTTGTTGGGAGAAGAAAATTATATAAGTAAGACTGTGTAAAATATTCCTTGAGTATTTATGCATCATATATGTAATTATTAGCTTATGTATTTTATCCTATCCTCTTAGTTTATAAAAGGATAGAAGGTGAATAGTCTCATCAATTTGGTTCCAATATAAATTAGAATAAAAATAGTCAAGAACTATATCGACTATAAATATATATGTTTGTATGAAGAAGATGATGACCTTTTTGAGATCAATATAGGATTTTTGGTTTATGATTACCTATTGAATTTCTTATGTGTATCCTTGTTTCTATTATAATGTTTAATGATAAGGTCCAATGTATCTTAAAATCACTCTTTAATGTTTTTCACATCTAAATAACTCTTTGATTAATCTGGTTCTTTTTAAGTGCACTTTCTTTGTCTCTATTATGTTGTTGTTAGCTATGACTTCCTGCTCTTTTATGTGCAAACTCATAAAAATTATCTATCTTAATAATGAACATGTTCTGATGAACCAAGAACCATTTTTAATAATGGTGTGGTGAGCATGGAAAACTCTTTCAGGATAAAGCTATGTTAATATGGTTATCAAGACAATGAGATATTGAAACCTAGTTAGACCAAAAAATATGGCACTTTTTAGAAGAAGAATCCAAAAGGATGAACCTCATTATGAGTGAAATTATTCAAGAACATATATATGAAAAAATATGGTGTAATCTACCAAAAATTTTGGATAATTGGTTGACAAGACTCAAGTACTAATATTTCCATCCTAGAGCAAAAGAAATTATTACTTGGACTGAAGAAAATATAGACCAGTTAATGAAACTAGAAACTGATTGGACAAGAGTGATAGATTACTGGGTTGAAACTAATATATATGGATACACTACTAAGTTCATAGTACAAAGATATATAACATTCAAGGCTAGGTAGTACTGATTCATTTGAGGAATCAAAGGGAAATTTTTATAGTGACTACCTCTCTTATTAAAAATGTTGGTGATGGAAAAGGCCATGGTGCTTATCCCTACTAATATAGAGTAGATACTTTGGGTATATGGGGATGTGTACACATGATGGTATATAATAGATAGATGAGTGACTAAATATTGAGCCTAAATCTATAATGGAGACATGAGGGAATAAAATTTAGAAGAAAACTCTAGATTTAGAAAGGGAACTACGATAATAGAATAAATGGATACCCAAGTAGCTACGAATAGAATTAAGAATAGTAGTAGAATAATTGATGAATGAGTGCATATAAGTGATGAGTGGGATTATGAGTGAAGGTAAAATAAATATAATGATGATGGATGCTATTATAAAGAGTGAGAAGATGAAGAGAGAGTAAAACAAGAGACGTGTGATGAAGAAGTTGAGAGTAGTCTAGGAGTAGAGAAGATAGAAGATAGAAGTAGTGCATAGCTACAAGAAAAGGTATTGACAAAGGAAGAATAATTAAAAAATAGAAATATAACGTATCCATAGGATATTTCTAGGCTCAAGTTTAATATAAAAAGAAGTCATTAAGAAGGATTATTCACCAAAAGTGTATGTATCCCTACAACTCAATCTTATATATCCTAGTAGAAGTTTTTAGCCAGTTGAATAAGAGAAGAAGAGTTGGGAGAAATAATTTTTATATTACTTATATCCTTGGGGAAAAAATATATATATAAATTTAATTAGGAAGGATTTTAATTATATAATATTAGGTGAAGTTGAACAACAAGAAGAAGGAAGCAAAGATAAACAGAGTGCACATGAAAATTCCTCTAGTGCGTACAGTAGTATGCAGATAGGAGCAATCAGAATGCAATCACTTCAAGTAATAGATGTATAGAAGACTCCATATATACCTAATTTTATGTTGAATTAGGCAGGAGGATTATTAAATTTCACCATTTATGATGGATCCATAGATCCTGAATAGTATTTGTTAACTTGCAAAATGAAGTAGAAAGTTAAAGGTCTGACTGATGAAAATTTACAAAAGTGCAAATTAGTAAGGTATCTAGATAAGAGATCACTTGAATTCATATAAAAAAGAGATCTACAAGCATCAAGCCTAAAATATGTGTAGTAATGGCTCATTATAGAGTTTAAAATTAAGAAACGCATAGCTAGACAATACAGGATTTGAAATAAATAAGGCAAAATTTGAGAAAGTTAGTCTCTAATTATGATCATATATTTTCAAATGTAATGAAAAAATTAGAGTTGACCTTAATAGATAAATACAAATCAGCATGGTTTGTTGAAGTATTACGAGGTAGGATCTAGTTTACCATTGCACAAACATAATATGAGACAAAATCAGATGTTGGGACTGTTTCACTAGGTGTTAAACAAATCAAAGACTAAAATGAAACTCCTATAGATAGATCTAGGTTTGAAAATACATTGTAGGGTTTTATGAAAAAGATGGAGCAGTATCATGAAATAGAAAAGCCTAAATTAAACCTATGGTTCACATAGTGTGGTAAAGAAGGACACCACCAGAATGATTATCCTAAAATAAAAATGGAATTTTGTGAACTTTACCAAGTAGTCAGGCATGCCATGACACAATGCCATCTACTGTATCAATACATCAAAATTGTGTAGAATGTGTACTATAATTTTTTTAAATCAATTACACATGATTAAAATAATTATAGAGCTCTGGAAGAAATTAAAGAGGGAATTTCAAAAATGTGTTTGTCATCACAACATAGTAGATCTCCTTAGTGAAGCAAATAATTCTAGGCCCAAAGGTTGATAATAATTATGTGACTCGAATGGGTCCATAATGGATTTCAAGTTCACCACAATACCAGCCTCAAGGTCTGGTTGGATGGACTCCCTCTTCACCAAGTTAGACACCTATATCCCCTTAATATCAGTATCTAATGTCTTATAGTTTGCCCATAATGTAACTACAATAATAAAATTGGAACCCTCCAACTATGCAACATCAGTTCAATATGGGAGACAATAATCAGTAGTATCAGCAATGGAATTCTATGCATCCATAAGGAGGATATCAAGGGAGATATCATTCAAATAAGGGAGGAGGCCAAGATGGATATCATGGAGGATATCAGGGTGGTAGAGGAAATAACTATCGGTAACCTCTTCTGTAGTGCTACCTATGTGGAGAGTATAACCATGTTCAAATAAAATGCCTGATGAATCCATAGAGATAGTCATATTGTGCATACTAAAGATTTTTTAAACAACATGTTATAGAGGATTACACTATTTTGGATAACAGAGGAAAGATAAAGTTGTCCAAAATGTAAACATGGTAAGTGTAGAACCCAGAAAAAATGCATTTCTAAATACTATGGCAAGGAAATAGCATGCAAAAAATGAACTTCCTCCACTTGAGATGCCTCAAGATCAAGGCATCAAAAAGTTTAGACAAGACAAATACCCATATCTAATTATAGAAAAGAGTTTGATCAATGAAGCTATGTAGCTACTAAAAATATTCAACAACAAAAAATTACTGATGGCAATGCTACAACCATTGATGTGCAAATGTATGGAAAAATTATGTGCATCACACGACAAGATGGAGTTGTCACTACACTAATGGATTTAATAAAACTCTTGAGTACCTTATGTAATGAAGACATCATAAAACATCACAAACCTATTTCAAAATCTTTTATAATGTGTGTAGCATGGCTAGTAAAAGATAGAAAAGTTGGTCTAGTACATTAAGATGAAGAAACCATGGGATGTGAATGCACAGATTGATATTGAGGTTGTAGGATATGAAACCCTAAATTTTTTATTTGAATTTGATAGCATAGTAAATATGATCCCCAGATCCACATGGGAAGTGATTGGATGACTAGCCCTTAGTTATAGTTGAGTAACTCTAAACTTGGCTAACTATGGGAAAGTTGAACCTATTGGCCACTTGAAGGATATTGAAATCAAAGTCACAGACTTGTCTCTATGAGGAGAATTTGAGGTCATAGACATGAAGACCATAATAATGAACTATCATACCCTAGTAAGGAATAAATGGGCATATGATGGATGGATGAGTATCAATACAATACTCAATCAGCTTGAGGCACATCAAGGTGATAAGTTTGTGGTCATTTCCCTCAATAGAGTGCACAAATTGTATATAATTCTCACTAAACCAGACTCTTCACATGTTTCAAAAGAAACTAGCTAGATGAAGCTCAATATAGAGGAGAATCCTAATGCTCTATGAATAACATAATTCAACTTCTTTTACCAACAAACTAGACCCCAAGTATAGTTTATGCTTACCCAGTAATTAAACATAGAAAAACAATAGAGACTGAAATAAAAATATACACAATAAATTGTAAATTAGTTCATGAATGAATATTTCACCTCCATGTCTATAAAATCACCCACTCACGTAAAATTTCAATTCTTTAACCAAGATGATGATCACATGTAGGATTACATAGAACCAACAAGGGAAAGCACAATGCTCTGGGAAGCAACTTATTCTATCAGTGGTGATTTAGATACACATCTCCTTAACTAGGCTCATTATGACCATGAAATTAGGACCATGAGGATGGTCTTTTCACATAAATGTCACCTACATATATATTATGCAATATAGGACATCAATGATTTGATTCTATAACTACAAGTCCATATTTAGACTATCAATCAGTGGATTAGCATATTAAACTATTCTTTTAATGGAGTTGTTGCAAATTGGTGGATAACTCATCAAGATAATCAACTAGAGTGGGATGATGTTAGTGAATTCATGATGAATATATTTTATCTCCCACAATTCATCTACACTAATTGGCTTTTTTTTCAAGAAGGAGATTGCCCTGAGATTCATATACATATATGTGTTAAAGTTTGGAGCATAGAATGTGTGTCACCTAAGTATTGGGTTCATATTTTTCACTACACATTGGCTCCACTACCTGAAACATGGTACATGCATTAAGAGCATAGGAGAGAAAACAAACATTGGACACAGGTACAGAGTGACTTCATCTAAACTTTTGTTTTCAAAGATGAAAATATGTTGGTCCATAATGTACTTCAAAAAATCAAGTACTTTTTATGAAATAGGTGTGTAGAATATATGAGCACCACAATAGAATCAACTATGTAAAAAAATGTATCTTCCAATCTAAATTCTGCACTCCAAAAGTATAAAGCTACTAGGATGGAAGAAAAAGCCTTGATGCAGCCATGTCACTAAATCTAGGATGAGGACAATGATGATGAAGACTCTAATTCTAATGCAGATTTGGATTTGAATGATTTATTTGGACCTGAGTGACCTATATAACCACTTAAGGACACTGGCATAACACTAACTAAATAAGATAAGCTACACAAAATCTAGATCCTAGAGAATGAAGGGAAAAGGAAGATCCATGAATCAGTAGATGATGAAAAATGCAACATATATTAGCAACCTCTCAAGAAACACATTGCTAGTATTGGAACAAAGGAGGTTCCAAAGCTATCAAGTCTCGGTGACTATTAGATGGAGATTGAGATTTCAAAAGCTCTATAACTTCTGAGGGACTATCGAGATGTATTCCCCACTAAGTTCTTAGAGGTACAAGGATTTGACCCATCCCTTGGTGAGATGCACATGCATTAAAAGAGTGCACATGTCTAATTAGAAAGTGACCATATAAACTCAACCCCAATATGAAACTCAAAGTAAAAGCAAAATGGGATAGGATGCAGGACACAGGGATAATCTATTTGATAGAAAAAGTTGACTGGGTAAGTCTAATGGTAGTACAACCCAAGAAAATAGAAGCAATCTAGGTACGTGAAGACTATCACATTCTTAATGATGTCTATGTAAATGATCCATTCCCCATACCATTTATAGATGAAGTCTTGGAGTTTTTCATAGGCCATGAAGTATATTCATTTACAAATGGGTTCAATAGATACCATTAGATTCCAATCATAGAGGAAGATAGAGCCAAAAAAAAATTGCAATAGAGTGGGGTTATTTTTCACACATAGTCATGCCATTTGGGTTGAAGAATGTACCTATGGTATTCTCACATGTAGCAGTCACATCATTCAAAGATTTCATCCATGATTTTTTGGAATTTTATTTAGATGATTGGGCAGTCTTCTCCCTATTTAAAGAACATTTGTCCAAGTTGCATTTGATGTTAGAACAATGTTGATCCCTACACATTGCTTTAAATTTGAATAAATGCTTATTTTTCACACTTTTTGGTGTTTTACTTGGCCATGTTATTTATAGTGATGGTATTTTATTGGATCAGGCTGAAATCATATTAATACTAAGTATGCCACCACTTGTTAGTTCTATCGAAGTAAGCTACTTTCTCAAACATACAAGATACTACCAAAAATTCATCAAAGGCTATAGATCAATATCATCTCCACTAGAATCCTTATTATGAAAAAATACTAGTTTTTTATGGACATCTAAATGCCAATAAACTTTCATTAAGCTCAAATAGTGACTGGTCACTACACCTATACTTGTTTTCCTAGATTGGACTAAGCCATTTCATGTACATGTAGATGCTTCAAGCATTGTAGTTGGTGAAGTACTTAAACATCCTAGAGATGGTGTGCTTGACCATCCCATTTACTTTAATATCCAAAAATTGTTTGATTTAGAGAAAAATTACATAACCATGAAATAGGAAGCATTGGCCATTATGTTTACACTACAAAAATTTAGGCACTATCTCCTAGTGACACCATTTGAAGTTTTCTTAGACTATCAAGCCTGTGTTACTTGGTCAACAAACCAATTCTAAGAAGATGAATATCTTGTTGGCTGATGTTGTTTTAGGAATTTTAGTTCCAAATAAATGTAAAACTAGGTAGAGAAAATGTGGGACCTGACCACCTCAATCAAATTTTGAATGGTGAAGATCTAGAAGAAATATAGGAAGCCTCACCTGATGTGTACCTCTTTCATTCATTTCATTTTGATTCCTAAAAATTTAGAAGCAATTTTTATCTTCATTGAGCAAGGGATATTCCCTACATAATTTTAGGAGTAGGATAAAAAGCAATTTGTAACTAGAGCACTACCCTATACTATCATTAACAGACTGTCATATCACTTGGGAGAGGATGAAATCCTACATAGGGTTGTCCTCAAACATGAACACCCTCAAAACTTAAAGGAAGCTCATCAAGGAGTCATAAGAGGACGTTTCACAAGAGAAGCTATAGTGAGAAAGATCCTACAGAATGAACAATGGCGGCTGAATTTATTTTAAGATGCACATAGAGTTGTGTAGCATTGTGATGTCTATCAATGTATGGGGAAACCACTTCAAAAAGATGAGATGCCACTATAACCCCTCCTAGCAGAGAAACCATTTTAACATTGGGGTATTGACTTCATAAGACCAATCAACCCTCAAAGCAAGCATAGCAAGGCTAGGTATATTATTACTGGAGAAAATTATTTCACTAAATGGGTTAAAGTTACTGCCACACCTAGTTATGGTGTGAAGGATGTACAAAGTTTTTGTATGAAAACATCATTACCAAGTTTAGATGTCTGATCAAACTAGTTAGTGATAGAGGAACACACTTTCTCAATAATACTATCAAAGCTTTGAAGAAAGATTTCATGATTGCACATCATAAAAACACTACCTATCATCCACAAGTGAATGGTCAGGTTGAAGCTTCTAATAAGGTATTGGGGGAAATGTTCACAAAAAATTTTGATGTTAAGAATGATAACTAGGAAGATCACATTCATGTGATCTTATGTGCATATCACACAAGTTATAAGATAACTATAGGATTTACACCATTTTAATTGGTGTACGGTTAGGAAGTAGTTATGCCAATGGAATATCTAGTGCCTAGTCTACACATCACTATTGTTATGCACCTAGGAGAGTAGGAATATCTTACCAATTGACTCTTAGACATGAATAGAATGGATGAGTTAAAAATAATAGTAGCATGGATACAGGAGATACATAAGCAAAGTCAAAAATCATGGCATGATCAAAACCTATACCATAAGGAATTTCATAAGGAGCAGTCAATTTTATTGTATGATAGCTGATTCAGAGCATTCCCAAGCAAGTTGTAAATAAGATGGAAAGGACCTTACATTATTCATGATTTAATATAACAAGGAATGGTCATTTTAAGATATCTATAGGGAACCATATTGCCAGGGCAAGTAAATGGCTGTAGGCTTAAGCCCTACCACTAATATTTATTGATCTCTGTCTATAGTTGAGTAGGTGTTGAGTAGCACCATATAAATTAGGATTTTTTTTAAAGTTTTAGGTGTGTTTGTTTTTTGTTTTTTTATTTTTAGATGATCTCAACAAAATAATTTATGAAGTACCTATACCAAGCATTATATGCATCAGATGTGTGTAGTAAGTGCCATGTCTACCACCAAAAATTTTAATGAAGAGTGAGTGAAAATTTTTAAGTCTAGGAAAGATGTCAAAAGGTCACATCAGAAAGATATCCTATAGATAATGATCATCCACTAGAAATATATACAAGATCCAACGGTCAGTAGATACTATCTTCCAAAAATTAGTGGCTAATCAACATCAGTAGCTTATACCCCTCATACAGGCACCTAAGGGCATAATGATGTAACTCCACACATGCACCAATGACTAAAAACTTTAAGAGCTAGATTAGAAAGTGATTTTCCACATATTTTAGGCATTCAAGGTTAATGGATATCTAGGTATGGCCTGAACATGGAAGCCAAGAGGCATGAAGTCTATAAAAGCTAAGTTTCAAATTCCATTGTCATATTTAATACTTAGCACATTCCTAAGAGCTGAAACTATCAAAAGAGCCAAACTAATTCCATTTTTATATAACATTCAAAAGTAATCAAAAATATTATCATGACACCATGGACACTATGTTGCTGATTTAACCTCTTTTAGAAGCACAAAAAGAAGTTATGGGCATCAATATGGCACTGTGACAAATGAATTACAATGATTAGGAGACCTTCTAATATTTGCACAAAGATAAATAAAAGATATTCTAACCAGACCTTATGGATGCTACACAACCACTTGCCCTCATAGTTCCCCATAGATTTTAGAATATAGATTTGGAGTACTTGCTCTTAATACCAACCTTTAGCAATATGGGAAAAATTGTTCAAGTTTTGTTGGGACTATACAATGAGGAATAAATATAGTTGGGGTCAAATGACATGGTCATCATCAACACATAGGCCATGGCCTAATCTATCAACATGCCTATGCATGGAGATTCCTTATTGGTTTACAATTAAAAAACACCTTTAATCTTATCAGAAGTTCAAGATCATTACATGTAACAAAACTAAGGGATTATTATTGATGATATTCTAGATGAACCTATGTGTATTATGGTCTAATGCATCACTAGACACTTCTGGTAGATAACCAAGTTAACTAAGCAGATACCTAAGGGAGTTGTGACATCACCCATAGGATGATCCATTGAGGCAAGCAATTTAATTGGCCTAAATACTTTATTTAGGAAGTGATAACCAACACTAATAAGTGTCACACCACCCCAAAAAAAACCTTCCAATATCAATTCTTGATCCTCCTCCTCTATTTAACCTAGTGGAAGGGGAAGTGCATGTAAATATAGACTATTGGTCAACATAGTAGTTTTATAACCTAATTTGGATGTAAGAACAAGGAACCCTCATGCACAAGGGGAAGTTTAAATCATGGTTGGAGGAGTATCTGGATCTCATCACCACAACCTTAGAGTTCCAACAGATGTTTTGTATTATTTAGGATAACATGGCACTACCACCCTCATGCCAAATGGGGTATTCATCACCATACATGAGTTATCACGCTCACCTTTCAAACCACTTTAATTTTTCATCATAATGGAGATGGCATAGGTTGAGGTGGCTGGATAGAAAGAGCATGAAACAAGGTAAGTAACTCCACTAAAATCCATACCATCAAGCATAGGCATTCCTATGGTACAAACTTTAGAACTAGCATTTAGTGCATAATAATAGAAGGGTAAGTGTAAAATAGACCCTCATTCAACATCACCTCTACCAAAATGCACAACATGTAGCACATCATGGAAAGATGATCCAAAGATGCCATAAGTTTATAGGTCTTTCAATCTCATGGAGATGGGAATGGATGCATAGGAGGTCTACCAAGTCATGTTGGCAGACATAGTTGGGGACTATTATGAGAAAAAATAAGAAAACAAGTTTTTTTTTGGAAGGTAATGTGTATGGTAAAAATTTGGAAGCAGGTGCCACAAAACTTGTGGGTGGAACTTCCAATTTGCCCATTGTCCATAATTATGGACATAGTCAAAGAAGAGGAGCAAATTTAGCACTGAATGGAGTTCTTGCAGCCTCAATCTACCCCTACATACACACTAGATGTTATTTTTGTACCCCTACAAAAAACTCCACTAGAACTACTTATGCATAGGCCCAGAACATGGTGGGAGATGAGAGTGTCCCCTACTTTGGAAGAATGCATATTTTGATGGTTTGCTACTAAACAAGAACCACAGCTTGCCTTGAAAACTTTTGTACCACCACCATGGTGCAGGTTGGTCACCATATGCATGAGGAATCAATAGGTTTCAAGTGTAGAGGTGTGACCCAAGGACTCCCCACCATCATTATAGGTATAGGATATTGAAGAAAGTGAAATGGAGTAGATCTTAGCTGAAGAACAATAGGCTATAAGAGAATAATTTGCTTGTGTTGTTGAGCATAGAAGGAGAAATGAAGAGAAATAAGGAATAAGAACAACAATAACAAACATAGCAAGCTAGGGAAGCAGAGGCCTCTAAAAATGCCAAGGACCTAGAGGTAGACTTTCAAAAGGCTGAGTATATGGCTCAAAAATCTTAGGAAGTAGTCGTAGCACAACAACAAGCACAAGAAGAGAAGGATAAAAAAGAAAAAGAGGAGGAAGAAAAATAATAAAAAGAAGTAGTCTAAGCACAATAATAGATAGACGAAGATGCCAAGAAGGAGGAGGAACATGATGAAGTCCCATGTCAACAAAAAACATAGGCATAAGCATAAGCCCATGCAAAAGCTCAAGCTATGTAAGAATAGGAATAGAGGAAGAAAGAAGAAGGAAGGAAGAAGGGAGAATAATAAAAGAAATAGAAGGAATAAAACTATGAGAGGGAGAAGAAAGAGAAAGAGGAATCTAACAAGAAGAAGAGGAAAGAAGAGGAAGAGAGGAGTAATAAAGAGGAAGAGAACAAGAAAAGAGAAGAGGAAGAAAAGAAGAAAAAGCAAGAATAAGAAGAGAAAAAGAAAAGGGGGGAAGAAGAATGGAAGCAAAAATAGGAAGAAGAGGTGAAGTAGAAGAAGTTTTAGGATGTTGTATAGAAATATAAGCTAATTGTAAAGGCCACAGTGCAACAACAAGTACTAGTCACAATTGAGACACAACCTTAAATGTCACAACTTTCACTAGGTGGTGTATGGCTCTGGGATGTCCCAATAGTCATAGCTCGATGTACCACCTTCTCCCTTCCTTTAGCCACCATGCCCCATCATTCTCCTGTGGTGAAAATAAGTACATTGGCCACTCTTCCAATTAGGTAGGAAGCATCTTTGGATGTCTCTCATCTACACTTGAAGAATTAATTTTAGGGAGTCATAGCATTCCAAGATCTATGGCATAGAAGGTGGCCTCTTTATAACAAGAGTGGGATGTAGCCAAGATCGATAATGTGAAGTTTTTGAATTGATTTCATGAAGTGGTAAAATAAATTGAAGATGCTTGCCCATCTTTAGCTTCTTGAGTCATAAGATATCAAATCATGTTAGATCATCATAGGTTAATGACACTAGTAACAAAGCTCATAAAAGACTGGTGCATAACATAAGAACTTCATGCACTAGGAAATTTGGGTTATAGTTTGAAGAATGATACCACAAATTTGATCACTCTACTAGAAGAGTACCAAAGTATGTTGGACACCATATCTATCCAATCTCATCATCTCACATGTAATCTTTTAGACTAGAAATAATATCTTGACAACTCCTTGTCCAACTCTAGCATAGACTTTAATGTAGCTATTATATCCCACACATCTTTGCACACCCTGACTACATCTAACGAGACTAAACTTGCTCTCCAATAATACTTTAATGTTAGAGATAATGTGTGGATCAACTTTTCAATTGGAAATATGACCTGCAATGTAGTGCATTTGTAATGGAATAGGTAGAAAGACACAAAAAAAAGTTGGAGTAACTCAGTGAAAATATTCAATTGAAGGTTAATAATATAAGGGCTGATCTAAGTGCTGCATAGAATGAGGATTTAAAGGAACTCATCAAAATTTACTCACCAATGTGCATCTTGATTCACATGGTCCAGGAAGTCATGATAGATTAGGATGCATTCAAGATTGACTTAGCCCCATTCTGTAGTGAGGTGAATCTGATGCTTAGGGTTACTATCCATGTGCCACATTATAAACTACAATAAGTGATCACCCAATGCATGACTTCCCATAAAGAGGTCAAGGATCCTACTGACCATCTTTCTTCTTTAGATATAGCACCATCTACTAGTTGAGTATTATGCGCTGCATAATATTTTGAAAAAAATTGTACAATTTTGACAAAAATTGTACAATTTTGAACAATTTTGCATTAGGAATTATTAGTGAGACAAGCAGGGCCAGGCTAGCTGAAAACTCATAAAGGGTGGCCACCTAGTTATACTAGCCTAATAAAATATTGAAAGGGTGAGAGGTTGGTACATTGCTTAGTTGAGAACCCAAAAGGGTAGCTGAGTAGTTTACAGGAGGTGAAAATTAGAAATGACACCTTGAATGATTACTATGACTCTTGCTAGTCTACCCAAATTTTCAAGCTTCTACCCTCAGTACACAGAAAAATGAACCTATGACATTATCTCAGGATGAGACAACATTTTAAGTCCTAAAAAGTGTTGGGATAAGAAAATTAGATAGGTAAGATTGCACAAAATATTCTTTGAGTATTTGTGCATCATATATGTAATTGTCAACTTGTGTATTTTGTCATATCCTCCTAGCTTGTGAAAGGATAGAAGGTGAATAGTCTCCTCAATTTGGCACAAATGTATAAATTAGAATATGAATAATCAAGAACTATATCAACTATAAATATGTATGTTTGTATGAATAAGATGACATTTTTTTAGATCAATATAGACTTTTTGGTTTATGGTTACCTATCAAATTTCTTGTGCTTATCCTTGTTTGTGTTATCATGTTTAATTCTAAGGTTTAATTTATCTTTAAATCACTCATGAATGTTTTGCACATCTAAAGAACTCTTTAATTAATCTGGTTCTTCACAAGTGCACTTTATTTGTCTCTATTATGCTATTGTTAGCTACAACTTCTTGCTCTTTTTTGTGCAAACTCATAAAACTTAGATATCCTCATAATTATCATGTTCTTGTGAACCAGGAACCTCTACTAACATAGTTAGAGTGTCAAATTAAGCTCTTATGGTATCTAGTCTATTAGAATGACTATTCTACTCCCTTGGGTTTGATTGTATATATAAAGCATTTAAGTATTCAATCAAATCCCATACCCTATGTCTGTATGACTTAAGTAAAGGGTTCTTGGTAGTAATCACATTCCTCACCTGATGCACAACCAATTCGCTATCTCCATACACTTGTAAGTTCTTGATTCTTTTTTTCCTTACCCATTGAAGGCCATGAATTCAACCTTCATACTCAGCCACATTACAAGCGCAACTAAAATGAAATATATATGAACCATAATACTATTGTTTGGATGGAGAGACCAACATAAAACCAACCCCTACACTAAATTTACTTATTGAACCATCAAAAAACATCTTCCATAGACCATCATCTTCACCCTCTTACTTAGCAAGTAGAGGTGTCGGTACTCCTTCATGTATACAATATACTTCCAGATCAATTTCCTCCATAAGATGATAAGGATCATGCTCATAATTTTTAGAACTATATTCATCAAGAAACAAATCTACAATGCCCTTGAACTTGGAGTGAGTACCATCATCTAGAATAAAATCCGTTTCTTCATGAAAAACACAATTCAAATTAGAAATTATCTCAATGTAAGGTTCAATATAGAATATTATAAGAGGTTATGTCCTAATTATCACCTTGGCCCTGTATCTTATTCTAAAATCCAACAAAGACTAGTTAGCTAAGAGATAGCTACCTATCTTAGTTGTGAAGTCCCTTGATAGGTAGATTACAAAATGGGTTGGGAGATCAACCAAAACTATGTCTTATAAGATACGAAAAATAGGATAACTATGTAAGAAAACCTTCAAGCCTTTTATCATCCTTAGTATCTTTTTAAGTGTACCATCTAATTGAAGTACCCCTTTTCTATGTGGCTCATATTTTAGGCCCAAGTTGTTAGCTACAACTTTAGGCATGATAGAATTAGAAGCCCCACTATCAACTATGCAATTATGTACCAACTTATCATCTATAATGAGGGTGAGGAAAAATGGTGGACATTTCTCAGCCCTAATGGATGGTTCATCGATGGTAGTAGGAGCATTTTCAAGAGCAACATGGCCATGACTTTGATTTAAGGGTGGGATACTAGTAGGGATAGTAGATAATTACTTATATAGTATTTTTTTTTTACCAAGCATAAGAAGGACATCTGATCCAAAACTGAAAATATTTGGTTGAAATATAATTCAATAAATAATAACACAATTGTAATAATTCTATCTCTGAGAAGAGATGTTTTATTGCTCAAAATTACAGATACAACATATGCCTATCTCTAGGAAGAAATGTCTGATTTCCATTTTGGGTTAAATCTTAATTTATAAAAAAATTTAAGGTATGAGGAGTATGTGTAAGTTCACCAATCTTGATTTATATTAAGTGGTTTGACTTCCATAATTTACAACAATACAGAATTTAAGGAATTACTATTTTTAGAAACTTACTATTTTTAGACTACACTACTAAAATTAAAATTTGGGGCACTTCCATTTAGTTTTTAGGGGTAAAAATCCACCAATAAGATATATGTGCCATCTCACAGTGTTCTCCTCATTCTTATCTTTCCAACGATTCAAACGGGGAGTCAAACGGAGCTATGGTGCAAAAGTTATGGCTCCTAAAAGTTCTGCCACCAATTGGGGTAGAACCGTCGCCTAAAATGTTGCTCGGATCAACATCCCAAAGAAAAATGGATTTTTTAGTTTTCTTTAAATAATCTAAAATGTTTAAATAAGCCATACCTAGTTTATCTTAGGATTTTTTAGTTAGATAATTACTTGGAACTTGAGGAATAGGAGCAAACCTTACCATATTTTGACTTATTGGAGATGTAAAAACCTTTGGAACTATCACACTTTTAGATATGTCTTGTTTCCTTGTAGGAGTGTTGGATGAGCTTGTCGTAATTTTATTTTCACCTCTTATATCTTTCCTCTTTTCCCTTGTATTATCTTCAATAGAGGCTCCTTGATTTATCACAAAAGTGCCTTCAACCAGAAAGTTGGTGAAGATCTCTCCTTGAGGTTGCCAATCCTCATTAAATTCAATCATCACCACATCCTCACTTGATAAGAGGGGAGTAACTACCCCTTAAGCCATCAAATATTTTTCTCCATTCTAATTATCATCCATGAATTAGTCTTTCTGCCAATCTTCTCCTTACACCAAATTGCTATGAACTAGTACCATCTCCCTTGCATTGGTGATAGAGTTAGGATTGTATGCATTAGTAGGAATTTTGGGATTAGACTACCATTGGCCTATTTCTCTTCCATATTATTGAGCATACTATTAATTATAGGGGTAATTATTCTTATGGGCACCTTTTTACATATTAGCTTGTCTATTTTGAGCCTCTAAGGCTAGAAACTTTTCTTTTTAATCAACATTATTTTATGCTTGCCCAAGAAAACCCTTAGTTCTAATATTGGCATTAGGAACTTGGGCTAAATCTAGAATACTAGCATAATTATGAGACAAAAGAGTCATAGACACCTTAGGTGGAAATATTCCAACGTAGATGAGATTATTTTCAACTTTGATAGCCAGTTCATGTGCCTCAAGGAGGGTGGAATCTCCCATCGATTGAAGAATGATAGAAATTTTAGTCCCAATGTCTTTCAAGTAAGTAGGGAACATAAAACTAGCAGGTGATCTCATGAGAGGATGCAATCTATGTCAAGTTTTCTAAAATCTTTATTTGAAGTCATGCATTGTTTCTTTGGATCCCTTTTTTATCACATTGAGCTAATGTATGAGAGAAGCATGGTCACTTTCATTTCCAAATATGGAAGTCAAAAACACTCCAAACTCATCCCACATTATGATGCATCCACCTTCTATATTCCTATACCAATCAAGAGCCTTCCCTTTAAGGGACATGGCAAGGAGTCTAATGGAAATGTTATCTTGAACACTATTGTGGAAACTATAAAAATTAGAAATATCCCTAATGTGCTCACTAGGTGTGATATGACTCTCACCATTGAATGTGGGCACATATTTTATGGCTTTAGGAGGAATGGCATTATATGCATGAAGTTAAATTGGATTATTAGTATTAAAGGTATGGAAAGCATGAGGTTTAGCCATGTATTTTTTAATATATTCAACTTATTTAGCCTCTTCAACCTCTTCCTCCCTAGGAAAATTTACTCATTCTTTGAAGGGCAGATTAGGTTGTGGATACTGAAATGCAAGAGGGATTTTAGGCTGAATGGGTGGGTTAATAGGATTGGATGTTCAATTAGAGGATGACCTAGTGAAGACCATGAATTATAGGGGTAAGTTTATAATGAAATAATGGTTTTGAACTAGATTTATCTTGAAGGAGTCATAAAATTTTGAGTAGCACATAAATTTGCAGTTGGTGTTTGTCAAGACCAAACATTCACCTTGACAAGTTGTCTTAAAGACAATGTGTCCCACCGAGCATGCCAAAACTATTGTCACCAAATATTCCACCTTAAAAGAATTTTTTTAAGCTTATTCCATATTTGGGAAACATGGGAACATTTTTAGGTATGTGGGTGTACCTATATTGGAAATGAGCTTCTAAGTTTAAGTGTTAGCTCCTTGAATATATCATGTAATGTTTATCAATTAAATTACTTCTTAATTATTAGGAAAAGAGTTAAATAATGTATAAATTTAACCTAATCTAAAGGATTTTATTCACCAAAAATGTCTTCCACATGATCATCATATTTCTACCATGATGAAACAAATCATACAAACTAGTCTCTAAGTCTTAATGGGTTCTAACATGAGCATTTTAATATGGAGGTGAGATGTGAGTAGCAACACAAGGAAAATGAACTAGAGGGAAGATTGTACCTTCCAAGGATAATTTTACACTTGAAAAATCTTTACACACTAGACTACACTCTATATGACATGTTAGACTAAGAACTCTTTCTCAAACATGAAAAGCTAAGGGAAGGAAGGATAGAGAATTATCACTTCTCATCACCATAAATCACTTTCAAACTTAAAAAATTGTTCAAAACTCAAAAATAGACTTGCATTAATGTTCAAACACAAAATATGACATCAGTCCAATAGGGATTCACCGTACATGGTGTGGTCTCTCTAAAAAGGCCAAAATGGCATCTACTTATAGTATTTGAGAGAGAGAAGATGGAAAAGGGAAGTCCCAAGGGAAATCAAATGAGTTCAACCTCATTTGAGCCATAGTTATAACTACCTCTATCAATATGCTTCTTTGTAACTTATTGATTGATCCAGGTCATCTCAAGCAGTTTTAATAGTTCATTATTCCTTCACTCATGATCCATACAATTACAATGATGGGATCAAGTGGTTTTTGAGCTAAGTTTTGGCATCAATGTAGTTAGAACAATTGGATCCATCTATTATAAATTTGTCCTAGTTCTAGCTACTCCAAATAGGTTTATCATGGCATGCACATTAGAGAAAAGGGGTCCTTTTCATACAGTTCATTTTGGAGACAAAAATGTTAGGGTCTATGTGTATGCCTTCATGACATCCTTTACAATGCTAGATCTTATTCCAACTGGATCATACTTGAAATTTCCCCCATACTCATAGGTCTATTATAGATGGAAAACCAATTTTAGACTATTGGTTTTCCTATAGTCATTATATTATGACACTCTACTTGATGCTCAGATCCTATTAAGTCCACATAGATCCATTATTTTATTGCTAGAACTAAGAATTTATAGATGCATGGACCCTTCGTTTAAGACTGGTGAATATAGTCACCAGATAACACTACAACCCTCAAATGTTTGAACTAGAGGTCCATATTAATCTTTGATGGTGGTCTTTTATGTTATTTATATTTGTCTACATCACTATGTCTACTTCATGGCATTTGATCAAGCTTTAATGGTGGAATATCCCCTTTGAAAATCTTTCCCCAGTTTGACCTTGGTCATGTGTTCAATCTCCATGATGTCCCTTAGTTTTTTAACCTTTAAATTCATTGGTCATCAATATTTGACTTAGCTTGTTGACATATTGACCTCTTTCTCACACCATCAATCCTACTCAGTACGAATGACCACAAGTTGTTGATCTTACCCTTGACTTGTCAACTTTATCCAAGCTTAAACCATGTGGTAACCTCGCATTTGATTTTAGGATCCAGTGTTAGTCTTTTAGCTTCATGCACTTACACCATGTGTCAACCTCTCAAGATCCTTGACTATTTTACTCATCTTACACTATTAGATCAAGATGTAGGATGCAATGCAAACCATTAGTTCTATTGGGACCCACTATTTGAAAATTAATGGTTATTTCATGAGCTTAAAATTGGCATCTATGCTCCCATTAAATGATGTTCACATGACCATCATTGATTTTCATGTGACCATAAAATTTAATATTAAAAGGAATGGTTTGTCTCAAGCTTAAACTTGACATTAGGATGAACATATTATGTTGCAGGTCTATCTTTAGAAGCTTATAACTTTAGACAAAAAGCTTTCACGAACTTGAAACTTTTAGAACATGTTCTTGGCATGAAGAAATACTTGGCACTACAATCCTTTGGCTCACAAGGGATTTTTGAGTTAAGATAAAAATTGCATAAATGAGCTAGTTCATTCATTTTTGGATGACATCCTAGATGGTTTGGCTTTTTAGACTCAGCAAACTGAAATTTGAAAGCTTAGATCTTGAGATAGAAGGCTTATCAAGATATGAAACTTGTAGAGCATGATCTTGGAACTAAGAAAATTAATATCACATGGTTTGATGGTCATGTGAGTCTTTTTGAGCATATTTTAAAAATACACAATCAATTTTCTCCATTATAGTTTCCATGTGACATCCTGATGACAGTCTAGCTTCATAAAGCTTGTTCTTGAGCTACTACTTGATATTTGAAAGCTCAAATGAATTCTTTGATGCATAAGCAAACCTGTTTCATGATCTAACTACATTGATAAATATAAAGGCCTACCACTTACATATATGACCCTAAAATGACCCCTAAGACACCAAATGATACAAGGACCAAGATAGACACCAAAGTAGAATGGCATATAAAATGTCATCAATTGAACTACAATCATGCCCTATGACATTATAAAAAGCCCCTATATAAGATTTTGATTATAGGGGGTTGACCCATTTTGGCCTGAGGGAAAAAATGGTCAATAGTCCCATATAACTACAATAATTTTTTAGGTTGTATTACCAATAACCATGTAACTACTATCAAAATCAAGTCTCATCAACTTTTTGGTGCACCTCAAAGTGTTGTTCCTTCCATTTAGGGACCTCCTCCTTCTTACCCTAGTGGCTTTTTTATGGGAAATAACATTATTGTGAATTGGCACCCAAAAGTTAATAATTTAAGTCCAATACCATCTTATTCTAATTTAAGTAACCTTTCCCCACCTAAAAATTACACAGTTGCAACTCAATGCTCTAAAGTTACACTATAAGGTCTTTCACCTTATCTTAATCTTGATTCCATTCTGAATACCTTGCCTTATAATACCAAACCTTTACCTAAAAATAATCCTATATAAGGATATTTGCCTTATAAATCCAAGTCGTCTCCTCCTTCAGTTGACAAGTAATATGATCTTGGTGAATAATTAAACAAAAAACATGCACTTATTTCTATCCTAGATCTCTTTAATATGTTAAAAGATCACAATAATATATTATATGACCTTCTCCAACAATCTAAGGTTCTAAATAACATCGAACCAACCACCTTCTAATCACATGTTGGGCATTTATCCCTAGGTCAATAGCTTATATTTGACCAAACTGACATGTCATCCCTTAGCCCCATTCATAGTAGTCCTCTTCATATTGAAGTTTTTATAAATTACCATAAGATTAAATAGATTCTCATTGAAATTGGTTAAGGGCTTAATATAGCCTCATTGAAACTAATAAAAATCTTGGGGTATACTTCAACTAATTTTCATCCTGACACTATTACCATAAAATCATATGATAATATAGAGAGAGAATCACAAGGCACTATTTTCTTACTATTTATCATTGGGACTATCCTTCATGACACCATTTTCCATGTCATCAACATTGATCTACCTTAAAATCTACTTCTTAGACACCCTTAAATCCATAAAGTGCTTGCAATTCCCTCTACCCTTCATCAATGGCTCAATATCCCCCATTATGGAATGGAGATCACTATTCTCGGTGACTTACAACCTTACTAGTATTTCAAGCATTTAGAGGTAGAATATGGTCAAAATAAATATTATCCTAACATCGAGCATGATCCTAAAAAATACAAAGCCAAATAACTTGAATCTCCCCAATCCAATTACATTGATCCAAATGATCGTGTGTCCAATTCTTCTAACCCATGTCCTCAAATTTCCTCTCCCTTCATTGTTTAAGATAAGTATATTGGTACATACAACATCAATGATGCATTTCACATTTCCAAATTGTTGAAGTATATCAAGTATTATGGTAGACCCAATATTACCAAATCTCATTAAAAGCCTAATATGATATGGTGAAAAAAGATTACCCAATATTAATATAAGAGTGCCCTTTTTTTAATTTTAAAGAAGACTTTTCTAGATTAATATCAACTTAACAATTCTAAATATTCTTAGTTGTACAATGATGACTTTACCTCTTATTATCAGAGTGCCAAGTATCCCATTCCTAATAGAATCCTAGAGTACCAAGATTACAAAGGTAAAATATTATGGTTACATCAACAAGGTATTATTGAGCATGAGTCTACTACTAAGCACAAAGTTAGTCCAGGTATTGGATATAAACTATCTGGGGGTTTCCCCTCGGATCTCAGAAGTGACACTACTTTAGAATCTAATGAAGATGATCTTGGAATTGATGTAGAGTCCTATTATAGTATTATAATGAGCTTACTGATACAAACTTATTTGATACCAATGTTATTATTACTATCACTTCCTCTCCTAAAATTAATCTTATCCTCCATTACCCTAAACTAATCAATTGGAACCAATAAGATCACACCATATCATTAGATGACTTCTAAAAGAAAGAAACACTGTCAAAATTCCTAGGTTTTAGAGATGGTCTATTGATTGGAGATCATAAATAAGGATTTGAGATAACATTGGACCCTACCAACTACTTTGGAGAGTAGGTTAAATTCCTTGGTTAAAATAAAATATAAATATAAAATTAAACATTGAGGTTATCTAGTGAAAATTTCTCTGAGGCACTTTTGGACTAGGAAAAATGTAAATTAAAATATAAGCCCCTTGGTGAAAATTTATTTCAAATTCCACTAGATATGGAAGTTCACTTTTCTCCTCAAGAATCTCAGAGTCCTACACATTCACATCTGATCTTTGGATCAGATATTATTACAAAATAACAAAGGGCATTTGATAAGTTAGTTCAAGACTTTAAAAAAACATTTATCAATTGTCCATTACCTAAAATTAGATGAAGAAGATTAGTTACCCTCTATACCTACTTTATTATATAATGGTTTTACACTATTAGTGGAAGATACTACAAAAGCCAATATTGGGACAATAAATTATCTTAAAATGATTAAGCTTTGTGTGTCCCTCACTAATGAGGAGTATGACTTCATTGTCACCATTATTCAATAGTTTATTGATATATCCATGTGGTCTTATGTATATATCCTTGGGTTGGATCCATATCTAGTCGTATACCATCTTGTTGTACACATAGATACCAAGTCCATTAAGCAAAAGTTATGAAAAAAGCATCTACAAATTGCCATACTAGTTAATAAAGAATTGGAAAAGTTATTAGGGGTTGGATTTATTTGACTAATTTATTACTTAAAATGGATATCTAATATTTTTCTATTTAGCAAGAAATCATAAGGCATTCATTTGTGCATAGAATTTCAAGACATTAATAAAGCACATCCCAAAGACAAATTTCTATTACCAAACATCTACATGATTATAGATTCAATATTAGGCTATGAAATGCTATCACTCATGATGTATTTTTAGGATACAACCAAATCAAGATTACACTAGAGTATCAACACAAAAAAACATTAAACATTTCATGGGGAACATTATACTTTCAAGTCATGCATTTATCTTGAAAAATGTTGGTTCCATATACCAACATGCCATGAATTTCATCTTCCATTGCATTATACAAGACATTGTTGAATATTATGTTGATGACATTCTAGGAAAGTCAAGAAAATGGGCTACACATCCAAAATTTCTATGTAGGATATTTGAGAGACTTCATGAATATAAAGTGCACCTCAACCCAAATAAATTTGTCTTCATAGTCATGTCAATAAATTTTCTAAGATTCATTGTTTCCCACCATGGAATTAAATTTGATCTATCCAAGTTGAAGGCCATCATAGAAACACCTCCCACTTTTAATCTAAAACAACTCCATCATTTACAAGGAAAAATATAATCTATTTATCATTTCATTATGTAGCTTGTTGATTTTCGCCTTCCTTTTACTCATATCTTGAAGAAAGGGACCAATTTTCATTGGAAATTTGTTTTTAAAGAGGCATTTTATAAACTAAAAACCTATTTGGTAAACCCATCAGTGTTAGTCCCACCAACATCAAGTAAGCCCCTATTATTCTATATTTCCATAATTGAATGGGCCTTAGGGGAACTCTTAGCCTAACATGATGACCAAGGAAAATAAGGTTCAATCTACTATCTGAGCAGGACACTAGTCACCTATGAACACAATTATAGGCCTATTAAAAAGGCATGTCTAGCATTAGTATTTGTATCACATAAGTTACGTCACTATTGTTAAATAATAAGACCATTATCATCCCCAAGGTTGATGCCCTCAAATATATTCTATCTAAATCAGCATTGACAAATCATATGTCTAAATGGATCATGTTCCTTAGTGAGTTTTACATTGAATACATTAATTAGAAGGCCATTAAAGTTCAAGTAATTGTATATCAACTTGTTGAAGCACCTTTGTTAGATGTGCATCCTTTAACCATGCATTTATGATGTAGGTGCATATTACAAAACATGTGTAAATATAGTATTTTGAATATAATTAGGATTTTATAAGGTCTATTAGTCAAAATAATCCTTATTTATGCATTATAATGGTTTCTTAGGTCATTTATAGGTTTTGGAGAGTTTCCCTCCAAAACTAAGAATTTAAATTTTCAAATATCTATCATGTAAGTCTATGAATAATTATATGAATTTATGGGTTTTTTTAAGTTTTAATAGGTCTTTAAGGAGGTTTCCAATGTATCTAGGCATTTTAAAATTTTTCTATAATTCATAGTCATCTATAAAAGTTAAAATAAATCAAATGTAACAAAATACTATTCATAAAGGTCATTTGATATCTTAGGTTTGATTAGTTGAGGGAGAATCTCAACCAAAATTGGTAATTATAAGATTGGGAGAGGCTTAATAAACTTTATTAGAAATTAATATATCCATAATTATATTTCCAATACCTTTTACAATCATAAAAGGGTCACATTTTCATCATAGAAAAAGCTAATGAGAGTTTGCAGTCTTAAAACATAGTTATGTGAGTATTAAAGAGTTAGTTTATTTCAAATAAATACCTTTTTCACTTAAATATTTGTGGTTATGTATTTAAAATATAATTTAATAATATTTCATCTCTTTTTAAGTGATTTTTAACTTGGATCAGACTTTATGTTGTTAGAAACTCTCAATATTTTTATTTTCCTATGTATACACAATCATTGCAGTCACTTGATATACGTATAAAAAGTTGAATGAGTTAAATATAAATATTTTAATGGTTGAATTATTCTATTAATATTATGATAAAAAAAATTTAACAATTTAAAATATCCTAACCTTTGTGAACAATTTTTAAGAAGCTCTCAGCTTCTATGTACCATGAAAAACCCTAAAATAGGGTTTTGAGAGATAAATTTAGTCACAACTTCATTTATAACTATTGGAATTCCTTAAAAATTTTAATTAAGGTGTAAAAATTTGTTAAAAAATTATTCCATGTGTTGGTTTATGAAGGTAAGCCTTGTAAGGAAATAAACATCTAATTGAGTCATGATTTCCTGTATATGCATTTTGAGAGACCTAAAAAAGAGTCAAATTTGGCTATCAAATCTAGGTATTTGGTTTCAAACATTTAATATAGGTTTTTTAAGGTATTTTTGTCACTTATAAATAATAATTATAGGTATACTCATTCATTTGTTGATTGTAAAGGTTCAAACCAAGTAATAAGGGTGAATTAGGCCTACATAGGCCTAAAGAACATAATTATATTGAATAGTTATTTTGAGAAACCAATAAACTCAAGATTGGTTTCTTCCTAATATTAATAATATATAAATTTTAAATTTCCTTAAAAATTCTATATATAAGATACAATATTTAAAACGTTTGACTTAAGACTTATTTGGTCATACATAGTCTTGTAGCAGTCTTTAAAGGTGAACCAATTTATTGATCATTTATGAGATCTAACTGATGTTTGAATTTGTGTAAGATAATCCTTACAAATTAAATATCATCATCCTAAGTATATTTTATATTTTGTGAGTTTATTAAGTCAAAAAAAGTAGACAAAGTTGAAATTTTCTCTTATCAAGGTTCAATTGAAAGTCATAGAAGAAAAGTTGTAGACTTCTTTGAGAGAATTGAAGTAAAGAGAATCCATTGGGAATCAAATTGTGATATCAAAGCTCAATTTGATATTTATTTCTTAGTTAAATCAATTATAATTATATATATAAATAATTGGCATCAATATCAAGAAGTGGTCCAAGGAGACAACCCACACAAGCAGTATTACTTGGAGAGATTAGAAATATCAATGCTAGGCTATAAACCATGGAATTCACAAAATTAAGAGGAGATAATTTGGGTGATATAAGTGACATATAAGATGAGGGACATCCAAAATAATAAGTACCTATAGAGATGTAAAAATCATTAGAATAAATACTGGTCAAAGCAATGATGGGTATTAATGCAAAGCCAAAGATAGAGGTTCCAATGTATGATAGCAGCATGAATGTGGAGGATCTGATTGATTGGATATGTGATTTAGATAAGTACTTTGATTATGAGAATGTTGATTAATAAAAAAGAGTTAAATTTTTCATGACAAGGCTCAAGGGTCATGCATCCTTATGGTGGGATGGTGTGCAAGAGGAAAGGAGAAGAAAAACAAAATCTAAGATTAAGAGCTGGGACATGATGGTGGCAAATCTTAAAGGTAATTTTATGCCTAAATATTATCAAACTAGTATTTTTAAAAGACTTCAAAATCTAAAATATAAATAAATGTTAGTTAAATATTATACTTAAGAATTTTATAGGTTGACAATAAGAGTAGGCCATATTGAGGAAGATATGGAGAAGGTAGTCAGATATATAAATGGGTTGAGATTTAACATGCAGGATGAGAATAGTCATCTTACACCTAGAATATGTGAAGAGGCATATCAATATACCTTAAAATTTAAAGAAAAAATTTCAAGGAAGCAACCTCATCATATAAAATGAAGGGGAAAATTTTACAAAGGTAGATGATAGCAAGGAGGAAGGAGCCAATTGCAACCATAACAAAAAAAAATCTAGTAGCTCATAGAGACAAGAACAATCTTCAAGACGTAGGTACTCTTTTATAAGTAGAAGTCCATTTAATAGATGAAGAGGTATAGGATTCCTTGTTAGATTTTTTAAATGTGGAAAGTTTGGGTATAGGTCTTATGAATTTCCTAAAAATACATCTACAAGTCATGGTAATGTTTAGTTAGATCAAGCTGAAGAATAAGAGAGTGTGATTTCACCTATCTATGAATGTGATCCATAAGTTGGGGAATCTTTACTCATGAATAGGATATTACTCAATCCTACTAAAGAGATCAAAAACCCTACTCAAAGGAAGACACTCTTCAAGACTACTTTTAAAACTCAAGGTAAGTGTTGTCAAGTTATTATTGATAGTGGGAGCACATATAATTTGGTGTCTATTGAAATGGTTAACAAGCTAAATCTGAAAAAGGTAATTCATCCAACTCCTTATAAAGTATCTTGGCTACAAAAGGGTCATCAGATCTTAGTGAATAAGTAATGTAAATTAGAATTTCAAATAAGAAGTTATAAAGATGGAGTCATGTGTGATTGATGCCCATGAAAGTATGTCATTTTCTTCTAGGAAGGCCTTGGAAATATGATAAGAAATTAATTTATGATGGTAGAAATAACACTTACACTTTTGAGAAGGATGGTAGGAAACATGTTCTTACACCATTGAAAGAATAAGGTACAGTAGTGGAAGATAATTAAAAGGTGTTGTTAATTAATGGTAAGGAATCCATATAGAAAATAAAGAAGGAATAGGTAAGTTTTACTCTCATTGATAAGACAAAAATGGTAATTATTACTACTAAGTTGAATGAGTTTCCCATAAAAGTTTAGAATTCATTAAATGAATTCATTGGCATTGTTTTAGATGATTTTCCAAGTGATTTGCCTCCAAAAATAAGTATTAGTCATCATATTGATCTCATAACAGGAAAAAATCTTGTAAATAAGGAAAACTAAAGGATTACTCCACAAAAAAATGAAGAAATCAAGAAACAAGTACAGGAATTATTGGATAAGGGATTGGTTAGAGAAATTCTAAGTCCTTATGTAGTTCCTATTATTTTGGCACCAAACAAAAAAGGAGGTTGGAGAATGTGTATTACTTCAAGCTCCATCAAAAAGATCACTATCATGTATATATTTCCTTTACCTAGAATATATGATTTGATTGATTGTCTAAGTGGTGCTAAGTACTTTTCTAAGATAGATCTCAGAAGTGGATATCATAAAATAAGGATTAGAGAAGGGGATGAATGTAAAATAGATTTCAAAATAAATAATGGTTTGTATGAATAGCTTGTGATACCATTTAGATTGACAAATGCTCCAAGCACCTTTATGAGACTCATGAATGAATTACTTAAGCCATTTATAGGTAAATTTTTTGTTGTCTATGTTGATGATATTTTGGTTTATATAAAATTAAAGGATGAACATTTTAAGCACTTGAGAATGGTTTTGAAGAAATTACAAGATGAACTACTACTATTCAACCTCAAAAAGTGTAATTTTCTAAAAATAGAGCTAATTTACTTAGGTTTTTTTATTTCACAAGATGGATTAAAGATCGATAAGAATAAAGTAAAAGATATAGATGAGTGGCCTACACCAAAGAATCCATTTGAGGTAAGAAGCTTCTATGGTCTTACTAGTTTCTATATAAATTTCATAAGAAACTTCAGTACTATTTGTGCTCCCATTATGGATACCATCAAAGGAAGAAAGAAGCCATTCAAATAGATTAAAACTACCAATAAAATTTTTCAAATTCTAAAAAAGAAGATTGTAGAATAGCCTATATTGACATTTTCTAATTCTGGTAAGTTGTTTTAAGTTGATTGTGATGCAAGTGGGACTACTATAGGATTTTTCCTTAGCCAATAAGGTAAACCAATTGCATACTTTAGTGACAAGTTTAATGAGGCTAATATGAAATATTCAGCATATGGTCAAGAATTTTATGCAATAGTATAGGGTTTGAAGAAGTGGAGGCATTATGTAATGCCTAAATAGTTTATTCTTTATACTGAGAACCATGCTTTACAATTTATTAGTAGCCAACGTAAATTGAATCAAAGTCATGCTAAATGAGTTGAATTCTTGAAAATTTTCTCCTTTATTATCAATAAGTGATCAATCAAATAAGGTTTTTGATTCTCTAAGAAAGAGAAATATGATTATGCAAGAAATTCAAGTGAATATCATGGTTTTGATGATTTGAATGACCTATACAAGGAAGATGTAGAATTTAAAAAAGCATATGAAGGATGCAAGGACCCTAAAAGTAGAGATAGAAGTCCTTGTATGGACTACATGTTGAAATAAGGGTTAATATTTAAATATAAGTAATTATTGCTTCCTAAAGGATCCATGAGAGAGAATTTACTTAAAGAAAATCACAATGGCAGCCTTAAAAGACATTTTGGGAAAGATAAAACACTTTCTCAACTCAACACATACTATTTTTGGCCAAATATGGTAGGAGATGTAAATAAATTTGTTGAAATATGTATAATATGTCAATATGCAAAAGGGAGAAGCCAAAATATAAGACTTTATCAGCCATTACCCATTCCCAATAGGCCATGGGATTTAGTAAGCATGGATTTTATTCTTGGTTTACCTAAGACTCAAAAAGGTAATGATTCTATTTTTTTCGTGGTTGATATATTTTCCAAAATGGCTCATTTTATTCCTTACTATAAAATAAGTGATGCAAATCTCATAGATTATTTGTTCTTCAAAGATATAATAAGACTACATGGGTTAACTAAAAGTATTGTTTTTGATATAGATACTAAGTTTGTTGGTCATTTTAAAAGGAATATTTGGAGAAAGTTGGGTAATAATTTGAATTTTAGTTCTACATATTATCCTCAAATATATGCCTAGACTGAAGTAGTCAACAGAATCCTTGGGAACATTCTTAGGAGTTTGGTGAGTGGTCATCCTAAATAATGGGATCAAATGTTAGCACAAGCTAAATGTGCCTATAATGATTCACCAAAAAAATTTATAGTTATGATTCCTTTTCAGATTTGGTATGGTATGTATCTTATAGGTGTAGATGAGCTGATAAATTTAGGCCAATAATAAAAGAGAAGTGCATATGGAGAAGAATTTTCAATAGCTATGCAATAACTACAAGAATAGGTAAAATAAAGACTACAAGTAAGTTCAAAAAAATACAAAAAGATATCAAACTTGAAGATAAGAGAGGTAAAATTTGAAGTAGGATACCTTTTATTATCTCATCTTAATAAGTAAATATTCGTGATAGGGGAATACAATAAGCTAACATTAAATAAAATTGGGCCATGCAAGGTCCTTAGAAAGTTCTCAGTAAATGTTTATAAATTAGAGATTCTAATGGATATTATAATCTCACATATTTTTAATGTTGATAACATTTATCCTTATATTAAATAATAATATCATGAGATAGCACCTAAAGATGAATAATATTAGACCATTCTATAGGAGCAATGGTTGCCCAAGAAACCACTAGATCAACCTGAAGCAATCCTAGATAAGAAAGTGGTCAATAAAATAAGAGGTAAAGACTAATTTTAGTATTTGATAAAATTTAAATATCATCAAATTTAATATTCAACTTGGATGTTAGTTTCATAGGTTCACAAGTATGGCAGCACTATAGAACAACTCATGAACAGGAGTCCATGATAGGATCTTTTTGTATCCTGATGGTTTGATGTAGGTGCATCTTAAAAAACACATGTAAATACAATATTTTGAATATAATTAGGATTTTATAAGGTATATTAGGTCAAAATAATACTTTTTTATGGAATTATAATGGTGTCTTAGGTCATCTGGAGATTTTGAGAGTTTCCCTCCAAAATTGAGAATTTGAATTTTCAAATATATATCATGTAACTCTATGAATAATTATATGAATTTATGTCTCATTGTAAGTTATAATAGGTGTATTAGGAGGTTTTAAATGTATATATGTCTCTTAAAAGTTTTATATAAGTCATATTCATCTGTAAAAGTTAAGATAAAGCAAATGTAATAAAATATTATTCATAAAAGGTCATTTGTTATCTTAGGTTTGAGTAGTTGAGGGAGAATCTCAACCAAAATTGGTCATTATAAACTTGGGAGAGGATTAAAAAATTGTATAATAATCTACTCTATCCATAAGTATATGTCCAATACCTTTTACAAGCATAAAAGGATCACATTTTCATCACACAAAAAGCTAATGACAGTCTACAGTCTTAAAATAGAATTTTATGAGTATTGAAGAGTTAGTTTATTTCAAATAAAGACATTAGTGTCACTTAAATATTTTTATTTGTGTATTTAAAATATAAATGGATATTATTTCATCTTTTTTTAAGTTATTTTGGACGTGGATTAGATTTTATGCTATTGGAAACTCTCAATACTCTATTTTCCTATGTATACACAATCATTGCAGTCACTTGGTATACATATAAAAAGTTGCATGAGTTTAATATAAATATTGGAATGGTTGAAGGATTCTCTTAATATTATTCTAAAAATTTTATAACAATTCAATATATCCTAATCTCTATTAATAATAGTTAATAAGCTCTCTATTTTTGTGTACCCTAAGAAACCCTAAAATAGGGTTTTGAGAGCCAATTTAGTCATAACTTCATTTCTAACTAGTGAAATTGTTCCAAATTTTTAAGGAAGGTGGATGAAGGTGTTTAAAAATTATTAAAAAAAAAATTGGGTCAATGGAAAACTTATAAGGTGAGAAACATCTAACTGAGACTTGATTTCCTGTAGGTGCATGTTGAAAGACTTAAAAAGAGTCAAAATTGGTTGTCTAATATTGTTATTTGGTTCCAAACATGCCATAGAGGTTTATGAATGTATTTTTATCCCTATTAAATAATTAATATAGTATATTCATTCATTTTTTGAGTTTAAATGGTCAAACCAAGTGATAAGGGTGAATTGGGCCTACACGGGGCTAAAGAATAGAATTATCTTGAATGGTAATTTTAAGAAACCAATAAAATCAATATCAATTTCTTCCTAATATAAGTAATCTATATCTATTTAAATGTCTTTAAAAAAGGTATATAAAATATACAAGATTTAAAACATTTGTCTTAAGACCTATTTGGATATACACGGCCCTGTAGTAGCCCTTAAGGTTGAACCAAGTTATTGATCATTTAAGAGATCTAACTGATGTTTAAATTTGTGTAAGACAATATTTACAAAGTAAATGTCATAATCCTAAGTATATTTTATATTTTGAGTTTATTAATTCAAACAAAAGAGAGAAATTTTAATTTTTTTTTTATCAAGGTTCAAGTGAAAGTCATATAAGAAATGTTGCATAATTCTTTGAGAGAATCAAAGTAAAGAGAATCTATTAGGCATCAAATTATGGTATCATGATCAGTTTAAGATTGAGATCTTAGTAAAATCAAGGAGAATTAGATGAAGAAATAAATGGTAGAAAGAGTAAGAGGTAGTCCATTTAAACTATATACTATATATATGTGGGGTGATAATTAAACTATATACTTTGGTGGGTTGATAGATCTATAGGGGCAGTCGGGACCTCATGTTGATGACCCCTAACTTGATTGAACATTGACTATGAGATCCCCTACTTTAGGTAATTTTCCTTCACATCTATTCCTTTTTCCCTTCCTTTCTTTTTCCATTCTTGAATCTAAAATTATCCTTCCCCTATCTCCTATTACCATCTTGACTTTGTTTATGATTTACATGAACTACAGTGACTCTAGCAGGCAGTTTAACAAGAAGTTTAGATTTGGTAATGATCAACACATCCTTATAGGAAAATTTTTAGAATAGTTGAATGCTTTTGGCATGGTTTCCCTATTTGGTAGTCCTTGACGTAACCTATTTTAGCTTGTTGATAATCCTACAATCCCATTTTGCATTACTTATTTTATATCCTAATTTGTTATTAAAGGTTTGTTCTTTTCCACCTTACTATGGATAGTAGTCCTTTCATGAGCCATTTATACCATGTTCTCACCACTTTATGAGTTTTCCCCATGTCATAAAATTTAGTTGTTATTTGATCCCTTACCCAAGGTTTTTTTCCCTTTTCTAGATGATACCTTGTACAATTTTTATATTTTCCTATATATATTATTCCAAAAACTCATAAACATCTAGAAATTTCAAAATCCTAAAAATTTAGAAATTAAAAAATCCCAAAAAGAGATATAAAGCCATAAAACATTTATGCAATTTTTCATCCTATTAGTCAGTGGTTTTCCCCATTAGGTTTTGTTCTAAGTGGTATTATTCAAGTTTTAAGTGGATAAGCCTCCCCTTTTCATTGAAAATTTCATAGGTTGGAAACCTCTTATCCATATTATGAATTTTTCATTACATTTAAATCAATTCTAATCATTCAAACCAACTTTTTATTGCCCCATTCCCTTAGGTTTTTGCCTATGTCTTGTGTGGGTATCTTTCATTATCAAATGATCACTTTGATCAATAGTGTTATCCATTAATTACACTCCCATTTCTAAGATAACTACATTGACCTGAGGTCCACATGAGCTATATAGGCAGCGCTTGGATATATGGGGTAGCTCAGGATAGCTCAACCAATATCATCCCCATTTTATTTTTTACCTTTATTCTCATTTATGCTCTCATCATTTTGTGATCCCACTACTTTTCGCTCTTTCCATTTTGGAAACTAGCTCATTTATGCTTTCACTATTTTATGAGCCCACTACTTTACACTCTTGCCATGTTACAAGATAGCTACTTTATGATCTCATTATTTTTTCACTCATTCCTATTTTCTTATTTAAATAATTTCATCCTAATATTTGTCATCACTTTTCTTCTTTCCCAATTCTTGAGAGAACTACATTTGGCTTGACAGTCCACATAGACTATGTAGGTAGTGTTTAGTAACATTGAGAATTTGAAGTTAGCTCAGTCACCCCTTCTTTATTCTTATATTCCCCCTTTTCATTTAATTTATCATGTTAACCTATCTATAAATCCATATACTAAGGCTCATATCACCAAGAGTAAGTATTATTCTCACATTCGCACAATGCTAATCACTTATATGTTTACTACTTTTTGTTAGGCTTTCTATTTATTCATTTTATTTGTTTGTTTGCTTGCTTGTTTATTTATTTTAATCACATTGTAGCTCTTTTATTTTTTATTTTTTAGTGCACTATGTTTTCTACTCATGTCTTATTTATCCATTTCTTGATCTCAAGTTATTAACATTTATATCTACTTATTTATTCATTTTTGTTTATTTAGTACATTATGTTTTACACTTAGGTCTTCATTTTTCATATCTTGACCCTAAGTTGTTAGTATATGTATCTAAACTAGTCCATATACAATTATTAAATAATTTCATCATGATTTATTTCTATATTATGATACATACTATTATTTAAAAAAATAACAATCAAACACTTTAGAGACTTGTATATCAATACTGTACAAAGAGAAGGCATCCCCTCATGATAAAGTTAACAGTTGTTCATATGCCAAAACAAAATCAGACAAAATGTCATATTTTTCATAATCAAAATTGAACAACTGAATAACAAGGTTACATCTATGCTAATCAGGATGTGCATCTCCAAATAAGCATCTACAACTAGTAATGAACATTTTCACATCATAATCATATGATAAAAACAACAATCTTAGCATTCATCACATTTGATACCCAGATCGGGTTCAACATCAACATGTAAATTAAATACAACAAAATCATGGAAAATAAATGAACATTCACATCAATATCAAAAATTTAATATACAACATGCACCAACATCCATGAATCAAAAAATAGCATCATATATATCGAAACAATATCACAGTCCATATACAACCGATGATAACAAAATGAATGTTTGTATATATCTCAAAATCAATTTTTATACATCAAGATATACATATACATCACCAAAATAAAATATATATAGCTACACTTGAAATATAAACTTTGGCTCTGATCGTCTCAAAGAGGATCCTACTCAAAACTTTATCTTGTACATGGTTGTTGGTAGTGATTGTTGAGGTGGTCCCATAGCTATATACTATGGGGGAGTTTTCACCACTAACCTCTTTAATGTTGAAGTGTGTTCTAACCTAGAGGTACATCTATACCTTTAACTCTGGGTATGCTCCTTAAAGCTAGGTACCCTAAGCCTTGTTGGTATTATTGTCTCTTATAGGCTCTTATAGTAACTAGCCTTATCCTTGGCCTGGATCACATTATCCTTGTTCTGAGCCATATCTAATAGTGCCCTAGATAACCCCTACTTTGAAACTAGTTATCTAGTTATGTCTCACTTCCCATGGATTTTGTTAACATTTTCTAATGCCTCTATACATCTCCCCATGCCCTATCATGCTCACTAGACATTATGGCCAAAGTTATATCTCTCAAGATAAGCTAGCTCTATATAGTTGTCATATGGGCAACCAAGCCCCTCAAGGGACCACCCACATAGATCTAATATGATCTCTATAAATGGGACCAAAGCTAATGCCAATGCTAATGAAACTCTATCACTATTTCTATATATTTCCAAGGCCAAATCTAAATAAACTCTATCTTTATCTATATTTATCTTTGTGTCTCAATTTGCAATCAAGCATTATAATTTGGTGGTTTTACCCTGCTTTATGGCTAACCTCCTTTGAAACTCTTCCACATCACCCTCTAGTCTAGATATCTTTGTAATCATGGTGGAAATATCTATCTAGTCTATCTATAGTCACATGATCCTCATTGTACCTTCCTATATGTGATGGCCCTACCTATCTTGGTACCTTTTAAGACCATCTTATGATAATAAAGGTCACTTATGTATCCTACATGTATATGTCCCCCTCTTATATGTCTATATCGGGGACCTCTCCCATATCAATGTCCTACCCTTAAGACCCACCACTAATTTTTTTGCCACTCTTACTCTCAGTACTACTACTAGTGCTCTCTAAGCTTGAATCTATAGCCATGACACCACCCATTATAAGTGTACCTACTTCAATGGTACATGTATGTGAATGGCTACCTAAAATATCTTTACTCCATGTTCATGTACTTATCAAGGTCCCAATTTCATGAAAGAGTTATCAAAACTCTTAAACCAAGATCTCTCCAATGGCTCATTACTACAGCCATTGATGCTTCAACATACATACTAAGAAAGAAAACTAATTATAAAAAAGATAATTTTTATCCATCAAAAGAGATATACAAAATATTATGAAGCATGTTATTAAAACTAAGAGCACTTTCTTATATAGAAAAGTCAAAATAATATGCAAGCTAAACTAGGCAATGTGGGATAAACCCCACATAAAAAAAACTAGATAAAGACTAATGACCTAGCTATAACCTATCAATCATGAGTAATAAGATACTCTAACACACCCCCTCAAGTGAAGCTAGTGGATAATAATAGAAGATGTAGTGTGAAGTCATGTGTCTCTATAAATTCCAATCCATCTTACTTAAGTACATGGATGTTGAGTTGTTGTAACCACCAAGTCAAAGTAGGAATGATGATAAATATGAGGATCATTGAATACAAGCACTGCAATCCAAAGTAATAGGTATAATGATTAATCCAAAGAAGCATTTATTGAACACCTTCCAACAAGATGGTGATAAATGAGCACAATTACTAGTGGGGCTACCACACTAGTTTCACTGGTGGCAATACCACACTGGTGTCACTATAAAAATCACCAAGAAGGCCATGGATTCAAGTAACAATCCTCATATGGGTTTTGGCAAACAAAGTGCTTGAACAAAATACCCATCTATAAAAGAGTAATCTAAAAAATACTCATAAAAGTTCAAAATATACATATAACTCTCATAAAGTGGAGAAAAATAAAGAAAAACCCATAGGAAAAACCCCCCCTAAAAGAAAGCAAAGAAGAAGAGAGAGCTGTAAATACCCCTAAAGAAGATGCTAAAGAATTTCACACTCCAATTACTCACAAGTCACAAAATAACTCAATCTACATGAGTGGTCTGAATCCACTACTTGATCACAAAAATAACTAGCATTGGGCTTCACCAAAATATATTCAATCAAGAAGACTATCAGTGGTGATGAAAGTATAAAAGATTACATGTGCAAAAAATGCTCAACACCAAGAAATAGAATATACATCACATTCCCCCCATACTACTAACTAGGTGGAGTGAAGGTAAAATTTCTACATGAGTAGTCTGAATCCACTACTTGAACATCAAAAAAAATAACACTATATACACCAGAATAGCTCCATGTCATGTTAAAAGATACTGTCAAACTATCAAAAAAGGCAATATGACAATGGGATTCACTAGAATAGCTACATTCAAGCTATGAGAGACTATCAATTGTCATAAAAATGGTGTCAAAATATAGAAAATGTCTCTCAATGATGATGGTCCATGGTGGTCATGGAAGAGACAAGGAATTTAAAAAGTGAAAAGGTGCCCAAAATAGATAACACAAATGCATGAAGGTAGACAAGGCTAAATTAGTAAACCCCCCATGGCACTTTATAAAATAGTGTGAGTATAATATAACCCATACACAAAAAACACCAAATGAAAATAAGGAATACATTGTTCTTCACTAGAATAGCTCTAAACAAGGATATTATCAACCTATCAAATAAACCATCAAGAGAGATGCTCCAAAAATAAGGGAGAAAATTTGTGTCTCCATAGAAGAAGGTAAGGCACTAAGAAAGGGGCCTTGAGGAGACATGACACAACTATGAATATGTAAAAGTACTAATACATGTTGTGGTGTGATGGAAGAGTGTAGTAAATGGAAAAAATATCCATAAGTTATGTAAAAACAATAGAAAAAGAATCAATAGCCAAAAATAACAACCTATAAATCACATGCAAAATGACATCAAGCTCATCCAAAAATGTGTCCAAGATAGTGCATGCATGAAGTGCAATGCAGGGCCCATAGCATAGGAAACACCTTAGTAGTGATAATGCACACTCAAAATTAGGATCCATAATTTTGAGAAGTGCACAACAAAGGCACCACCATAGCCACCACTATAACAAACACCACCACCTTCATCTTTAGTATTTTATCCCACTATCAAATACCATATCATGGTTTGATGCCCTATGGTAAAGCACGTTACCAATGGTGACAACAAGAAGATGAGAATCATGCCACATACAACTGGAAGTCAAGAACAATGAGGATTTCACCTTTGAATTCCATTGTTAATCTAATGATGGCAGGTGCATGGTAATTTGAATGCAAAAATTCCAAACCATATCAAAAACAAAATCAACCCAACCAATCTAGTAGTTCTAACCGCTCCAATTGATCTAGTGGATCCACCATTTAAGAATATAACCAACTTGAGCTCAATTACATTGGAGCAAACCATGTAATGAGGCTATTAGTATGTGTTGACCACATACCATTTTAGAATGACTAAATCATATACAACATATGGCATGGAGAAAAATGGCATATGGTATGGAGTAACGACAATGGAGTCTTTTAAAAAAAATTAGATCTATAACCAAATACCAAACACCTCAAATATAAAAGCACAATAGTATATTCCATGTAAAATTTCCAATGCTTCCATATAATCATATAACCTTAATGCCAATGAAATGAAAAAAAACTTAGCCAACAGATAAATAGGCCAAGGTCTTCAAAAAAATCATTCCATAAATGAAAAACTAAGGAATAGGGAAACTACGAATTTCATGAAAAACTAAGGAATAGGAAATAAACTCAGCCGATAGACAAATAGGCCAAGGTCTTCAAAAAACTCTTTAGTCAAGATCTCTCTAATGGCTCATTACTATAGCCATTAGTGCTTTAGCATACACACTAAGAAAGAAAACCAATTGTAAAGAAGACAATTATTATTCAACAAAAGAGATATACAAAAGATTATGAAGCATGTTATTACAAAGAAGAACAGTTGCTTATATAGGAAAGGTAAAACAATATGCAAGCTAAACTAGGCAATGTGGAACAAACCCCCACATAGGACAAAACTAGGTAAAGACCATTAACCTAGCTAGAACCTAACGTGTGAGCAATAAGATAATCTAACATCTCACCTATCTCTATTTTCTCTAACATGGCTTCAACTACTCATAACTTGTTAGCCTCAATCAGATAAGCCACACAAGTCTAAATTATGCCCACCATATTACATATGTCCCATTGACTCTTGCATTTTCCACCCCTCCCTCATATCCTTAGACCACTTATTGGCCTATCAAAAAGATACCTATTATTTCCACTCTCAAAATATGCCCCCCCCACTCACTAATCTCCTATGTGACATGAATAAAATAATATGTATAGTTAGGTACATCTTACTACCATCCAAACTACCTCTATACATGATTAGGCCTATATCTCTCAATTTTAAAGTCAAGGTGAACTGTAATGTAATATGAAATCATCATATATTAGGTCACAATAACATATTCACACCAACCAAATATAATATCCATATATAGTCTCTAGATGAAATCTTTGTCGACCATCTCATCAATGGCCCATATGTAAAATTATATATCTTCGTGATGGCCCCATCAACCCCATCCTATCATGTACCAAACATATATTAGTGGATCCTTAATCCATCACTATCATTAGTTGCCCATTGGTCACTCTATAGTGATATTCTCCCAAACCTAAATATGGAGCATTGTGTAAGGTCTAATACTCCTCCCCCACCTATACACCATCATGTGAAGATATCTATAAAGTTTGTCTAATACTACTAGGCCCTAGGTGAAGCATGTGGTTGAAGCCATCATATCACAAATCAATCCTAAAAATCCAATGTGAAAATACCAACCACTCTTGTCAGGTAGAAATATGTCATTGATAATGGCCATCAAAATTGTAACCTCCTAGTTAATCAAAGGTTGTAATCAATCTATTAGGATGGCCAGATCCTCTAAGGAATCAATATCAACTACTCCATACACAATGACAATATCAATAATTGTAATCAAATCCTATAGCATGGTCAATTATCCTTATTAAATCTCATATATCATATACCCCTACATAGGCATCTAGAGTATATGCCACACATCTTCCAAATTCATATTTGCCTCTCTAGTAGCCAATTCAAAGGTACTAGTCTTTGAATGTTAGTTCTTGGCTAACATTGACAAGAACACTCTATCTACTGGAATCATCAACATTTATGTGATATGACTCAATTTGACTACCTTAAGGAATTTTAGTGTCTCCTTTGTCCATATTTCAAGACATTATATACACTCATAGGAAATCAACATAGACACTCACTCCTACCAATCATAACCAAGTCAACATGGTATGTCATACCCAAATCTATTTAGAGAAGCCAACAAAAATTTCTATCATAAAAAATAATATTTCCTACCTAAACTAAACATTCATCATTATTATTATGATAAATACTTATTCTAATTTTAGTCTATTGTATCACTTGGGCATTTTCAACCATTTTGGCGATCCTAGCATTATCATTATTTACCAAGATGATCCAACTATTTTGTAGGGGGTTATCATCGTTCTTCCATTTTTTACCATTTTCACAATCTTACCATTTACCAGGGTGACCCCACTATTTTTGAGGGAGTTATTTCCATCCTTTCATTTTTTCCCATTTTCACAACCTCATCATTTCTTAGAGTGATCTTATTATTTACCATGGCAATTTCACCAATTGACAAGGCATTATTATTATTATTTAGGTCAATATCACTACTTGATACGGGTCACATCACCATTTTTATCACATTCTTATTGTTTTGGTGTTTCTTATATATTAGGCATTCTCACCATTTTGTTGTTTCCAACCCTTTTGGATAATATCATCGATTTTATCACTATATTGTTATTTCTAGTGATATCATTATTTACAAGTGTGATATTGTCATTTTGAAATGATGATATCACTCAAATTCTTACTTATAATAAATAATAAATGTATTAAATGTTATAATTTTCAAAAAAGGAAGGTACTTCCCCACTCACTGCTAGTTGTTAGTACTCTCGCACTCACTTGCCAATATGCCTTTGGTGTAAAATATGTGCCATTTTTCTCTAAAGTCTCTCATCCAAATCTAAAGAAAATTATCAATAAGGGAGGGTGAAAATGAATCATTTTCATCCCCTATGTATAAATATATATCTCCAAATTCAATTTTTTACCCCTAGCCTACCATTTCATTCTTTTTCTTCCCCAGAGGCCTGTAGAAGGCCATGTGGTCTATTTTTCCTCCTATTTTCTTCTAATTACCCTATTTCTTGACCTCTTTGGCCATTCAGTGTCTAATTTTATTATTTTTAAGGGCCTATTCATCAAAATTATTTTTCAACTAATCCCTCGATGGGCCATCTTGGGCATCTCAAACATTGTTTGGGACATCATTGTGAACTCATTTTCAGTAAATTGAACATGATTCAAAAAATTGAATCACGTCATTTTTTAATCATTATCTAATTATTTTAACAATTATTCATTATTTTAAAAAAAATCTTTGCTTGTGTCTCATAATACCTTCTCAAATAGGGGGGAAATGTAGGCACTCAATTCTCATCACTTTCATGTTGAAATTGTAATCATAATCAATTTCTTATAATAATACACAAATCAATGAAACATCCAGATTCACATGCACATTTAATGTGCATGTTCTAAAATACATTGGGGCATACTTGACTGGGTAAATTCACTATAACTAACTATCAACTTCATCTAATTCACACTGAGCCAAATTATTATTTTTTAATAGATGTTATGGGGCATTTAACTGGAACAAATAGTCAAATTTCAATATTACATAAATCACCCAGAAGCTAATCAAGATTAATTAGTCAATCAAATAAAATTAAATGGATAAATAAAAAATCCATATAAATTAGATAATTTCTAATTATACAATATTTAAATATTCAAGAAATATCTGAATTGTGACATCACATAGATAGTTATCAAGTAATATCATAAATTCAAGTAAATATCAAATTTCGGAAGTCATGCCTCATTAATGCAACCTATTTCCAAAATATTTATTTCATTAAGTACTCAAATTGAATTTATTTTTAGTCACTCATATTTATTAACATCTAATGGTTATAGCTAATCTGATCAATCTATAAATAGAGGATGACCCCTCTAGGCATAGCAAGTTTTTTAGTGTAAACTTATAATATAAAAATATTGCAATAGATTCAAAAAATCCTTCACTTTTATTGATCAAAATCACTCATATACAAGGGGAAATGTCATCAAAATGCACAAGTGACATTGATAAAGACTCATAGCTCTATGATCTGGGTACAGACAAACTTGAATCCATCTTGGAGAATGAATCCATTGGAAAGGTATAACATTTAGTTATGTTTTTATATTTTTAATGTCCTATTAGACCTTTCCCAATATAATGTATTATGCTTGAGGTGTTTTTTTGTCAATTTGTTTGATTTTAAATAAAAAATAATGAAATAACCCCTCTTGTAATTATAATCTACAGCTAGATATGCAACAATAGTGAACTACTATAAGATATATGGACCCATATATTCTAGGATCATAGATACTAAAATTTGGTATTAAGTAATTTATAATGATTATCTTGACACAAATTTACCACGCATGACTTGAATGCACAAACATGGCCCTAATATGCCATTCTCTCACACCTATATGTTACCTTATGTGTTTAACCCTTCTATTTTTTTATTACACACCTACAGGAAACTCACTCTTTGTTTGAAAACTTCTTAATATCTTGCATAGACATCTCTAAAAATTTAGTTTAGTCTACTTATACATAAGTAGGTACCATCATATTTAATTAGTATCACTAATTAATACTGACCTGATCTAGTCAATACTATAGATACTAAAATATGGTATTTGGTACTTGACAATGATAGGCTTGACATATATTTACCATGCATTATTTGAGCACATAAAAATGGTCCTAATCCACCATTATCTCACACTTACACATTATCTTATGATTTTTATCCTTCTATTCTATTATTGCACACTTACAAGGACCTCATTATGTGTTTCAAACTTGTTAAATATTCTACACACACATCTATAGACCCTTAGTTTGGTCTACCTATACACAATTTATTTCTATCAATTTCAATTAGTATCACTAGTTGATATTGATCTAATCTAGTTAAAACCAATCCTTTAACGACCATAGTTACTTTTTAAAATCAAATCTTTCTTTAGGGTCATCCCATCTACCTACCATGTTAATGGCATAGAAATTACCTAATTAGACTCATGTATATAAATCAAGGTCTCACTAAAAGGACTTGCCACTTATCTAGAACACATCTATACACTATTACACATTAAGTAAATCTACCCTATTCTTCATAAATTATGAAATTATCACTAGGAGTAGTCACAAGACAAGTCTAAAGAACACCAAATCCAATTCAAGGCCATCATATTTAAGTACCAAATCTAAATCATTAGTTACATATATATAGTGAAGGAGCATAAAATTATGAATCTATCACTAGGAATAGTCACAAGACAAGTATAAATAATACCAAATCCAATTCAAGGCCATCATATTTAAGTACCAAATCTAAATCATTGGTTACATATATATAGTGAAGGAGCATAATTTCAAAATCACACTAGGTGGGAGAACTACATGTGGTTTGATTTCCCTCCTTGAAGCATCAAATATGTAGGTAGAAGTCAATCATCAAGTGGGGGGTGATTAAGGTTATCTCAACCCATTACAGTTTCCAAAAAATTTCAAGTTTTTATCCCTCACAACCACACCTAGTGTTTGAAGGCAAAGGATGCTAATTTATAGAGTTGTGTGTATCATTATGGTTCGACATCACACATATAGAGCATTCAAATATAGGTGAAGGTGACCATATGATCATAGTCCCTCATTTTCACATAGATTAATATTGACCAACATAGGTTAGTATCAATATTAAATACCTACACATATTGATAAAACTAATGCTACATAGAGAAAAGTATAATTTTTGAAATGGACAAATCACTGGCCTACTTTGGTCTAATTTTCATGTCTAGAATATAGTAATAATTAGACATTCAACCATAAAATCTAAGTACTTATCCCTTTTTGTACTTTATATATTTAGCATATGCCACTTATTAACTCATTTCAATCATTTGAGTATTTTACATCTAGATGTATGCTTGAATGATTTATTTATCCATCTAAACTATTTTACTAGTTTTTATCTTATTAGGGTTGTAAAACGAAATTAGGGTAGAACATATTGGTGAATACATGCACATATCAAGCTATGTCTAACCCTAGGTTTATCATAGGGTTTTATCCTTCTGAAGTTTTAGATTTTAACCTTACGGTTTTATTTTCAAACTTGATTTTTTATTATTCACTAACAATACACATTAATCATGGCCATAATGCATGAACATTTCTAGTTAACATGAGTCATGAAGTTACTCTTTTCATATTTTTTTACATGGATAATTTATTTTATTTATATATATTATTTAATCAAATGGGTCAAAAAGATCAAATATAAGAACACTAATAAGGCTAAAGTTAATAATAAACAATCTCAAACCTTCCTCAAATCTTATTGTTGTAACATCCAATCTGAGTTGCCTTTCATTACCACTAGACATCAAAGGTAATTTAATACTAATTTTGATCCTCCTCACCATAGACCTAAATTTTTTAATAGCTACCATCATTCTCCCATTGTTCACCCACATCTTATTTTGGATTAAGTGGTCCATCTTGATTATAGTAGATGAGGTAGGGTACCCCAACATGTGTGGTAGAATGAAATAAGTCAACAAGTTCCTCCACAACCCCCTCCACCTCCCACAAATAAATTTAATCAACCCAAAGGGTATGACACCATCAATCAACTAAAAAACACCCATGCTAAAATTTCTATCTTGTATTTATGCAAGATATCAATGGTCTAAAAGACATTTTATATAAGGCATTGCAAGAAATAACTCTCCATAATGATACACAAATTGTGTCATGTATATATTTTATGAATACATTCAAGGATAAAAATAAAGTCATTACCTTTGATAAATAATACTTACCTATGCAACACATAATAGAGCAACACCTAACTTTATACATTCAAGTTCAATTTCAAAGCAACTTGGTCAAACTTGTGTTGGTAGATAACAATTTTATATTGAACATTTGTAACACTGCCTTCTTACAATTATTGAGGATGAACATGGATACCATTAAAAAGTCATATCAAAGCATAAAAGGTTTTGATAACACTATGTATTAAAAAATTTAAGCCATATCATTGGATGTGAAACTAGGTCAAAAAATGGTACCTATTACTTTCCATATTAAACCTAATCAGTTACTTTACAACTTGATTTTGGGGAAACAATGAAAACATGTTATAAAATTAGTACCATCAACATTACATATATTTATCAAATTCATGCATGAAGGCTATTATTATTCATAACCAATAGTTGATGACCCCTTAAAATATTACAAGATGACTCAATCTACTAATAAAGACCAATCACAATCATAGTTGGAAAAACATACTGTTATTTATTCATCATAACCCATTTCATTAGCTTATATGCATACACATGAAGTGTTAAAATCAAGTACAAAAAAGGATAAGGAAACAATCATAACATATAAATAAGTTGTACATCATGATCCACAAGTTAATATGAAATAGTAAAAATCTATTTTAAATCTTTTTTTTATTGATGGATTTAGAAAATATGAGATAGTGACATATTATTATGACACTTACAATAAAGATACCAACATTGAAAAATATGATAGATGATCAATTATGCCAGTTAAACTTTAATTCTTTAGAGGAATACTTATCCCACACTCTATTCACATGTGTTGGAGTTGGAGAATATTGAGAAAAACCATGTATAATAAAATGGGACAAATAATAAATTATAATTAACACATAATATTATAGGGGTAAAGTACATTCTAAATGCAATAATAACTATAATAGTATTTCATACCAATTGCATACAACACTTAAATCATACGTCACTTAGATAAAGAAGCAATCATAAACTTCAATAAATAATGTCAACATGGTAGATACTAAGGCTCCAACACCATCACAAGTAAAAATTCTTCAAGATAAATCAATAATGATATTATAAATATTACTTGATCATAATATCATCACATGACCATCTACTTGTCATTGATTCCGTAGGACATATTTCACATCAAATATCCCAAAAATATTAAAAAATCAAGAAAATACATAAATATTTAAAAAATTCACAAAAAAATCAAGACTAGAGTATGACACGATTACTAGATTACACTATTTACATATGTCATTTATCAATGTTTCACAATATATGAGTGTGATTCAATACATATGGGTTACACATGGACATATAGATGTTGAACTTTCCTCTAAAAAATGGCCATGTTGATACTAGGGGCATCATATTTTATAAGTTTCACTACTTCAAATTATATCTTTCTACAACCTTTCTACCATCTTGAGCTACCTATATCACTTACATGTCTTACTAGTTACTCCTATTATAATGTGACATTGATACATATGGATGGTCTAGACTAACTTAATTTTTATATGATCCATTTGATGTTTTAAATCTTTTATATGATAGGCTAGTTTGTGATTTTCAATTGTGTGTGGTCCTTTGGCCTAGTTTGTAACATCTTCATGTCCCTGGTGTGTGGCCCTTGGACTTGTTTGTTTGTAAAACCTTTATGTCCTCTATGTGTGGCCCTTACCCTTATTTGATGTGACATCTCAATGTCCCTTATTTACAACATTTTTAAGTAGTTTATGTGTGACCCTTGGACTTGTTTATTGTGGCATATTAATGTCCCTTGTATGCAGCCCTTGGCCTTATGTGTGACACTAATACTTGAGCTTTTTTTTTCTTATTGAGGTCATTGACATTGAGTGGTACCATGATCTATATCATTCACCTTTACTTCATAGTCATATTCATGTATCCTTATATTATTTTCTTTATTAATACATATATATAGACATGACACTTATATGCCCTACATTACATATGTTAGATTGACATATACATTACTATGATGACATACTCTCCACATTATCACATGTTTATATATGATGTTATATTTATACATGACATGATATATATAACTCTTATTTTTATATGAGTGACTTGTAGGACACATTCCTCATCTCAAAAGGGGGCATTACATTGGGATTATCATAGATAATATTGGCTCAAAATTTTGTTAAGGGGATAAATTGGTGACTTTGAAATCTAAAAAGGGGAAAACAAAGGAAAATCTATTTACAGCAAATTTTTTTTTTTTTTAGGTTTTGTACTTTTAACTTGAAAGTGCATAAAGGAGATATAAAGGAAATGTGGGGAAAGAAGGGAATAATGGAAAAAAGAGAAGAATATAGAAAGGAAAGGAATAAGGGAGGATAGAGTTATTATAGTCCATTAAACACAAAAGCTACTATGATAATCCTAGGAAAAATGAAAGACAGCTCTAGGTAGCTAAATATAGTAACTTACCAGAATAGTCCAAGAAGGGAAAATATTTGTGTGCATGGAAATCTCTCTCATTCAATGGGTGGTAAAGACATAATTACACCATTAGGAGTGTAAAACATACACTGAGATAATTTTCTAATACTGATAATACACCAAAGATAACCATCCCATATTTACCTATAAAAGATAATTAAAATATTGCTTAAACCCCACTAAGATTTCACATTCATATAAATAACACAAGAAGATTCTAAAAATAATAATTAATGTGAAATTCTAATTATCTAAAAATTTGGTAATGATTACAAAGATGAATTAAAATTATAGATATAGAAACATGTGACTCACATAAAAAGATATAACTCATAAAGAAATTTTCAATTTAAAGCTTGAAAAATCTCCCAGTTTCAATCTTTATTGAGTTGATAATAAAACTCATCTCTTCAAAAAAAATCTCTACATAGTTTCACTACCAAAAATTCCATTTACAATGAGCCTTTCATTCATAATTATAATATGGGGAGGTGGTTACGGTGCATAACCACCTTTTCTATATTTTAGAAGCTACAAAAATGAGTTTACAAAATTGTACCACTTAAGTGGTGTAAAAGTGCATTAGTGCAATTGCACTACATGCAAAAATATTATTTAAAATTGTACCACTTAAATGGTGCAAAAATGCTTTGGTGTTTTTACACCATTTGAAATGTGTAAATCAAAATTACATAATTCAAGATTCACAAAGTGACATTGTGCATTTTCACAAATTGCATTTGTGAGTTTTCACTTACAAAATTTTATAACTAGTAATTACAAAACAAGATCTAACATTACATGAAAAGATCAGAAGCATTTTTTAGAGCCTATATTCACATGGGTATCCATATTCTATTCCAAATCTATTATTTTATCTCAGGCTCAGAGTACGTTGGCAAAGCTAAAGTGATTGGGTTGGACACTTGGTCCTTGCATTTGATGAAACAGTTTCAAAACTTCACAAGGTCACCCATGTCTCCTATAATCGTTAATCATCAAATTCCATAATAATTTTTATTATTTTGCCATTTCATCAAATAATTCAAAAGAATCTATGAAACCACCACACTTGGTATACATTTTGATAATCTTGTTTTGAACATGAAGCTTTAGGGAAGAATAAGTCTCACTTGCATGGCTTGGGAAAATAGTCATAGTAGTTTCATGAGAGAGGAGAGAGAAAATTTTAAATTTCTCAATCGAGAAAGTGGAAAGCTTATTTTTACTATTTTTGAAAACATAATTTGCATTTACATGACTTAGGGAAGTGTGATTTACATTTACATGACTTGTGAAAATAGATTTGGAATTGCATAGAAAGGGAAAACTCAAAAAGATTTTGTAATTTACATGAAGTTTTAAATGGATTTTATAATTTACACAAAAACCCAAAAAAAAATTGTAATTTTCAAAAAAACCCAAAATAAATTTGCAATTTACACAAAAACCCAAAACAAATTTGTCATTTGTACATAAGCTTTAAAATATTTTTCAAATTGCATGAAAGTTGAAAAAAAATTGCAAATTGCATGAGAGATAAAAAAGTTTTTGCAAATTGCATGGAAGCTGAAAAAGTGTTTGCAAATTGTACCAGAACTATTTTTTTTTTCAAATTACACAAAGACCAAAAACAAAATTTACAATTTGCACAGAAAACAAAATTGATTTCACAATTTGCACAACTTTTAAAAAAGTAATGTGTGTTTTCACAACTTATGAAAAACTAAACAATTTTTGCAAATTATGGGAAATGATAATGGATTTTTACATGAAAGGATCAAATGCATTTTTAAACAATTTAGGGTAAAAATCAATTTGGTTGTAAATTTTTAATTAATCAATTTTTAATTAATTAATTAAAATTTTAAATTTTTCAAAATTTTGGCAATTTTAGACTCAAATCAAAAAAAATTAGCAATTTAGCAAAAATTGAATTTTCACCAGTTTTTATTCATTTTCAAAAACTGTGACAATAGTTGACTCTCACTAGGATTTCAAACTACAAATAATGAAAAGAATTTAGATTCTCTAGTTTCATAGACCAATATTTTATCCATTGGGCAATGAAGTCTTTAACAATAACTTTGATAGATTTGAAAAATAACTCTAATCTTAAATAAAGGGATGGGTCCTCAAGCCATCAAAGAGTTATCACATGTCCAAAGACAATGTATGCAATGTCAAAATTTGAAATTTTTTAAAATAAGCATATCTTAATATGTAAATCAATCTTTTTCCATTGGGCTATGGAGTTGATGTTGAATTCTACAAATAAATTACAATTCTTATTTTGAAAACTTGTATATCTCACATTTGCATACCCTGATCTGACCAACTAATAACCAGTTCACCCATCTCAATCGTATGATAAATTAACACATGCTACGAAGATAGATCACCTATTCTAAAAAAATTTACGTTGACCACCTATTTACTGAAGATATTCATGAAAAAATTATCCCTTCTATCATCTTAACAAATCATGAGATTTTACATGATATTTCCCAAGTAGAGATCACTATTACAAATATGTGTAGGTATAAATACTAAAACATAGAGGAGGGACAATATATAGATGATTGCACTTATTTAAAAACCACACACACACCCCAAAATAAAAATGGGAAAAAGAAACAAGCCAAAATTGGGAAAGTGGAACTATTTAAGGGAGCAGTGTAAAATGAGAAGATTATATAAAACCATTCACTAGCTGGGAGAAGTACCTACAATTTCAAAATAATTGATTTGACTTATGGTATTTGAACACATTTATTAGCACTGACCAAGTAGATGGGAATAGTAACTTACAATTATCACTCACATATGGATGATCTTGAATGAACAAATCAACAATGTTTTCCTATTTTAAAATGGAATCATTATGAATTCTCTTATTTTTTATGAGAATTTTTGAGAAATACTAAACTTTTATAATGTCTTCTTGGATGAATTCCAATACATCTCTAATATATATATAGTATATGAATTGAAGAGAAGTGTGTCACATATCTATTTTTGAGTTGGAACTACAATATGATTATCTTTCAGAATGAATGAGGTGTTGATATTTTTTTTCAAATCACTTTCCATAGTAGAAATTCATTCATCACTAAATGATTCATTAGCATCATCATCTTCATAAATTTCCTTTGTCTTTACAGTTTCCATTTTGCTTATAATAATTATTGGGCACCATTCATTTTTTTTTGCATTGATGTCCTCTTTGACCTCAACCTTGACATTATTATGATTTTCAATTTGTTCAGGCTTGACTACTTTGGATTCAAATACTATAGATAATTATTCTATGGTAAACCATGAAAATGAAATACCTGAAGAATCTTTATTTTTGACTATTGAGTCATTCATTCTGATAGAGAAGGGATTGTCTACTTTGCTGAAAATTAGCTCCATGATATCTTCTCTTTCATAAAGTATAGCATCACACTCTACATTATTACTCCTTTTTATTTGTGATTTTATCCATTTTTTTTAGGTAACCCATTTTATCCTATAACCATGGGGTTTAAGTAATCTAGTGAAATAGGTAAATCTTTTTCCTTTTCACCAAGGGGGAAGCCAAATTCTTCATCTCGTCTTTGATCAATCATTAGTTCTTCCAACTAATCACCTTCTTATATGATGTTGAAACTAAAATAGTTATATATGATAGGTATCATTTTCTCTTTTTATCTATTAGAGTTCCAACATGTTTGATCAGGAACTTGCCTTCAAACTCTCTTTTTTGAATATTATAGACTCTTTATTATATCCAGTTTCATTGTTTCTTCATCATCATTTTAAATAGGTGTATCACCTTTTGAAACCTCTTTCTTTAACATTCTATACATGATCAAATCATCTTCAATCTCAATGGATTCTTATTGTGCATCCACCAAGTCATTTACCTTGTTCCTCACTAAGATGAACTTGATCTCTAGGTGAAGAGAACCAATGAAAATGCAGATTTAATTGTTGAGACTTGGTTGATTTTCCTGAGGGATCAGTCTCAATAATTTGTTAAAACATGCTATGAAATCTCTCATCTACTCATCATCTCACTTTTGAATCTGGAAGAAGTCTAAAAAAAGTGCACATACATTCATAGTTGATTTGAATATGTCTAGGAACCTATTCTTAAAATATTCCTAATATGTAACAAATCCATATTCTAAGTGCCATAACCACTTGGTAGCAGGCCCAAAAAAAGTGTCAATGAAAATTTTCATAGCAACATCCTCATACATAACTCTTAAAATGATATAGGATTATTGTGAAGGCCTAGATATGTTTATCTATATCTTTACCATTTTCTCTAGATAACTTTAAGAATCTCTTATTTGATCCTAATGGGAACTCATTATATTGGGCCAAAGCTAATGGCCCAAAATGTTTTTGCCATGGGACACAAGGAACATTGGGGTTGGGGTGAACCAATTACATTTATGTAATCAAGAAGGTGTAGGCACTAGGTAATTTTTATCAATGGAGTCACCAACCTCCATTCCAGGGGAGGCTCCTCGAAATGTCTAACAATTATGTGCATAAATCACTTTGATCCCCAACAGAGTTGTTAAAAACTATTGGCTAAAAAAATTGTCAGGAGGATAAATTGGTGACTTTGAGTCAGTAGTATGGGTATTAAGCCCTTACATTAGTCATAAACACAAGACAAAGTCCCCCTCCTATTAGCAGGTGGATCTACCTTTATTGAAACCCTAAACAAAAAAACATTTTTACTATAAATAGGTATGAATAGCTTTTCCCTTGTTTTTTCTTTTTAGATTTCAATAAAGGTATCTCCACCTACTAATAGGAGAGGGACTTTGTCTTGTTTTGTTGACTCATTCAAGGACTTAGTTCCCACACTATTGACTCAAAGTCACCAATTTATCCCCTTGACAATTTTTTAGCCAATAGATATAAGCCTCCATGAAAATAAAATCAAAATAGAGTATATATTTAAAATATTTAGATAGGTTCACATATCAAATGGTTTAGTCACATCATATATTTTGACACATTAGTACATTTTATGGGTGCATATGCCATGTGCATGCACTCACTTTACAAAGACTTCAATACATATTCATACACACTCTAATCCATATGCACATAATTTACAACAACATTAATTATATGTATAGACATACACGTACATTTAAGATACATGTTCTGAAATTCAAAATATAGATGCATACCATTCTATCTCAATTGGTATAAATTCAAGGGGCATGATACTAGTTCATGCACATACCCACACTTTCATATTCATGAGGCATGATATTAGTTCATTCACATACACAACATCATAATTTATAATTGAATGGAAAATGGTTATAATTCCATTTCACACTTATCATATTTTTGATCATGATGGGGACATGAACATTGTTCATTCCCTTTGGATCATGCATTTATTTTACATTGAGTAAACTTGAGTGAAACGATACAATAAAAATTATGTTTATAATGGGGAAATGAACATTATCCATTCCCTTTTGATCATGAATTTTTTTTATTGGAGTGAATTTGATAAAAAAAAGTATACAATTAAAACTATAATTCATATTCAGTGGTTGATTCATTTTTTATGAGCAAAGTCCTCATATGTTCCCTCTTCACCTGCTTAATTATTTAGGTTAGTGCATTATGTACTTATCCCCATATATATAAGGGTTGGGACATGTTGTTTTCCCAACCCAATGACCTACATAGGTACATAAATATGGGGCACAATCACCCTAACTCTTCATGTACTTTAGTAAGGAATAACAAGTTTCTCTAATGTTTCAACAAGGAAGCATCATCTACAACAAGTTTCAAGGGAAACATGGTTATCACCAAAGCATAGGTGTAAACTTTCACTTCCCTTTAAATTTTCAAAAATTCAGCATCAGATTGAAATGGTAAATATATGGACACTGACTACATTTTATTACAAGTTTTATTATTGAGTAACCTACAAAATTGGAGCTTCATACTAGGGACAAAGTATGTTGTACACACTCAGATATATATTTTATTTTTATTCTAGAAATTTCATTACTATAATAAAATGGGGGCATTAATAGATACTAAAATTTGGTATTAAATATTTGGCAATGGCAATTTTGACAAACATTTACCATGCATGACTTGAGGACACAATTCTCATCCTAACTTATCATTTTCTCACACCTACATGCTACCTTATGAGTTTGATCCTTTTATTCTATTGTCACACAACTAAAATAACCTCATTATCTATTTTAAACCAACATACCACCTTACACAAATATGCCCAAATACCAAGCTTAGCTCACTTGTACATGAGTCAATAACATTATATTTAGTCAGTATCACCAGTTGATAATGGGTTGATTTTGTCGATACCAACCCTATCCCATTGATGGTTAATTTTTAAAATAAAACCTTTCCTTATGATATAACCATTTATATACATGTTTATGGCATGATAAATTATCTAATTAGACTCATATATATAAGTCAAGGTCTCGATTAATAGGGAACTTGGCACTAATCTAGTACACATCTATATATTTTACACATTGAGAAAATTTATCCTATTCTTCCCAAATTATGAATATATCACTAGGATCAATCATGATCCAAGTCTAAAACATACCAAATCCAAGTCAAAATAAGCATTTTCAAATATAAAATCTAAATCATTAATTGCATACATATAGCAAAAGATCACAATTGCACAATCACACTAGATGGGATAACTATGTGTGGCTTGATTGCCATCTTCAAAGTATTAGATACATACACAAAGATCAATCATTAAATAGCATTGATTAGGGTGAGCTTATCCCATTTCACTTTCTCAGTTGTTTGGTGAGGTTTTCAAGGCAAAGGAGGCTGATTTTAGGATTTGAGTGAATCTTCAAGGTTCAGGCATCATAGGAGAAGGAGAACATATAGTCACAATCCCTCATTTTTTCATAGGTTAGTATTGGCCCATATATGATGGAATCGACCCTACTTAGATAAAATCATAATTATTGAGATAAATGAATCTCATGCTTGCCTTAGTCTATTTTCCACTTCCATAATACAATCAAAGCTAGATAGTCAACAAAGAAAGCTACTTATTCATCCCTTTGTTTTATTTACTATATTTAGCATATGGCACTCTCAAATCAATGTAATCAATTTCAATATTTTTCATTTAGATGTATGTTTGAATTCCATATTTATCAATGTGAATTATTCTACTAGTTTTTATCATAGTAGGGTTTTTTAAAACCAAATTAGGGTACAACACTTCTCTAATTTTCTTGATTATGCAGTCTTTAAAAAAATCATCTTTTTTGACTTTGTCACATAAATCCCTAGTACTATTTCTGTGGTATTTAGTTTTATATGGCTTTAATATATATTCTTTAATCACACATGGATCTAATTTATCAAAATCATTATAATTACCAGAGATGTCCCAACATATATTTTAGGTCTACTTTGGGTCATTTACCCTTTGGGGTGGTTTATTTTTCACATTTGGATCTTGTTTAGTAAAATTTTATGTTTAAATAGTTCCCTAATTAAAATTTTATATCCTTATTTATACAAATCCCTTAAATACATTTCAGGTATAATCTCTCACTGATTAACAAAAGCCACACTTAGAGCACTCATCCATCTAACTTATAGTTAAATATATATTTGTATGCTTGTACCAAAGGAATACCTAGGTTAAATTTCACTTAGACTTGTATTCACATGATTTGGAACACTTAAACATTAGTGTGATAACTACATATGGTTTTATACCTCTTTGCAGTATTGGCATTATAGGCAACACTCAACTAGTCATTGGGGATTGGCTAAGGTCGATCCAACCCAGCCCACTAACACCTTTTTTAGCTCACATTGGTCTCAATAGAACAAGTTGGGATTTATAATAAATGATAAATAGAACAAAATTATCTACATATAATCAAAAGTATCTAAATATACAAGAGTCAGTTATAGGCATAGGTGCATCGATCCAATTTATCACAAACTTGAATAGATCTCCTAGATGGTTCTAGTCCTTAACAGATGGTTATGGAATATCATAGGCATCCAACAAGAATGGGACCTATATTTCTCATTTTACATAGTATATTTCCTTATCTAAGGTAACACATATCCTTTACAGAGCGTATTTGATGATTATGATTGAACATAACACATGACATAATCCTAAACAAGCTAATACCCAATTCCTTTAGTGTTTATAAATAGTAAATTACATATTTCTAATAATTACACTCATATTTGTAAGTGGGCTTTTATATCTTATGCAATTCGAATATTCTATAGTTTTTTCTTCTTTAGATACCTAATTACAAAATTAGATGAGACATATTGGTGAACCCATTTTTTGTCTAAAACATAGCACTAGAGGTTCTCTTAGGGTTTCTAATTTTTGTCACTAGTGTGTTAGATATATGTATTTAGATATAATTTTTTATTACCCCTTCATAATTGGCCTCTTTCCTAGGACTTCATTCTCCAAAACCTATATTTCTATGTTTCTCTCATACTAGGAATAGGATTTGTGCTTCTATTCTTTATCATCCTAGTGTTTGGTTAAATAAAAACCCTAATATGTCTAATCCTATAGATAATTTATCATCTTCCCTTGTCATTCCCTATATCTATGCTAATCAATGGACAAATCAGGTTATAGATGATCATGCTTTTGTGCCTAGTAACAATGTTTATTTACATGAATAATATGCATGTGTAAGTGAAGGTAAAGACTATGATAGTTATGATCATGATGATGTTGAAGATTTAAATGATAGTGACTTATCTTACTATAATTTTGGTGAAGAGGAAGAATAATATAATAGGATTAAAATATAATAATTCAAATCCCCTTCTCCATCTATATATTGTTCCACTAGTCATACACTAAATCAATAAGAAATTAGCATTGAATTAGCTAATGTACTTATTTATCCTAGTAGGATTAAAATTAAGATTGAAGTTAATGTAAAATAATGGATAAAGGATTTACATGTTGAATCAAATTATTTTATGCCTTGCAAATTTTTTTCTCAAACTAATGTTATTTCTAGTGATATACAATATGATGCTTCTATTGAAAAATAATTTGAATCTTTTCCTTCTTCTCAAATAGAATTTCAAACAACTATATTAAAATGGTATGCTCATTATTCTCCTTTAGAAATTAAACTTGATGCTTCCATTGAAATTAAATGTGATTCCATTCCTTCTATTCTAGAAAATTAGTGTGTTTATAGTTACAAACTATGCAATGATGTCTTTATAGAGTGTCATCCTAAGCAATGAAATGACATAAATATTTGTGATGACTCTATTATACCTATGTTTAATATATATGGTGATATGAAACCAATGAATTAATATTTCTAAAACACTATTATCCCTGCTAGCCACATAATCTTTATGATACCTGCCATAGGTTAGCTTCAAAATTAAATTATTCTCTCACTTTAAATCTAAATCATGGCATGTTAACATGGATGATAATGTCATATTAGGTAAACCTATGATATGAAGCATATATAACTATTATTATCCTAAAGGATTTATCATGTCTAAGTTCCAAATGTTTGATGGCCATGGAGATCCTAGTAATCACTTGCTTGGTATGTACTCTCTTTTGGCTTATACTCAATTAATGGAAAAATATTATTAAAATATTTACACAAATTTTAATATGGGAAACCTTAGATTTTTTCTATAGTCTCCCTAGTGGATTATAATGAACTTATCAAATATTACATTTTATAATTTAAAAATAATTATATTTTTTAATGTATCAACCCTTAAATTTGGAAAATCAACTTATCTTTAGCAAAGGCCTTACATCTCTACTTAAGGAAAGAGAACTTTAAAAATCTTATCTTTATTTTGAGAAACTCTACATGGATAATTTTACCTATATGGAAAATTTACCACATGTTCCCACTTTAGATCCACATAAATCAACAACTTCAAGCATTAAAAAATCATGTAAGAAGCAAGTTCCACGTAAGGGAATTAATACAAATAAATCACCTTATAAAGAGAAAAGACCAACCAGATTCATTAATAACAAGGATAATCTAAAGAAAATGGTTTATCAAGTAACAACTTGCATTATTCCCCCTCCATCAAAAGTGAATCAACCAATCCAATTTGATAGTTTAAAGGATAGACCAAATGTTATTTTGTGAACACTTTTAGATAAAAAGTTAATTAGGTTACCTCCTAGTCACCATTACCCTATAGATGACATTGAATAAGTGGTGGAAAGATCATTTTAAAACTATCATCACATCAATGTACATATAGATAATAATTATTTTGCATTATGATGCAAGATTGAACAACTTTTGGATAGGTGTGTTATTATATTTGGAAAATATAACAACATTCCCATGTGATAAATTTATCCATCTTCTTATACTATAATTATAATAAGTTTGGTGTATCACAGGGCATATTTTAAGTTTTTTTAGAAAACAATAAGTTTAATACTTCAATTGTTATTATATTTGATATCATGTGTGGATTCCCTTGGAGGAATGTTCAAACCATGTGAATAGTGTTAATAGGCCCCTAAGACATCATCCAACCACCAAAGTCACCACCAAGGGTAAAATGTCCCCGAAAAGTCTCACAATAATTGAAAAGTCATTATAGGGTGGTCTTATACGTAAAAAGTGTCTTTTTTAAGGGTTAAACATCCTTCATCCACCATAAAATGTCCCCACATGCTTGAAAGTGAATTTTTAGATTCCCTCCATCCATACCCTTTGGTTTAAAAGTGTATTTGACATCTCATTTCCCTCCTTTTGGTCTCTAATGGATTCTTAAGATCCCAAATGTGAAAAAATGCAAAGAAAAGATGTTTTGCATGTGCTCTCAGGACATGTATGGACAAGTACGGTTAGGCAAGGTTAGAAAAGGTAAAATATCTCATGGGGAATTATTTGTAGGCATCACAAAAAAGAATCCATGTTCATAAAGCCAAAATAAAGGTAGAGAATGCAATAGAACCTCCATCAATCTCTTGGTAAGCTCACAAGGGCCATTTTTAGGTGAATGGTATGGTTTATAGGATGAGTCAGATCCCAAACTCTTGGTCATAAGTAAGGTCCCTAGTGGGATTGCAATTAGTGGAATTAATTTCTAGATCAATGCCTTAAGATTTTTGAATAATCATTAAGACCCCTAGGTGGTCTTAAACCCTTTGCAAAACCCACAATCTTGATTATAGGTAGTTTTGAGAGAATTTCAAGCTCATTGTGATAAATTGAGCATGGGGGAAGATATACAAGGATCTAATGAGTATCCTAAGATTATCTAATCATGGTCTCATAGAACCTACAAGGATAGATCAACATCAAATCTTCCATGGTTGGTAGGTTACAAGTTTTTATGTTAGGATCTCTATGTTTCATGAAGAAATAGATCACAAGGATGATTAGTGAAGAGTTTCTATGCTACCACCATGCCCCTCACATACTCCACATAGTCACCAATGGGTCATATCAAATCTCCTTCAAGTTTCCTCAATCCCCAATATGTAACAAAAAGATAAATGCTTCAATCATAACATAAATTGCTCTCATGTCAACCAATCCCAAGGTTGAAAGTATATAGATGGTGCCTTCTTTAGGTTTCAGGGGTAATTCAAGAATATGGAGGAGTTCCTCTTTCAAAGGGGACAAAATTTCACATGGCTGTCAAGATCAACACCAAAAACTATCTCCAAATGAGTTCATGGGATATTTGTCATAGTTTAATGTTTTTTTGTGTTATTTAAGGGTTTTTAAGGATTCCTAGGTTTCATTTTCTCCATTGAGATCCCTGATTTAGCCAGTCAAATGTAGTACCTTATTAAATATCTAGATGGAGAATACTTAGGTCTCAATGGGTAGTCTCAAGTATAGAGGAGCAATCCATATGAGGTATACCAAAAATATCTAATTCATAGTGACTACATCAATCCATTTTCACCATATAGTGATCCTTGTCTCACAAATTCATAACTTCAAAAGATTGTATAATACACCTATAGGTATGTTCATGATGATTTTAATGTAGGTGAGATAAATAACTTCTAATTTAGTGGTTTATCTTGGATAACACCTGAATCACCTTCTACACTCTGTAAGGATCATCACTAGTCCACATGCTTTTACTTTTATCTATACAAATATAGGGAAAATTGTACTTTTATATGGTTTTAGGGGTTAAAATAGGGTTTTGATGAATTGGGAACCTAAAGACCACTATAAAATCATTTGAAAACATTTATGGAGGCTGAATAAACCCTCAAGAGTCATCCCTAAGTAGGAAAATGTATGGAATTGACATTTTGGCCTAATAGACCTCCTCGAGCTCTCCCATCACAAACTTGCCACCTAAGAGGTAGATTGAGAAGCTCATAACTTTGTGAAAAATATGAATGGTACCCAATTCTCTTGGGGTAATTTTATTACCTTTTTACACTTTCCATCCATGATAGAGAGAGAGTTAGATTTAGGGGAACATATTTATGAATGATCTTTAAGACTATAGGTATACCCAAATTGCCTAGAAGAAGCCTAAGAGGTACAAACTTTTGCTCATATCTCATCAGATAGGATGCATGGGGGAAATTTATATTATGGAAATATGAGAGATTGTATATACTCAATATTCATGGCATTAAGTCTCCAATCTTGGGCCTACACTTTATTAACCATCGTTAAGATGGTAGGCCACTCTAAACCCTCCAAAACCCTCATAAAGAACATGATGGCCAAGAAACTACTCATAAGGCCTCCAATGTCCCTAAAACATCTTAATAACATCAAGAAGACACCTAAAAGTCCTATTTTCTACTTATAGACAAAGAATAATGGCATTTATATGGAAAACATGTAGGGAAAAGGATTGTTATGTTTGATTTTGAGACTCTTTTCATGATTCTTAAGCATTTTTTAGCTCTTTGATGATTTGGAAGGCCTCTTGGACCTGTGCAAAGATGAAATTATCTCAAATAAATCATTATTGAATCCCTATAGTGTAAAAATAAATCCTAATGAACAAACTTTAAGTCAAGTGGAGAGGTAACCCTCATTTACATTGAGAAGAGAGTGTTATAGGTCTACTCACATGGTGAAAATGATCTCTAGGGAAGAAAGATCTATGTATCAACCTCTCTAAGTCATTATCAATCTCAGCATGTACTTGAAAATGTCTAAGTCTCAAGTCTCTTTCTCACTAAGGTGATAAATTCATTGGATGGGCTATAAATGGCATGAAGGGTGATAGTTAGGCAAGTAATGGCCATGTTCAAGGGCCTAAACATGTAACTTCCTTCCCAAAATAAGTGCATGATCTCTTAATCCATATCAAGGAGTAGTGGAATAGTTTTAAGGAGCACGGTTCCTTCATGGAGTCAACTATGACTAGAAATAGATCATCCACAACACTTTTATGCCCCAAAGGCTCATTAAAGACATCAATTATGCTAATATCATGCATGGGATAAGGAGTGTGGTCTATTCTCTTCCCTTCATTCATTTTTATAACTATTTTTGGATGGGTGATGTCCATTATGGCCTGTAAACTCCATCTCTATGACATATGATCCCTCTCTCTCTCATTTTCTATAAATTGGGCTTGGAAATCCATTATACACATCCATCTACTAGGTATGAAAAAACTCTACCCATTTGTATCTTAAAGTCTTTGAGATAATACAAGGATTGATTCAACCTTCTCCATACTAGTTTCTAGTGCGTTTAATACTTGATTGATTTACATTAGTGGTTGAATTATTTCCCCCTTTGTAGGTCCTTTTTTCTCACCTATATGCTAGTGGTTTGGTCTTATGTAGGTCACATGGTGTGTGATAGTGCTCAGGTTCATGCTTGTAGTGGAAATTGGTTGATAGTGTCTTCTATTAAACTTTTCATTCATCACACTCAAGTTATAGGCATTTGGCATGGCCTCCATATGAAATATTGATGTGTAGGAGTCCTTTTAGAGAGAGGGTGTTAATGATTATCCCTTATTTTATCCATAATTATTGTTGAAAGATCAAGTAGAGGAGACCTAATACATTGGTACATCGCTTCTTGCAGTTTATAGTTTGTTTTCAAGTCTTTTATATCATTTTTCCTTGGAAAGGCAAGTAGGCTTAGTGATTTGAGCATAAATTATGTATCTAAGGATATATCCTTAAATCTAGATATGCACCTCATTCATTAGGATACCCACACTTATAGGTGATTCAATTGTATCAGCTAGATGAGGTAGGTTTTAAACCCCTACCTCAAGGGTGAAATCTAGACTAATAATAATTTATGGCATGCATGATGGGACAAGAATTCAAGGAGGTTGGAGTACTTACTCTCATAATTTGGTGACCTTAAGGAGTTTTAGACATTTTGGGGGTGATTAACACTCAAGTTTCATTCCAGATGTCATCACAAGGTCTTCATCTAAGGGTGATGAAGTTGAATTTATTGAGATATCTTTGGGTTTTACTAGAAGGAAGAGGTACTCCAGGTTTAATCCCTATCCCACACCCCCTACTCCTCCTATCCCTAATCAACATAGCCCTGATACAACCCATACATCTCTAATGGCTAGACATAATAACTATGCCTTTGTACCCTTCAATGGTGGCATCCCTTGAACCTAAACCAATTTTATGAGATCCCTATTGCTTCCCTCAAAAGCCTCCCATACTTCATAGGAGAGAACTCTACCACTCCTATTGAATACATTAGAGACTTTGTAAACCTTTATTTTATGCATAATGTGACTCAAGAGAATGTAGCAATGAGGTTGTTAGCTACCTCCTTGAAAGGTAAATCACTTCAATGGTATAGAGGTATATCACCTGCCTTCATCAATATTTGGGATGAGTTTGGGGAGCACCTATGCAATCACTTTAAGGATAGAAGTGACCACTTGTCCCTGATAGATCAATTAACCATAATAAAGAGGGCCCCTCAAAATTTTATGGTGGAATTTAACTATAGTTTTTATAAAACATGGGATAGGATCCCAATAGTAGTTAAACCCACCCCAAATTATGCCTTATATTATTTGAGAGCCTTCAATTCGAGTGTGGCAGTCATGATTCATTCAATGGGTTAGAACACATTGCTTGATGCCTATGAAGTGGAAATAAGGGCATAAAATTATGTTATTCAAGTAGGAAAACTTACACCAAGGCCTATTATGCCATTGTTTCTAGAGATGTAACTTCCTTTTCCTACCATTGCCCATGTACCTATACCAACCAACAATGAGTAGATAGATAGATTGATCAATCTTGAAGGATTAATCAAAGCAAAAAACAACAAGATAGTGGCCTTGGAGAGGAATAAATTTCCACCCCATAGACCCTACCAATCTCCTTAACAAGCTACATATCAACCTTACCTATTCAATATACCTCCATATCATGTTAATCCTCAAGGGCAAGGGTAAATCACTCATGCAAGGCCATTAAATAGTTTTAACCCCAAACTTTCTAGCACTTCTAAAGCATAAGTTCCCATCCAAAATAACTATTTTCAATAATTCAATGGCATGTACCTTGGGGACCACCTCATAAACAAAGTGTCAACTTAATTGAAGGTGTTAATCAATCTCCTCTTATATAGCACAAAGAAGATCCTCTTGTGCAACATGGATAAGTCCCTCTTATGACTCAATCTAAATTTCCAAATCAATAAGGAGTGGGTGGGGATCAGACTCAATTAGAGGGTACATTTGTTAACTTTCAAGAAGGATAAAGTACTTTAGGATATTGTGCAGTCAATTAGTTTGGAGGTATAACTAAAGTGGATAGCTCTATTGCATCAAATACAAGGAATAAAATAAGGGTAGTGAGTGGTGACTCAAAGGTAGGGAGAAGAGATCCTTCACCTTCTCAACCACTTCAAAATACTAATGAACAAAATGCAATCCCTAAATATCAACCACTTTAAAAGGGTCAAAATGAGAAGGGTCCTTTTATACCTCATTTCACAAAAGTCTAATTAGTGTTGTTGCTCCTAAATTACAATCAAAGGTTTGTGGCACTCATGTCAACATTATAGACCAAATTAATAAGGGTCATATCACCATACCAATGTGAAACACATTTCTTATTCTAAGGTATAAATACCTTATTCAATAAGATTTATCAAAGTTCAACATCTTAGATAAGCAAGGAGAGAAGGAAGGTGTAGTTCTAACCAATACTAGTCGACCTAATGAACCCTAACCAACCAAGGTAGAAAAACCCCATCCCTTATATCTTTCTATCATAATAGGGGATTTACTAGTACATAAATATATTATAGATGGTGGGGCAAGCACATCTATTATGCCAAAGTCAATAGCAGACAAGTTGGGGTTTAAATATAAGCTTAATTCTAAGGGGATATTATAATTAGATGGGTCTCCTACCATGACAGTTGGTGTACTTAAGGACCTAAATATTATCTTAGATTCCTACCCTAATTTCATTATATCCTAAGACATTTTTTTGGTTGATCTACCCCCTTATTTTAACATGTGTCTATCTAGGGACTTCACTGCCAAAATAGGAGCCTACCTATCATCAGATTGGTCTTATATGGTTTTTAGAACTAGGTATGGTACCAAATTCACTATTAGGTATAAGAAAATATCTAGGTTCCATTTATATCCCCATATACATAACCTATCAAATGTCAACAACACTATCATTGATGAGGATGAACACCCTAATGATCAAGATCCAATTGTGTCACTTGAGGGCACATCATACCTATTCCTTGAAGAGTGGGGGATAGATAATCATGGGTATGATCCTTATAAGAGTATTGAGGAAGTAGGCCTAGGGATATATTGATGCATGAGGAGGAGGTAGTCATACTAGCCCTTACCAATCTATGTTAAGACAATGATGGAATATGTAAACTATTTTTTGATGGCTTTAGGTTCAAGAATGGAAGTGGAGCAGTTATTGTGATTGTTTCTCCATCTAAAAAAGTACTTTTTTTTCATAAGGTTTCAGTTTAGATACACATGTAGTACAATATAGTATTAGGCCCTCATTTATGGGCTAAAATGGGTAAGGAGAAGAGGTTTGAAGCTATTAAAATCTATTGGATATAGTGAATTATTATTCCACCAAGTGAGAGGGAAGAACACAGTCAATAATTCACTATTGAAGGCATCTAAGCATAGGGTTTGGGACCTCCTAGAGGAATTTAAATCCTTTGACATTCATTCAATCCAAAGAGAAGAGAACCAACATGAAAACATGTTAGAATCTATAAGGTCACAATATGACATCCTAAGTTAATTCAAAAACTCAATGAATCAATCACAAATCAAGGTGGTATATAGACCATTAGTCCCTCATAATGAAGTTAGCTAGTGGTTCCTTGATAGTGAGAGGAGAGAATTGTTTTCATAGAGATGTGTAAGGATTTTTTAGATATCTTTGCTTCGGAATACAGTGACCTAAAAGGGTTTGACCCTAGTTTAGCAAAACATACCATAGAGTTGGAGGCAAGCACCAAACCTATGAGGTAGAAGAAAAGACCTATCAACCCCAATATTTAACTCCTCATGAAGAAAGAATTGAATAAATTGATTGAGTCTAAAATTATATTCTCTATCAAGCACTCTTCATGGGTGGCCAACCTTGTACTTGTAAGGAAAAATAATGGGGAGATAAGGTTATGTGTGGACTTTAGGGACTTTAACAGGGTGTCATTGAGACACCACTACCCCTTACCATCCATGGATCAAATCCTTCAAAAGTTTGCAACTTCATAATGTTTCTCCTTGCTTGATGGGTACTTAGGGTATAACCAAGTGTTGGTGAAGGAAGAGGGCTAGCACAAGATTGCCTTCACAACTAAGTGGGGCACCTATGCCTATAAAAAGATGCCTTTTGGGCTATCTAGTGTAGGAGCCACCTTAAAAATGGCCATGAATATATCTTTATAGGTACTAATAAATGATATGGTACTCATATACCTTGATGATATTACAGTCTTCTCAAAGGATGTTAAGGACCACTTGACACACCTAAGGTTGATATTTGAAAGGTATAGGTAGTATGGGGTCTCTTTGAACCCCAAGAAGTGCATTTTTTTAGTCTATGAGGGTAGAATATTAGGCCATGTTATGTCTAAGGAAGTCCTCTCTATAGACCCTGAGAGGGTAAGTGCAATTTTAGCCCTATCATTTCCCAAGCGTAAGAAAGGACTACAAAGTTTTCTAGGTAAGATCAATTTTATTAGAAGGTTTATTCTTATATTTGTTGATTTGGTTAGACCTTTGACCTATATTCTCAAGAAACATCATAACTTCACTTGGACTAGGGAAGGAAAGAGGAGTTTTGAAGCAATCAAATAGGCCATTACTCAAGCACCCACTCTCCTTAACCCAATTTTCTCAAAATATTTTTTATTGTATGCCTTCTCAATTAATGACACTATTAAAACACAACTATATACTAAGAAGGGGGGTAAATCAGTATATTGATTAACTTAGTCCTTTTTAAAACATTTTAATGTAGATTAAAACTATATACATAGATCATAAACACACAAATAGACACAACACAAGATATACCATAGAAAACCCAATATGGAAAAAACCACCATGAGAATAGTTTTTAAAATTTACCATTCTAATCTAGCCTCATAATTAGGGACCTCACTGGTTACAATGTTTAATGTCACCAACCCTAAGGAGACACCAATCCCCTAATTTAAGAGTTTCAACTCTAAGGAAGCACTCACTTCCTAACTGAGCACTAGCTTAGATTGTCTAATGGCACCAACCAATTAGATCTAAAATGGAGCTAAAACATAAGATTACAACATAGATTCATAAATGATTCCAATCCTCTATTCTCTATTATAGGTCTGATCTATAACTATTCATGCTCTACACTTCATCTCTCTTCTCTTCCACTCTATCTCTCTACTTTTTTATCTCTATATTTATCTAACACACCTCATCAATATCTTGTTCTCTACCTCTCTCTCTCAACTTGATTCTACTTATCATCAATATCAATAGCTCTTATAGCTTATGCATGTGTCATAGATTCATATATATAAATAATTGATCTAGGGTTTTGTATCTTCTGTATGTTCACACTAGTTTACTAACACATCATGCTCTATTCTGGATTCATTTCATTATCTCTTAAACTGTAGGTTTCTCACATCTTGAACTCATGCACCACCACCATGATTTTTGGTCTGATTACTATCTATAGCATTTTTTGGACTCTAGTTTTGATGCATATGCATTATTACATAGATTTGAGCAGTTACAGTGATCAATCTCATTGTCAATGTCATGATTCATGACTTACATATTATTGCATCTAACTATTAGACAAAATATATCTTAAAATATTGATCATTGATCCTACATTTGGTGCCATGATATGATGGTCTTTATTCAAATGGCTTAAATTTAAAATACATTCATTTGATTGATCTCTGATAGGATCATGATCTTCATTGGATACTTGTACACTTACAAACTTTAATTTTTCAACTTTAAAATACATTTTTTGATCTTCCTGATCCAAGATCTCACGTGTCGTTAGATCTTAAAACTAGCATGATCTTTACTTTTATCTTGATGTTAAACATTGAGCTCTTTATCCTATCTCACTACTTCTCAAGTCTTTGGAACACTTACGCTCCATCGATATTATCATACTTACTTGGTCTTTAACTTACCATTATGTCGATAAACCTCAAGCACTTTATCCCATCTGAGTCCACTTGCTCTATTGGATATCCTTTGCACTATCATTCACTCACTGTCAAATCTTATAATAGGTTCTATATTTACCTCTACTTAGCTCTCAAGAATGTGACACTTGGCATTAACATGTGCCTTCTACACATTATTGTCAGTTCCCATTATTAAGGCACTTGGAAACCTCACATTGATAATTGAATTATTAAATTTTAGCCACATCATAGATTTACTATTCAATGCTCCATGATTGTGACACTTGTCACTAGCATAGGTGCCTTTGATAAATTCAATTTGTTATGCTTCATTGGATTTCAACGTATGAATAAGTTCTAACTATTGATCAAGATTTAAACTTTGACCACTTGTCTTCATATCACTTCATCTTGGCATCTTGGAGCCAACACACTACGTTGATCTCTTTGAGACTTACTTGAAATTTACCTTATGTGTATTTTTCTAAGTATGGGGACCATCTCAATTATGCCTAGAAGGCTAACTTTACACCTTCATATCTTTTACTTTGCTCAACCGCCTAGTCTAAAATTTGAACCATATAAACTAGGCATGATAATAAACAAACCCATATGCTCATTTATTCTTGAATACTTCATGTGTGTGAGATATAATTCCATTAATCTGCTTACTCAAATTATTCTATCATAGATCTAACTATGCATTGAACTTACTTGGAAGGCTAAATTTATAATTACATAACTCTTGTCACACTTAGTCACATGACCTACAATTTAGCATATAAGATCTTATTACATAGAGGATTCCATCCATATATCCATTTTCTCTTTAACCCTTCATGCGTGCAAGACATGACATCATAAAAATGCCTTCTCAGCTTTTTCTTGTAACCTACAAATTTGACTATGGGAAAACACTGTCAAAATTTCTAGGAGCCCAACTTTTCTCAAGCATATCTTTTGTCGTGCTATGTCACATGACCTAATATTTAGCACATATAAACTAGGCATAAAAATGAACAAACCCATATGATCATTTTATCTTGTCACCTCCATACATATGAATATTAACCTCATCAATATGCTTACTTGGCTCTACTAAACCCTTTTGCAAATTTGTCTAAGTATAGAAACTTAGTGAATTTTGTCTTAGTAGCCAACTTTGCATCCCCATATCTTCTACCATGATTCTTCACATGAATTCAAATCTAGTGCATAATATCTAGGGACTAATGTGATCACAACCATATGAATAGCTCCCATAGACTCATCCATAGGTGGCAATGGTGACATCAGAAAACTACCTTCTCAGATTTTCTTATCATACACCCAAAATGTCTAGATGATCAATATGAAGAACTAGATTAATTACACTCATGCACACAAGCACTCCAATCATCCTTAACCTATTATAAGATCCCTTGCACATCCTCAAATCACAAAAATCATTCTTGAACTTCAATGACATTCTCATAATGTCCCTTTTGACATGAATGACAATCATATTTCCAATAATCTCCCCCTTTGTCATTGATGGCAAACTAAATGATCTAATGTTATAATATTCTACTCCTTCTCTAGCATTGCTTGTATTGGATTCTTATGAGTATGAATTGAATCTATTCATATCATAATTTTTCCCCCTTAGGCAATGGCACATTTACCTAATACTCAACTTGGACACTTGTTATTCTTCTTCTTTAACATTTGCACTTTTTATCCAAACTTTTACAGAGAGAATTTTGCTCTTCTTCTCCTCCTTTGAAATCAATGGAAAAGGGACTCTTTCTAACTATTTATCCAAATGTTTTTCCCCCTTTATTAGATAAAGGAGTTTGTCTAAGAATATACAACCATCAACTCATTATAATTTTGCAAAAGTATGCATACCTAAGTTACCTTTTTTATCTTATTCCAGAGATTAATAAAGCTTCTATGAGACTCCTCCTAGACTCATTCCCTTGGGAAGAAGTTTGGTGAATATGTCTACAATTTGATCCTGAAGTGGCACATATTCCATTATGACCTCTTGATCTACAACCTTCTCTATTAAGAAGTGATACTTGATTGGTATGTCTTTGGTTCTTGAATGCATCATTGGATTCTTTGATATATTAATAACACTTAAATTATCACAAAGAATATAGATATGTGAATTATACTCTACCTTGATGTCTTTAAGTATTTGCTTCATCCACAAGACTTAAGTGCAAAATGCCACTATTGCTACATATTATGCTTCTGCTATAGAAAGAGTAATTGACTCTTATTTTTTTCTCAACCATGAAACAAGTCTATTTCCAAAGAAAAATGCACCACCACTAGTGTTTCTTCTATCATCCACACTTCCTACCCAATTAGAATTTATATAAGTTGTCAAAGTGAAATATTCACTTGTAGGATACCATAGGCCATAGTCAATTGTGTTCTTGATGTATCTAAATATCTTTTTCACTGTGTTGACATGTGATTCCTTAGGAGTAGCCTAAAATCTTGCAACCATGTACACTCTTGCATGATGTACGGTCTTGATGCAATTTGGTATAACAAGCTACCTATCATTGATCTATATATAGTCTAATTTACATCAAGGGACCCATCCTCTTTACTCAACTTGTATCCAATTATCATGGGAGTACTAACTGGTTTGTTATCTTCCATTCCAAACTTCTTGAGCATTTCCTTTACATACTTGGTTTGGGATACAAATATCCCTTCATTAATTTGTTCTATTTGTAGACCAAGGAAGAAAGAAAGTTCTCCAAGCATAGACATCTCAAACTCACGTTGAATTTGTGCATCAAATTATTTGCATATTTTGTTATTACTACCACAAAAGATGATGTTATCTACATAAACAATAAAAATAAACATATGTTCACCTTCTAATTTGAAGTACATATTGTTATTTGCACATCCTTTATTAAAACCTTGTTGTTGTAGGTACTAGTCTAATCTTGAATACCATGCTCTAAGTGCCTATTTTAGACCATACAGAGGTTTCTTCAGTCTCCATACATAATATTCTTCCTCTGAAAATTGAAAACCTTCAAGTTATTCTATGTAAACTTCCTCTTCTAGGTTCTCATTCAAGCAAGTAGACTTAACATCCATTTGATAGACTTTGAATTTATTGTAAACAAATAATGATAGAAACATTCTTATAGATTCCAATCTAGTAACTAAAGCAAATGCTTCCTCAAAATATATTCCCTCAACTTGTGCATATCCTTTACACACTAATCTTGTCTTATTTATTAAAATAACTCCATCTTCATTGAGCTTGTTTCTAAGGACCCACTTTGTAGCTATCACTTCTTGTTTGAAGGTCTTGAGAATAATTGCCAAGTTTCATTTCTTCAATTTGGCTTAGTTATTTTTCCATGGATTTTAGCCAATTCTCATCCTTATTGGATTCAAAATAACTCTTAGGCTCAATTTCAGACATAAGAGCAAAACTTACTTGTTCTTTATTCATTACAGCTTTTCTCCTTATCTGAACTCCATTATTATTGCCATTGAATTGCTCTATAGGATGATCCTTTAGAACAAATCTTGGAGGTGCCTTTTCATTTTCTTCTTCATGATCTTCAATAGATGCTTGTTCTTCAAAATTTGATTCTTCAATACTAATTTCCTTGTCAGGTTTAACATGTTTCAATCATTTTTCAACCTTGACATTGATGATCTCTAAAATATTGTGTAGTCTTTTATTGTAACATACATAGGCTTTACTTTGAGTGGAATAACCAGGAAATATTCCTTCATCACATCTTTATTCAAATCTTCCCAATTTGTCCTCTTTTCTCTTGATGTAGCATTTACTTTCATACACTCTCAAGTACTTAACAAAGGCAAACTTTCCATACCATAGCTCATAGGAAGTTTTGTCACTGTTTATCCTCAGTTGAACTCTATCCAACATGTATACTACTATTTGGACTATTTCTCTTCAGTATCCATTGCGTAACTTGGCCTCTTTTAGCATTGTTCTAGCCATCTCCTTGACTATCATGTCATTTCTCTCAATAACTCCATTCTACTATGGAATCCTTGTTGCAAATTAATGCCTTTTAATCTCGTGATTCTCATAATACTCTATAAACTCATTTGAGGTGAATTATCCACTTTTATCATATCTTAAGCATTTGATTTTCTATCTAATCTCATTCTACACCATGGCCCTAAAGATCTTAAATATCTCAAATGCCTAAGACTTGTCCTTAAAAAAAGTTACCCATGTCATTTTTGAGTAATCATATACAAACAACATGAAGTATCTTTCTCCTTTAGATCATCTTGTCTTAGTAGAACCACAAAGATTAGTATGAACTAATTCTAGACGCTTTATAGTTGCATACTACTTTGTTTGAAATTTGACCCTTGTTTGCTTGTCTAGTTGACATTACTTGCAATTAGTGTCTGTAGCTTTGGTTATCTTAGGAATTTGTATAACACACTTATTTGAGCTCACTTTGACTAGGTTATCAAAGTTGACATGACCCATTATTTTATGTCATAACCAACTCTCATCAATCTTTCCTATTAGGTAGCTATTACCATTCACCTCAACAAGATTATAAATGTTGCTTTTAGTCCTTTTCCCTTCTGTAACTAGTCTTCTAGATATCTTTAACTTGAAGCATTCTACATTAAATGTGACCTTATATCCATTATCACACATTTGGCTGACACTTAGCAAATTATGCTTCAATCCTTCAACATAAAGGACATTCAATCCTTCAATATAAAGGACATCATGTGTAGGATGTTTTCCATCCATGTTCAAGCTTCCTTTACCTCTAATATTTACTATAGTGTTGTCTCCCAAGTTGATAGATCCTTCCCTACATTTTCTCAATTTTATGAACTTGCTCTTGTCACCAGTCATATATTTTGAGCAACCACTACTTATTACCCACAAATTATACTCCTTGTCATGGAGTGTAGTTTGAGCAATCATAGATTGATCTTTCACTTTCCACACTTCCTTGGGTTTCTTATTTGGCTTATTTTTCTCTTTTTTATAGACTTTTGAACCTTTGTTCACATTGGGAGGCATGCCTTTCCTTAAACTATGTACTTTTGATCTTACAAATCTAGTTCTACATTATTTAGCTATGTGACCAAAGTTATTGCAATTATAACATATTAAATTTGTATCTAACAAAGGAGAAAATGAATTTATACTTACAAAAAAAATTATACCTTTAGGTATAACTCTAAAATCAATATCCCTATGACCAAACTGATTACAAGTATAAAAATAACCATATAAAGATAAGGAATACCTAGTCATAACATTTCTTTAAGCAACATGAGGAGCTATTCTAAACTGTAGCTTCTTCAAGTCTCTCACTTTTGTGTATCCATCTGCATCATCTACCTTTGTCTTCTTCTTCTCTTCAAGCTTCTTTTCAAATTCAACTTTATTCACATTAGTTGTGTTTGAGTCTATCTTTGTATCCTTACCATCTCTCTTTATTTACTCTTAATTCTCCTTCAACTTTGAAGTTATCATATAGGTTAACAGATGTACTTGTCGAATATTTTCCTTTTTCATAACCAAGACATGATCTCTCTTTTGAAGGATTTTGAGAGTTGATCAATTCATCAAGAATGTTTGATCCTCCTATCAACTTTAGACTTTTGTCTAGTTATCTATTAGCTTTTTCAAGATCTTTTCTCAAAACCATTATCTCTACTTCTAATTTTATGTACTCATCAAATTTAGATTGTAGTTTAAGTTTGACTACACCTATTATTTTAGCCTCTTCAACTTGTGTTTTTAGGCTAACCACCATCTAATTAGATTTCTCAAGACTTTTGGACATTTTCTCAATTTCCTTTTGTCCAAGCTTCTTCTATTTTGAGTTCTCTTTTCTTAGCTTGTCAATTTATTCTAAAGCATTGATGAGTTCACACTCTATATCTACTCCTCCTTCTTCTTATTTATATGAGTTTTTAACTTCTTCTTGATCCATATAAGTCAATCCTATTATCATGAATAAGACCTCCTTTTCCTCAACCACAAAGGCACAGTCATGTTCATCATATAAACTATCACTATCATCTAATGCATCACTATCTTCTTTTGTGTATAGACCTTTCTTGTTTTTAAAGAATTTCTTCTTATTGGAATAGTGAGGTCTCACATTTTTACTATTCTCTTCTTGTTGAGTGTTATCCTTCTTATTATAAGGGCATTTAATAGTAAAATGTTCTACTTTACCACAATTAAAGCATTTGAAGGGTAACTTACGTTTGTACTTTATAAACCATTTTCTCAATATTTTGACAAATTTAGCTTCTTCTTCATCAGTCTCCTCAGATATAGATGTAGGTGCTTCTACCTTTACTATTTTAGATGCTTTGAATTTAGCCTCTCTCTTGAAATTGCCTATCTCATTCTCATCTCATAGGTAGTGAAGGTTCCATGCAACTCATCAATAATGTGTTTATCCAGATCTTTTACTTCCTCTATTGTAGAGATTTTAGAGTCATACCTTGATGGAAAATATCTTAGGACCTTTTGAAAATGATTTATTCTTTCATCTCTTCTCCAAGGCCTCTGATTACATTGACTATTTCATCCATTCTAAAGAGATAGTCTATAATTTTCTCTTCCTCATTCATTTTAATGCTTTCAAACTTACCTTTTTACGTTGGTAGCTTGGCCTGATTTACCTTATCATCTTCTTCATAGATGCTCTTTAGTTTTTTGCATATATCTTGTGCATTTTGATAATGCATCATTTTGATAAACTTTGAATTAGACAATCCACATAGAATATCATTCTTAGCCTTAGCATTACTCTCATATGCTTTCTTGGTAGCCTAATCAGTATGAGTTGTAACATGAGTTGCATATCCATTCACAACATATATACATACATCAAACCCTAATGAAGATAGATATGCTTCCATTATTATGCTCCAAAATGCATAGTTTGATCTATCAAAGAGAGGTGCTTTATTTGATGAAGATCCTTCTTGACTATCCATTTATATTCATCATTCCAAGATCTACCTGAGTTGATTAAGCTTCTTCTAAAGAACCAGGGGTCTGATACCAATTATTAGAATATAAATAGATAATGAGAGGGGGGTAAATTAGTATATTGATTAACTTAGTCATTTTCAAAACCTTTCAATATAGATTAAACTATATGTAGAGATCATAAACACACAAATAGACACAACACAAGATATATTGTGGAAAACCCAATATGGGAAAAACCACCATGAGAATAGCTACTAAAATCTACCATTATAATCTGGCCTCATAATAAATAACCTCATTAGTTATAATGTTTAAGGGAACCAACTCTAAGGAGACACCAATCCCCTTATTTAAGAGCTTCAACTCTAAAGAAGCACCCAGTTCCTAACTGAGCACCAATTCAACTTGTCTGATGGAACCAACCAATTAGATCTACAATAGAGCTACAACTCTAGATTACAACATAGATTCATAAATGAATCCAATCCTCTATTATATATAATTATAGGTATGATCTGCAACTATCCATGCTCTGCACTTCATGTCTCTTCTCTTCCACTCTGTCTCTCTTCTTCTATGTCTCTATATTTATCTATCTAACACACTTCATCAATCTCTAACTCTCTACCTCTCTCTCTCAACTTGATTCTAGTTGTCAGAAATAGAAATAGATCTAGTATATTTTACCTATGTCCTAGATGTCATATATATAAATAATTGATTTAGGGTTTCATATCTTCTCTATGTTCACATGAGTTTACTAACACATCATGCTCTATTCTAGACTCAATTAATTATCTCTTGAATTGTAAGTTTCCCACCTCCTAAACTCATGCACCACCATTGTGATTCCTAGTCTCATTAATATCTATGACATTTGGTGGACTCTAGTTCTGATACACATGTATTATTACATAGATTTTATTAGTTACAATGATTAATCTCATTGTCTATGTCTTGATTCATGTCTTACTTGCATGTTCCTACATCTGATCATTAGACTAAACATATCTTTAAATATCGATCATTGATCTTAAAAATTTAGAATCATGATCTGATGGTCTTTATTCAAATGGCTCAACTTTAAAATACATTTGTTTGATTGATCACTGATAGGATCACACTCTGTTGGGGATCAACCAACAATATGATTACACTTATGAAAGCAATAAACCGTGGAATTAAATCAGATAGATAAGTAACTGGAATGATAAATAGCAAAGAACAAGAGATACAAGAAACCACCCTGAAAACTTGTATTAAACTCTTTACAGAAGGAATACAATTGAAGAAACTTCTTTCTTCCACACCTCTCTCAGATGTACAAGATCTCTCTCTAGATCTCTTTCCCTCAAGAGTTCTCTCTCTCAATCAACTCCAACAACCTAGATTGATTCACCTATACAATTCTATACTATTCTTCAACATTCACATACAACAAACTACTACCATAAGCTAAGAAGATCTTTCCTACATATAGAATTAGGAAACTTGAGCATGCACTTACAACCAACAGTTAAGCCTCTTGAACAAGGGCTCTAAAAATAGTCTTGCTAATAATAGAGATGTAGACTTAAGACTACAACTTAATCTCATCATGCAAACACTTGGTTCTATCCTCAGAAATCACTTTCTGGATGCACAGGTAATCGACGCCGATTTCCTACCTGCTTGCACCTGACTGACGTTGGCCGATCCCTACCAACGTCGGCATCTCTTCAACTGCTCCTGACCGATGTCGATCGCTCTTGACTGATGCCAGTGACTGCGTAAACCTACAACTTTGGTAATGCGCTCCTTGGTGAAGCTTTTAGGCTCCACACCTTAACAATCTCCTACTTTGAGATAAATAGCTACACCAGTACCTGTACATCAACATCTTCTAGCTCCTCCATCTTCAACTCAATCATGAAGACCAACAAAATTTGAATGAAGATTCAACTTCTCCTTTGTAACCGGCTTGGTTAACATATCAGCAGGATTCCTATCTGTATGGATCTTCTCCAGCTTCAACTCACCATCCTCCAATACCTATCTTATGAAGTGGTACCTAAGCTGTATGTGCTTTGTTCTTGAATGAAAGGCCAAATTCTTAGCCAAATGAATGGCACTCTGACTATCACTGTATAGTCTACAACTCTCTTGCTCCTTTCCAAGCTCTTTCATGAACCGTGTTATCCATATCATCTCTTTGCTAGCCTCTGTGGCTGTAATATACTCTACTTCTATAGTTGACAAGGCAACAACCTTCTGTAACTTTGATATCCAGCTAACCGCCGTTCCACCAATAGTGAAAACATATCCTGTGGTGCTCCTCCTGCCATCCAAATCACCTGCCATATCTGAATCTATATAACCATGTAGAGAAGTATCTAAACCTCCATAGCATAAATGCCTACTACTGGTTCCTCTCAGATATCTAAGGATCCACTGAACTGCTTTCCAGTGTTCCTTTCTTGGATTGGCCATATACTTACTTACAACTCCCACTGCTTGGGAAATATCTAGTCTAGTACACACCATTGCATACATTAAACTCCCTACTACGGAAAGAATATGGAACTTTACTCATGTACTCTACCTCATCATGTGAATTAGGACATTATTCTTTACTCAACTTAAAATGTCCAACCAAAGGTGTGCTTACCAGTTTAGCATCCTGCATATTAAACTGTTTCAACACCTTGTCCACATAATCCTCTTGAGACAAAATCAACCTGTGATTTTTCCTCTCTCTTAATGCTCATGCCAAGGATTTTCTTTGCTGCTTCCAAATCCTTCATGGCAAATGTTTGAGCTAATTTCACCTTAAGCTTAGAGATATTCTGCATGTGTGATCCTGAAACCAACATATCATCTACATACAACAATAGAATAATATATCTACCATTATCCAATCTCTTAAAATACACACAATGGTCAGATTGACACCTACTGTAGCCATGCTCAGTCATAAACCTGTCAAATCTCAAATACCACTATCTAGGAGCTTGCTTGAGGCCATACAAGCTTTTCTTCAATCTACACACTAACTTCTCCTTACCTTTGACCTCAAATCCTTCTGGCTGTTCCATGAATATTTCCTCATCCAAGTCTCCATGAAGAAATGTTGTCTTAACATCAAGCTGTGCAAGATGTAAATCCTCAATAGCAACCAAAGACAATACAACCTGTATAGAAGTCATTTTAACAACAGGAGAAAAAATCTCACCAAAATCAATACCTGGCTTTTGTGCAAATCCTTTCACTACCAACCTGGCCTTATATCTCATCTATCCATTCTCACCTTCCTTCAACCTGTAGGTCCATCTGTTCTTCAGTGTCCTCTTACCAGCTAGAAACTCAACCAAATCCCATGTTTGGTTCTCTCTCAAGGATTCCATTTCCTCAACCATGCCACACTCCCACTAACTCTTGGACTCCACCTGTAATGCTTCTTCAAAACTCTTTGGTTCTCCACCATCGGTTAGCAATAAATAGAATAATGAAGGGGAATATCTAATTAAAGGCTTACTTACCCTTTCTGACCTCCTGATGGGCATTTGAGACTCGTTCATAACACGTTGTCCACCCAAATTCTTTGACAGTGACCGACCTCAGATCACCTCCAGACCTGTTACTAGCTGACGCTGGTTCTTTTTGACTGACATCGGTTCCTGTCCTGACCAACATCGGTCCTTGTATTACCAACATCAGATTTTTGTACTGCCGACGTCAGTTACTAACTTGCCAATCGATGTCGGTCTCTGTGTTTTCCTGCAAGTGATTATTTCTTTTTCTTGTGAGCTCATTTTGGACCGTCACCTCATCCAATTCTCCATTACTCTGCCTAGATTGATTCAGCTTCTTCATCTGATCGCTATACATCACTTTTTCATTGAAAACAACATCACGGCTCCTAATTATCTTGTTAGTTCCTAGATTCCAAAATCTAAAACCAAAATCATCTGAGCCATAGCCAATAAACATGCACCTCATAGACTTAGCATCCAGCTTCTTTCTATTTTCCTTATCTACATGCACAAAGGCTTCACAACCAAAAACTTTGAGATATGAGAGATCTACCTTTTTACCTATCCATGCCTCTTGTGTAATTCCACCATCCAGAGCTATAGAGGGTCCTCTATTAATCAGGTACACTGCAGTATCCACCACTTTTGCCCAAAACACTAAGAGCAAACTAGCATGCAATGTCAAACATCTTGCACGTTCCATGATTGTTCTATTCATCCTTTCAACAATTCCATTCTACTGAGGTGTCCTTGGAACCATCCTTTGCCTACAGATTCCATGCATATAAAAATAATCTCTAAACTTAAAGCTGTAGAACTCACCACCATTGTTAGATCTCAGGTACTTCAATCTTCTGCCTGTTTCATTCTCAACCATAGCTTTCCAAATCTTAAAATTCTCAAATACATCAGATTTCTTCTTAATACAATAGATCCATACATTTCTTGTAGCATCATCTATGAACGTAACATAGTACTGTGATCCTCCAATAGAAGCTACCTGAGTTGGTCCCCACACGTCTGTGTGAACAAGCTGCAACTTATGCCTCTTCTTTATTGACCCAGTCTTAAGAAAACTCACCCTCTTCTATTTTCCAAATACACAATGCTCACAAAATTCTAGATCTATGTTTTTCAAATCTGAAAGCTTACCTTTAGACTTAAGAATTGACATCCCCTTCTCACTCATGTGGCCAAGCCTTGAGTGCCACAATTTAGCATCCACATCTGAAGTAGATAATATAGAAGGAGAAATATTAGTAACACAATTACATAAATAGAGAGTACCAACTCTCTTACCTCTAGCCATAACAAGTGCACCCTTGGTCACCTTCCAAGATTTAGCTGTGAGAGTTACTGTGCAACCCTCATCCCCTAACTTTCCTATAGAAATCAAATTCCTCTTCAAGCTAAGAACATGCATAACATCTCTCAACACCCATGTGTTGCCATTCTACTTTTTTAGCTGCACTTTACCTTTGCCAATAATTTTACAAGGCTCATCATCCCCTAAGATACACTATTCCAAAATCTCCATGGATATAGTCACTGAAATATTCTCTATTAGGGGTAGCATGAAAAGATGCACCAGAATCTAAAACCCAAGATTCTATATTATTATGCAAAGAGAATATTAAAGTATCTTGTGCAATACCTGCAACCTTTTCTTCTTCCTTTCCTTCATGTTGATTGTCCTCCTTAGGCTTTGACCATCAATCTCTGCTTATGTGCCCCATCTTTCCACAGTTCTAGCATTGTGGCCTCATGCCATTTCTGGATTTGGATCTACCTCTCACCTTAGACTTAGATCTTGATCTCCTCTTGATCTTCTCTTTTTGCCTTTCCCATGCTCTCAAAATTTAAAGCGTTCCCTAATGTTTCCTCTATGCTTTTCCTGTGAATTTCCTCATTCAAGATAACACTAACAACATCCTCTACTTTTAAAATATTTGAAGCAGATGCAGTATTACTAACTGCCATTACCAAGCTATGCCAGCTTTCAGGCAAAGAACATAATATTAAAAGAGATTTAATTTCATCATCAAATACAATATTGACTAAACTTAATTGATTAACAATTCCATGGAAATCATTCAAGTGATTAGATACAGATCCACCTTCCTGCATACGCAAATTAAATAACTGCTTCATAAGATATACCTTATTAGAAGATGAGAGTTTTTCATACAAATTTGCTAAAGTGTCATCAACTCTACCGTAGACTTTGCTTGTGATAAATTAGATATCACAGTAGATGCTAGACTCAGTCTTATAGACCCCAGAGCCTTTCTATCAAGAACTTCCCATTCTTCATCATCCATGTCTGTGGGCTTCTTTACAATCCCACCTAATGGTAAGTATAGATCTTTCTGATACAGATAGTCTTCTATCTGCATTCTCCAATGTTGATAATTTTTGCCATTGAACTTCTCCATTCTTAGTTTACTTTCTTTTGCCATTGCTTCTCCCACTCAAATAGAAATCCCTGTAGAAACCTCTGTGAGCAACCTGTAATCAATACACACTACACAAATCTGAACCACCTGTTAGTGAACCTGAGCTCTGATACCACTTGTGGATATCAAGCTCTGAACCTAACCAAGCTCTGATACCACTTGTTGGGGATCAACCAACAATATGATTACACTTATGAAAGTAATAAACTGTGGAATTAAATCAGATAGATAAGTAACTAGAATGATAAATAACAAAGAACAAGAGATACAAGAAACCACCCTAAAAACTTGTATTAAACTCTTTACAGAAGGAATACAATTGAAGAATCTTCTTTCTTCCACACCTCTCTCAGATGTACCAGATCTCTCTCTAGATCTCTTTCCCTCAAGAGCTCTCTCTCTCAATCAAATCTCCAACAACTTGGATTGATTCACCTATATAATTCTGTACTATTCTTCAACATTCACAATACAACAAACTACTACCATAAGCTAAGAAGATCTTTCCTACATATAGAATTAGGAAACTTGAGCATGCACTTACAACCAACAGTTAAGCCTCTTGAACAAGGGCTCTAAAAATAGTCTTGCTAATAATAGAGACGCAGACTTAAGACTACAACTTAATCTCATCATGCAAACACTCGATTCTGTCCTCAGAAATCGCTTTCTAGACGCACAGGTAACTGACGCCAGTTCCTGCCTGCTTGCACCTGACCGACATCGACCGATCCCTACCGACGCTGGCATCTCTTCAACTAATCCTGACCAACGTCGGTCTCTCCTGACTGACGATGGTGATTGTGTAAACCTGCAACTGTCAAAATGCGCTCCTTGGTGAAGCTTTTAGGATCCACACCTTAACACACTCTTCATTGGATCCTTGTACACTTTTGAACTTTAACTATTCAAATTTAAAATACATCCTTTACTCTTCTTGATTTTATCTCTTATATGCCATTAGATATTCAAACTAGCATGATCTTTACTTATATCTTGATGTTAAGTTTTCATCTCTTTATCCCATCTCACTACTTCTCAAGTCTTTGGAACACTTACGCTTCATCAATCTTCTCAAATTTATTTGGTCTTTAACTCACCAATATGTCGATAAACCTTGAGCACTCTATCCCATCTAAGTCCACTCATTCCATTAGATCTCCTTTACATGATCATCTACTCATTGTCAGATCTTCTGACAAGATTGATATTTATCTCTACTTAGCTCTTAATAATGTGACACTTGGCATTAACGCGTGCCTTTTACACATTGTTTTTAGTTCTTACTATTGAGAGACTTGGAAAATTTGAATTGATCATTGACTTATTGACTTTAAACCACATCATATATTTATTGTTTAATTCTCTATGATTATGACACTTATCACTAGCATAGGTGCCTTTGACAAATTGACTTTTCTACACTTCATTGGATCTTCAATGTAAAAATAAGCGCTAATAATTGATCAAACTTTAAAATTTGATCACTTGTCTTCATCTCACTTCATTTTAGCATCTTGGAGCCAACGTGCTTTGTTGATCTCTTTGAGACTTTCTCAAACTTTACCTTGTGCATATTTGTCTAAGTATGGGGACCATCTTAATTATGCCTGGAAGGCTAACTTTGTACCTTCATATCTTTTGCTTCACTCAACCACCTAGTCTAAAATTTGAACCATATAAACTAGGCATGATAATTAACAAACTCATATTCTCATTTCTTCCTAAAGCTTTAACACATTTAGATATAATTCCATTAATCTACTCACTCAAATTATTCTATCACAAAGCTAGCTATGCCTTAAACTTACCTAGAAGGCCAACTTTATTCTTGCATAACTCTTATCACATTTAATCACATGACCTATAATTTAGTACATAAGATCCTCTTACATAGAGGATTCTATCTATATACCCATTTTCTCTTGAATCCTTTATATGTGTAAGATATGACATCATAAAAATACCTTCTCAATGTTTTCTTACAACCTATAAATTGGACTGTGGTAAAACACTCTCAAAATGTTTGGGAGCCCAAATTTGCTCAATCATATCTTTGGTCATGTTATGTCACATGACCTAACATTTAGTGCATATAAATTAGGCAAAAAAATGAAAAAACCCATATGATCATTTTATCCTAGAACTTCCATATGTGTAAACACTAACCTCATCAATATGCTTACTTGGTTCTACTAAACCCTTTTGAAAATTTGGCTAAGTATAGAAACTTAGTGAATTTTGTCTTAGTAGCCAACTTTACATCCCTATATATTTTACCATGCTTATTCACATGACTTCAAATCTAGTGCATAATAACTAGGTACTAATGTGATCACAACCATATGACCAGTTCTCCTAGACTCATCCATATGTGGCAATGGTGACATCAGCAAATTACCTTCTCATATTTTCCTATCATAGACCCAAAATGTCTAGATAATCAATATAAAGAACTGGATGATTTCCACTCATGAACACAAGCACTCCAATCATCCTTGACTTCTGATAGGATCCCTTACACATCCTCAAATCATAATACTCAATATTTAACATTAATGATAGGTTTATAATGTGCCTTTTGACATCAATGACAATCATATTTCTAATAAAAAACATATTTGCCATGTTGATGTAACAAAATAGTGAAGGCCTTGAGTATCCCATAACATTTTTTAGCCAAGGAATTGAGTGCTATGAATAAATGATCCAAAACTCAGAAGCTTTGGTTAAAATATAATTCAAGAAATAAGAACAACACAATTATAATAATTCTATCTTTGAGAAGAGATGTTTTATTGATGAAATTTATAGACCCAAACATATGCCTATCTCTGAGAAGAGATGTCTAATTTCTATTTTGGGTTACATATTCATTTATACACATTTTGAATATAGGAGGAGGATGTGGAAAGTCACCAATCTCAATGGAGATTAAGTGGTTTGACTTCCATGATTTACAACAATAGAGAATTTGAGGAATTACTATTTTTAAAAACTTACTATTTTAGATGGCACTACTAAAATTGAAATTTGGGGAACTTCCATTTAGTTTTTAGGGGTTAAAACCCACTAATAATATATCATGTCATCTCAGGGTGTTCCCCTCATTCTTATCTTTCCAATGGTTTAAATGGGGAGTCAAACGGAGCTATGGTACAAAAGTTATGGCTCCCAAAAGTTCTACCACCAATTAGGGTAGAATTATCACCCAAATTGTCACCTAAAATGTTTCTCAAATCACTCCTCCTTTCTTGAGAAATAATGGTACCCATTGCATCAATATTTGTCATCAAGTGTGGCATTTATGTTTTGATTTGATTCCTGATGCATACTTGGAATGGACTGTGCTTTATGGAGCTATGCAGGGCCCAATTATTCACCATTTCTATCTGACCATTAGTATGTGGATGGAAGGCTATGAAATTATTTAGCTTGGTATCTATTTATTTTTGTTGTGTTGTTTGTGTAGTCAGGGCTGCAACATAGGCCCTTTTCAATTATTTTGGCTTGACCACCATGAGAATGAATTTCAGGGAGATAGATGTAGAAGGTGGTACCTCTAGTACCCTATAGCATCATGTTCCAAGAGTGAGAGTGATCCTTTAAGTTCTTGATTCATAGATTCCATATCGATCATACATGAATGGCTGACCAAAGAGTACATCACAAACATCCATATTGACCACATCACATAAGACCTCATCTTGGAAAGGTTTTATTACATATAAGAGAAGACATTGGTGGGTGACACAGAGGTTTCTCCCTGGACTCAACCATCCAATACTATATGGATTTAGGTGAGGCTTCATGGATAAATTTAGGCTTTCACAACATTAGCAGATATTAAATTCTTTTGACTCCCATATTAAGAATGAAATACAAAGGCTTACTATTCACCCATAATGTAGAGTGAAATAACCTTTCTTTATCATCTAGCCTCTCCTCATGGGTCTGCGAAGAAGCAATGATGGCATCAAGCTCAGCATATATAATATCTTTTTCATCCTCTTCAACTACATGGTGTATATGAGGTAAAGCAATAGATGTTGAGGATTGTGACTCAAAAAGTATGGACTTGAAGGCTTGACATTCTTATTTGAAGTGTATTCCAAATTTGTGGTAATCACACCATTTCCCAATATTCCCTTCTTTTTTATTCTAATTTTGGCCTCATGTTTGACCTTCTTTGTCACTTTTCCATTTTTTAAGTTAAATCATCATATTCATTCTTCCATACTTCTACTCAATCTTCACCATAAACTTGTATGCCTCACCAAGGATTTCCAAATTGAAGAGTTCCATCTTCCTCCATATATACCATTGTATTCCACCATGATATTTGAGAACCATGTGTTTCTCACTTTCTTGGATTCCTAATCTCATAGATAGAGAATGAAAAGTATCAGTGTAATCTTAAATAGATTGTTTTTTACATCAGTGAAGTTGTTGCCACTCTATATACAGATCATCATCCCAGGTAGGTTCCACCTCAAGGCCAATATCATCCATATTAAATCTCTTCTTTTATAGTTCCCACAAATTTTTGATAGGTAATGATGCTTTCAAAAGAGCAAAAGTGATCTTCTCTTTATCAATGAATTTATTTACAAAAAAATAAGAAGACAATTGATCTAACCAATTTTCTACTATATCAACATTGATTTTGCATTTAAATGTAGGGATATCAAAATTTGCCTAAACCTTAAAGGGTGTTGGGACACTAAAAGGATGTGGGGGTGCAGATGAGGAGCTAAAATTTCCTATCAAAATTTATTAGAAAACTTGGGTGAATTGTTGTAGCATCTACACTTGTTACTATTGGAGGGCTTCATTCACCATTTCCTTAAAGGGATCAGATGTCTTAATGTTGTCCACCATTTGAGGTCATTTAGAGTGAATAGGTAGATAGTTTAGAATCTCTATTATTTTCCACCCAAGCTTCTTATAGCCTGACCTCATCTTTAGGATCATACACTCTCAAGACAAACCGCTTTGATACCATTGATCTAAAACTCAGAAGCTTTAATTGAAAGATAATTCAAGAAATAAGAACAACATAATTATAATAATGTTATCTCTGAGAAGAGATGTTTTATTGATCAAATTTGTAGACCCAAACATATGCCTATTTCTAAGAAGAGACATCTAACTTCTATTTTAGGTTACATCTTCATTTATACACATTTTGAAGGTAGGAGGAGGATGTGGAAGGTCACCAATATTGAGGGAGATTAAGTGGTTTGACTTCCATGATTTACAACAATATATAATTTGAGGAATTACTATTTTTAGAAACTTACTATTTTAGACTGCACTACTAAAATTGAAATTTGGGGTACTTCCATTTAGTTTTCAAAAGTAAAAACCCATTTAATAGAGCTTATGTCATATCATAGTGTTCCCCTCATTCTTATCTTTCTAATGGTTTAAATAGGGAGTCAAATGGAGCTATGGTACAAAAGTTATGGCTTATAAAAGTTCTACCACCAATTAGGGTAGAACTGTCACCCAAATTATCGCCTGAAATGTTTCTAAGATCATTCCTCTCTCCTTGAGAATCAATGGTCCCCATTGCATCAATATTTATCATCAAGTGTGGCATTTGTGTTTTAATTTGATTTTTGATGTATACTTGGAATGGACTATGCTTTATGGAGCTATGTAGGGCCTAATTATTCACCATTTTTATCTAACCATCAATCTATAGATGGAAGGATATGAAATTATTTAGTTTGATATCTATTTACTTCTATTATTGTGTTATTTATGTAGTCATCACTACAACATCAGCCCTTTTGGATTTATGTGGCTTGACCACCATGAGAATTAATTTCTTGGCACTAGTTAGGGAGATAGATGTAGAAGGTGGTACCTCTAATACCCTGTAGCACTATGTTCCAAGAGTGAGTTTGATCCTTCAAGTTATTGATTCATAGATTCCATGTTGATCATACATGAATGGCTAACCAAAGAGTACATCATAAACATCCAGATTGACCACATCACATAAGACCTCATCTTGGAAAGGTTTTATTTCATATGAGAGAAGACATTGGTGGGTGACACAGAGTTTTTTCATTGGACTCAATCATCCAATATTTTATGGATTTGGGTGAGGCTTCATAGATAAATTTAGTATTTTCATAAAATTAGCAGAGATTAAATTTATTTGACTCCCACTATCAAGAATTAAATATAAAGGCTTACCTTTCACCCACAACTTAGAGTGAGACTACCTTTCCTCTTTGACTATAGGGTGTGTATGTGGCAGAGCAGTAGATTTTGAGGATTGTGACTCAGAAAGTAGGGACTTGACGGCTTGACATTCTTATTTGGAGTAAATTTTAGATTTGTGGTAATCACACCATATCCCAATCTTATTTTCCTTTTGCTTCTAAGTTTGGCCTCGTGTTTGACCTTCTTTTTCACTTTTTTATTTTGTAGGCTAACTCTTCATATTCATTCTTCCATGTTTCTGCTCAATCTTCACCATGAACTTATATGCCTCACCGAGGGTTTCTAGATTAAATAGGTCCATCTTCCCCTATATATACCATTATATTCCACCATGATATTTGAGAACCTTGTATTTCTCACTTTCTTGCATGCCTAATCTCGTAGATAGAGAATGAAAAATATTAGTGTAATCTTGAACAGACTATTCCTTACCTTGGTAAAGTTATTTCTATTCTATATACAGATCATCATATGCTCCATTGGGGTAGTACTCTTCCTTTATAGTTTATATTAAATCATCCTAGGTAGGTTCCACCTCAAGGTCAATATCATCCATACTGAATCTCTTTTTATACACTTCTCACCAATTTTTGACAGGCAATGATGCTTTCAAAAGAGCAAAAATGATCTTCTCTTTATTGATAAATTTATTTACAAAAAAATAGGAAGACAATTGATCCAACCAATTTTTTGTTGTATCAGCATTGATTTTTCCTTCAAATGTAGGGATATCAAAATTCACCTAAATCTTGAAGGGTTTTGAGGCACTGAAAGGATGTGGGAGTGCAGATGAGGAGCCCAAATTTTCCATCAAGATTTGTTGGATAATTTTTGTGAATTATTGTAGCATCTATGCATGTTGTTATTGGAGAGATTCATTCACCATTTATTTTAAGGGATTAGATGTCTCTATGTTGTCTATCAATTAAGGTCATTTTGAGCAAATAAGTGGATAGTTTGGAAGCTCTATTATTTTCCACCCAAGCTTCTTATAGCCTGACCTCATCCTCAAGATCATACACTCTCAAGATAAACCACTCTAATACCACTGATCTAAAATTTAAAAGATTTGGTTGAAAGATAATTTAAGAAATAAGAATAACATAATTGTAATAATGTTATCTCTAAGAAGAGATGTTTTATTGATCAAATTTGTAGACCCAAACATATGCCTATCTCTAAGAAGAGATGTCTAATTTTCATTTCAGGCTACATATTTATTTATACATATTTTTAAGGTTAGATGAGGACATGGAATGTCACCAATATCGAGGGAGATTAAGTGGTTTGACTTTCATGATTTACAATAATACAAAATTCAAGGAATTGTTATTTTTAAATTTTTAGACTGCACTATTAAAATTAAAATTTGGGGCACTTATATTTGGTTTTTGAGATTAAAAAATAATTGAGCATAGATCATGCCATCTCATAGTGTTCCCCTCATTCTTATATTTCCAATGGTTTAAACGGGGAGTCAAATGGAGCTATGGTGTAAAATTTATGGCTCTCATAAGTTCTACCATTAATTGGAGTAGAAATATCAACCAAATTATTGCCTAAAATGTTGTTCAGATCATTCCTTCCTCTTTGAGAAGTAATGGTCCCCATTTCATCAATATTTTTCATCAAGTGTGGCATTTGTATTTTGATTTTATTCTTGATACATACTTGGAATGGAATATGTTTTATGGAGCTGTGTAGGACCCGATTATTCACCATTTTTATCTAACCATCAGTCCGTGGATGGAAGGATGTGAACTTCTTCAACTTGGTATCTATTTGCTTTTGTTGTTATGTTCTTTATGTAGTCAAGGCTGCAACATCAGCCTTTTTAGATTTTTATGGGTTGACCACCATGAGAACAATTTTTTTGGCACTAATTAGGGAGATAAATATATAAGGTGGTACTTATAGTACCCTATAACATCATGTTTCAAGAGTGAGGATGATCCTTCGAGTTATTTATTCATAGATGCCATGTTGATCATACATGAATGGTTGACCAAAGAGTACATCACAAACATCCAGATTGACCACATCACATAAGACCTCATCTTGGAAAGGTTTTATTACATATGAGAGAAGACATTGGTGGGTAACATGGAGGTTTCTCTCTGGACTCAACCATCCAATACTGTATGGCTTTGGGTGAGGCTTCATGGATAAATTTAGGATTTTCACAAATTATTAGAGATTAAATTCTTTTGACTCCCACTATCAAGAATGAAATATAGAGGCTTACCTTTCACCCATAACTTAGAGTGAAATAACCTTTCCTTTTCATCTGGCCTCTCCTTATAGGTCTGTGATGAAGTAATAATGGCATAAAGCTTAGCACCTAAAAACTCTTCTTCATCCTCTTTGACTCTAGGGTGTATATGAGGCAGAGTAGTAGATTTTGAAGATTATGACTCAGAAAGCAGGGACTTGATAGCTTGACATTCTTCTTTGGAGTGCATTCTATATTTTTAGTAATCACACCATTTCCCAGTCTTACCTTCCTTTTGCTTCCAATTTTAGCCTCATGTTTGACATTCTTTGTCACTTTTCCATTTTATAGGTTGACTCTTCATATTCATTCTTCCATGCTTCTACTCAATCTTCATCATGAACTTGTACGTCTCATCAAGGGTTTCCAAATTGAAGAGTTCCATATCCCCCTATATATACCATTGTAGTCCACCATGATATTTGAGAACCTTATGTTTCTCACTTTCTTAGATTCCTAATCTTGTAGATAGAGAATGAAAAATGTCAGTGTAATCTTGAACAGACTATTCCTTACCTTGGTGAAGTTATTTTCACTCTATATACAAATCATCATATGCTCTAATGGGGTAGTATTCTTCCTTTATAGCTTTTATGAAATCATCCTAGGTAGGTTCTACCTCATGGCCAATATTATCCATACTAAATCTCTTCTTGTATACTTCCCACCAATTTTTGATAGGCAATGATGCTTTCAAAAGAGCAAAAGTGATCTTCCCTTTATCAATAAATTTATTTATATAAAAATAGGAAGATAATTGATCCAACTAATTTTCTATTACATCAACATTGATTTTGGCTTCAAATGTAGGGATATCAAAATTCACCTGAACCTTGAAGGGTGTTAGAGCACTGAAAGGATGTGGGGGTATAGATGAGGAGCCAAAATTTTCCATCAAGATTTGTTGGAAAATTTGAGTGAATTAGTGTATCATCTATATTTACTACTATTGGAGGGTTTCATTCACCATTTCCTTAAAAGGATCAGATGTCTTGGTGTTGTCCACCATTTGAGGTCATTTAGAACGAATAGGTGGGTATTTTAGAAGCTCTATTATTTTCCACCCATGCTTCTTATAGCCTGACCTCATCCTCAAGATCATACACTCTCAAGACAAACCACTCTAATACCACTGATCCAAAACACAGAAGCTTTAGTTGAAAGATTATTCAAGAAACAAGTACAACACAATTGTAATAATGTTATTTTTGAGAAGAGATGTTTTATTGATCAAATTTGTAAACCCAAACATATGCCTATCTCTGAGAAGAGATGTCTAATTTCTATTTTGGGTTACATCTTCATTTATACATATTTTAAAGGTAGGGGGAGGATGTGAAGGTAATCAATCTCAAGGGAGATTAAGTGGTTTGACTTCCATGATTTACAACAATACAAAATTTGAGGAATTACTATTTTTAGAAATATACTATTTTTAAACTACACTACTACAATTGAAATTTGGGGCACTTCTATTTGGTTTTTTAGGGTCAAAACCCACTAAATAGACATCAATCCATCTCATGGTAATCCCCTCATTCTTATCTTTCCAATAGTTTAAACGTGGAGTCAAACGGAGCTATGGTGCAAAAGTTATGGCTCCCAATAGTTCTACCACCGATTGGGGTAGAATCGTCACCCGAGTTGTCACCTAAAATTTTATTTGGATCATTCCCCCCTCCTTGAGAATCAATGGTCCCCATTACATTAAGATTTGTCATCAAGTGTGTCATTTGTGTTTTGATTTGATTCCTGATGCATACTTGGAATGAACTATGCTTTATGGAGTTATGTAAGGCCCGATTATTCACCATTTATATTGACCATTAGTCTGTGGATGGAAGGCCATGAACTTCTTCAGTTTGGTATCTATTTTTGTGTTGTTTGTGTAGTCAGGGCTGTAACATCAGCCCTTTTATATTCCTATGGCTTGACCACCATGAGAATGAATTTTTTGCCATTAATTAGGGAGATAGATGTAGAAGGTGGTACCTCTAGTACCATGTAATGTCATGTTCCAAAAGTAAGGGTGTCTTTTGAGTTATTAATTCATAGATGCCATGTCGATCATACATGAATAGCTAACCAAAGAGTACATCACAAACATCTAGATTGACCACATCACATAAGACATCATCTTAGAAAGGTTTTATTGCATATGAGATAAGACATTGGTGGGTGACACAAAGGTTTCTCCCTAGACTAAACCATCCAATACTATATGGCTTTGGGTGAGGCTTCATGGATAAATTTAGGCTTTCCACAATATTAGTAGAGATTAAATTCTTTTAACTCTCACTATCAAGAATGAAATATAGAGGCTTACCTTTCACCCATAACTTAGAGTGAAACAACCATTCCTTATCATTTGGCCTCTCCTCATGGGTCTGTGATGAAGTAATGATGGCATCAAGCTCAACATCTACAATCTCTTCTTCATCCTCTTTGATTGCATGGTGTGTATGAGGTAGAGCAGTAGATGTTGAGGATTGTGACTCAGAAAGTAGGAACTTGATGACTTGACATTCATCTTTAGAGTGCATTCCATATTTGTGGTAATCACACCATTTTCCAATCTTCCCTTCCTTTTGCTTCTAATTTTGGCCTTATTTTTGACATTCTTTGTCACTTTTATATTTTGCAGGCTGACTCTTCATATTCATTTTTCCATGCTTCTGTTCAATCTTCACTATGAACTTGTACACCTCACCAAGGGTTTCTAGATTGAAGAGTTTCATCTCCCCCCATATATACCATTATAGTCTACCATTATATTTTATAACATTATGTTTCTCACTTTTTAGGATGCCTAATCTCACATATAGAGAATGAAAAATGTCAGTGTAATCTTGAACAAATTATTCCTTACCTTGGCGAAGTTGTTGTCACTCTATATACAGATCATCATATGCTCCAATAGGGTAGTATTATTCCTTTATAGCTTCTATGAAATTTTCTTAGGTAGGTTCCACCTCATGGCCAATATCATCCATATTGAATCTCTTCTTTTACACTTCCCACCAATTTTTGATAGGTAATGATGCTTTCTAAAGAGCAAAAGTCATCTTCTCTTTATCTATGAATTTATTTATAGAAAAATAAGAAGACAATTGATCTAACCAATTTTCTACTAAATCAACATTGATTTTTCCTTCAAATTTAGGGATATCAAAATTCACTTGAACCTTAAAGGGTCTTAGGGTACTGAAAGGATGTGGGGGTGTAGATGAGGAGCCAAAATTTTCCATCAAGATTTATTGGAGAATTTATGTGAATTGTTATAGCATCTATGATTACTATTTTTGGAGGTATTCATTCACCATTTCCATGAAAATATCAGATGTCTCAATTTTATCTACTATTTGAGGTCATTTAGAGTTAATAGGTTGATAGTTTGGAAGCTCTATTATTTTCCACCCAAGCTTCTTATAACCTGATTCATCCTTAGGATCATACACTCTCAAGACAAACCAATTTGATACCATTGATCCAAAACTCAAAATCTTTGGTTGAAAGATAACTCAAGAAATAAGAACAACACAATTGCAATAATTTTATCTCTCAGAAGTGATCTTTTATTAATCAAAATTGTAGACCTAAACATATGCTTATCTCTAAGAAGAGATGTCTGATTTCCATTTTGAGTTACATTTTCATTTATAAATATTTTGAAGGTATGAAGAGGATGTGTAAGGTCACAAATATTGAGGGAGATTAAGTGGTTTGACTTCCATGATTTACAACAATACATAATTAAATAAATTACTATTTTTAAAAATTTACTATTTTTAGATTGCACTACTAAAATTGAAATTTAGGGAACTTTAATTTGGTTTTAGATGGTTAAAACACATCAAATATATCTCCTTCCATCTCACGTTTTTCCACTCATTCTTATTTTTCTAATAGTTCAAATGGGGAATCAAATGGATATATGGTGCAAAAGTTATGGCTCCTAAAAGTTCTGCCACCAATTAGGGTAGAACTATCACCTGAATTGTCACCTAAAATGTTGCTCAGATCATTCCTCCCTCCTTGATAATCAATGGTCCTCATTGCATCAATATTTTTCATCAAGTTTTGCATTTGTGTTTTGATTTGATTCTTGATGCATACTTAGAATATAAAGTGCTTTGTGGAACTATGCAGGGCTCGATTGTTCACCATTTCTATCTGATAATTAGTCTATGGATGGAAGGCCATAAACTTCTTTAGCATGGTATCTATTTACTTCTATTGTTGTGTTGTTTGTGTAGTCAGGGCTACAACATCAATCTTTTTTTATTCCTATGGCTTAACCACCATGAAAATAATTTTCTTGGCACTAATCAGAGAGATAGATGTAGAAGGTGGTACCTCTAGTACCCTGTATCACCATGGTCCAAGAGTGAGGTTGATCCTTCAAGTTATTGATTCATAGATACCATGTCGATCATACATGAATGGCTGACCAAAGATTACATCACAAACATCTAGATTGACCATATCACATAAGATCTTATCTTATAAAGGTTTTATTGCATATGAGAGAAGATATTGGTGGGTGACACAGAGGTTTCTCCCTAGACTCAACCATCTAATATTTTATGGATTTGGGTGAGGCTTCATGGATAAATTTAGGTTTTTCACAATATTAGTAAAGATTAAATTATTTTGACTCTCACTATCAATAATGAAATATAGAGGATTACCTTTCACCCATAAATTAGATTGAAACAACCTTTCCTTGTCATCAAACCTCTCCTTGTAGGTCCATGATGAAGCAATGATGGCATCGGGCTCAGCATCTATAATCTATTCTTCATCATCTTTGACTATAAGGTGTGTATGAGGTAGAGTGGTAGATGTTGAGGATTGTGACTTAGAAAGTAGGAACTTGATGGCTTGACATTCTTCTTTGGAGTGTATTCCAAATTTGTAGTAATCACACCATTTCCTACTCTTTCTTTCTTTTTGCTTCTAATTTTGGCCTTGTGTTTGACCTTCTTTTGTCACTTTTCCATTTTGTAGGTTGACTCTTCATTTTCATTCTTCCATGCTTCTACTCAATCTTCACCATGAACTTGTTTGCCTCATCGAGGATTTCCAAATTGAAGAGTTCCATCTCCCCCCGTATATACCATTGTAGTCCACCATGATATTTGAGAACCTTGTGTTTCTCACTTTCTTGGATGCCTAATCTCATAGATAGATAATGAAAAATATCAATGTAATCTTAAACAGACTATTTCTTACCTTCGTGAAGTTGTTGCAACTCTATATACAGATCATCATATGCTCCAATGGGGTAGTATTATTCCTTTACATCTTCTACAAAATCATCCTAGGTAGGTTCTACCTAAAGGCTAATATCATCTGTATTGAATCTCTTTGTGTACACTTCCCACCAATTTTTGATAGGTAATGATGCTTTCAAAAAAGCAAAAGTGATCTTCTCTTTATCAGTGAATTTATTTATATAAAAATAGGAATACAATTGATCCAATCAAGTTTCTACTATATCATCATTGATTTTTCCTTCAAATGTAGGGATATTAAAATTCACCTAAACCTTAAAGGGTGTTAGGGCACTAAAAGGATGTGGGGGTGCAGATGAGGAGCAAGAACTTTCCCTCAAGATTTGTTAGAGAATTTGGGTGAATTTTTATAGCATCTTCACTTTATGATATTGGATGGCTTCATTCACCATTTCTTTGAAAGGATTATATGTCTTGATGTTGTCTACCATTTGAGGTCATTTAGAATGAATATGTGGATAGTTTGGAAGCTCTGTTGTTTTCCACCTAAGATTCTTATAGACTGACCTCATCCTTAGAATCATGCACTCTCAAGACAAACCACTTTGATACCACTAATCTAAAACTTACAAGCTTTGGTTGAAAGATAATTTAATAAATAAGAAAAACATAATTGTAATAATCTTATCTCTAAGAAGAGATATTTTATTGATCATATTTGTAGACCCAAACTTCTATCTATCTCTAAGAAGAAATGTCTTATTTCCATTTTGAGTTACATCTTCATTTATAAACATTTTGAAGGTAACAGGAGGATGTGTAATATCACCAATCTCAAAGGAGATTAAGTGGTTTAAATTCCACGATTTACAACATACACTTTTTGAGGAATTACTATTTTTAGAAACTTACTATTTTTAGACTACACTACTAAAATTTAAATTTGGTGCACTTACATTTAGTTTTTGAGGGTCAAAACCCATCAAGTAAATTTTTCACCATCTTATGGTGCTCCCCTCATTCTTAGATTTCCAAAAAGTTTAAATGGGGAGTCAAACAGAGCTATGGTGTAAAATTTATGGCTCTCAAAAGTTCTGCCACCAATTAGGATAGAACTGTCACCCAAATTATCATCTAAAATTTTGCTTGGATCATTCCTCCCTCTTTGAAAATCAATGGTCCCTATTGCATCAATATTCATCATCAAGTGTGGCATTTATGTTTTGATTTGATTCTTGATGCATACTTGGAATGGATTATGCTTTATGGAGCTGTGCAGGGCCTGATTGTTCACTATTTGTATCTGACCATCAGTCTATGGATGAAAGGCCATGAACTTATTTAGCTTGGTATCTATTTGTTTTTATTTTTATGTTATTTGTGTAGTTAGGGCTAAAACATTATCCCTTTTGAATTCATGTGGCTTGACCACCATGAGAACAAATTTCTTGGCACTAATCAGGGAGACAAATGTAGAAGGTGGTACCTCTAATACCCTGTAGCATCATATTCCAAGAGTGAGAGTGATCCTTTGAGTTTTTGATTCATATATGCCATGTCGATCATACATGAATGGTTGACCAAAGATTATATTGAAAACATCCATATTGACCACACCACATAAGACCTCATCTTGGAAAGGTTTTATTACATATGAGAGAAGACATTGGTGGGTAACACGGAGGTTTCTCCTTGGACTCAACCATCCAATATTGTATGGCTTTGGGTGAGGTTTCATAGACAAATTTAGGATTTTCATAATATTAGCAAATATTAAATTCTTTTGACTCCCACTATCAAGAATGAAATATGGAGGGTTACCTTTCACCCATAACTTAGAGTGAAACAACATTTCTTTGTCATCTAGCCTCTCCTCATGGGTCTGTGATAAAGAAATGATGGCATCAAGCTCATCATCTACAATCTCTTCTTCATTCTCTTTGACTGCAGGGTGTGTATGAGGTAGAGCAGTAGATGTTAAGGATTGTGACTCAAAAATTAGGGATTTGATGACTTGACATTCTTCTTTAGAGTGCATTCCATATTTGTGGTAATCACACCATTTTCTAGTCTTCCCTTCCTTTTGCTTCTAATTTTGGCCTCATATTTGACCTTCTTTGTCACTTTTCTATTTTGTAGGCTAACTCTTCATATTCATTATTCCATGCTTCTACTTAATCTTCACTGTGAACTTCTATACCTCACTAAGGGTATTCAGATTAAAGAGTTCCCTCTCCCCCTGTATATACCATTGTAGTCCACCATGATATTTGAGAACCTTATGTTTCTAACTTTCTTAGATACCTAATCTCATAGATAGAGAATGAAAAATGTTAGTGTAATCTTGAATAGATTATCCCTTACCTTAGTGAAACTATTTCCACTCTATATACATATCATCATATGCTCCAATGGGGTAGTATTCTTCCTTTATAGCTTCTATGAAATCATCCTAGGTAGGTTTCACCTCAAGGCTAATATCATCTATACTGAATCTCTTCTTGTATACTTCCCACTAATTTTTGATATACAATGATGCTTTCAAAAGATCAAAAGTGATCTTCTCTTTATCGATGAATTTATTTATATAAAAATAAGAAGATAATTGATCTAACCAATTTTTTTACTACATCAGCATTATTTTTGCCTTCAAATGTATGGATATCAAAATTCACCTAAACCTTGAAGGGTGTTAGGGTACTGAAAAGATGTAGGGGTGAAAATGAGGAACCAAACTTTTCCATCGAGATTTGTTAAAGAATTTGGGTGAATTGTTGTAGCATTTGCACTTGCTACTATTGGAAAGCTTCATTCACCATTTATTTGAAAGGATTAGATGTCTCAATGTTATCCACCATTTGAGGTCATTTAGAGTGAATAGGTAGATATTTTTGAAGCTCTATTGTTTTCCACCCAAGCTTCTTATAGCCTGACCTCATTCTCAAGATCATACACTCTCAAGACAAAATACTCTAATACCACTGATCCAAAACTTAGAAGCTTTGATTGAAAGAGAATTCAAGAAACAAGAACAATATAATTGTAATAATGATATCTCTGAGAAGAGATGTTGTATTGATCAAATTTGCAGACCCAAACATATGCCTATCTCTGAGAAGAGATGCATAATTTATATTTTAGGTTACATCTTAATTTATACATATTTTGAAAGTAGGATGAGGATGTGGAAGGTCACTAATCTCAATGGAGATTAGGTGCTTTAACTTCCATGATTTACAACAATACAAAATTTAAGAAATTACTATTTTTAAAAACTTACTATTTTTAGATTGCACTACTAAAATGAAAATTTGGGGCACTTCCATTTGGTTTTTAGCAGTCAAAACCTATCAATCAAATATCATACCATCTCACAGTGTTCCCCTCATTCTTAGATTTCCAACAATTCAAATGGGGAGTCAAACAGAGCTATGGTGCAAAAGTTATAGCTCTCGAAAGTTCTACCACCAATTGGAGTATAACCGTCACTTGAATTGTCAGCTAAAATGTTGCTCAGATCATTCATCCCTCCTTGAGAAGCAATGGTCCCCATTACATCAAAAAAATTCATCAAGTGTGGCATTTGTGTTTTGATTTTATTCTCGAATCATACTTGAAATGGACTGTGCAGGGCCTGATTATTCACCATTTCTATCTCACCATTAGTATGTGGATGGAAGGCCATGAACTTCCTCAAATTGGTATCTAGTTGCTTCTATTTTTGTGTTGTTTATGTAGTCAAGGCTGCAACATCATCCCTTTTAGATTCCTATGGCTTGACCACCATGAGAATGAATTTATTGGTACTAATCAGAGAGATAGATGTAGAAGGTGGTATCTCTAGTACCCTGTAGCACTATGTTCTAAGAGTGAGGGTGATCCTTTGAGTTCTTGATTCATAAATGCCATGTTGATCATACATAAATGGCTAACTAAAGAGTACATCATAAACATTTAGATTGACCACATTACATAAGACCTCATCTTGGAAAGGTTTTATTGCATATGAGAGAAGACATTGGTGGGTGACATAGAGGTTTCTCCTTGAACTCAACCATCCAATATTGTATGGATTTAGGTGAGGCTTCATCGATAAATTTAGGATTTTCATAATATTAGTAGAGATTAAATTTTTTTGACTCCCACTATCAAGAAATAAATACAAAGGCCTATCTTTCACCCATAACTTAGAGTAAAATAGCATTTCCTTGTCATATGGCCTCTCCTTATGGGTCCATGATGAAGCAACGATGGCATCAAGCTCAGCATCTATAATCTCTTCTTCATCCTCTTCAACTACATGGTGTGTATGAGGTAGAGCAGTAGATGTTGAGGATTGTGACTCAGAAAGCAAGGACTTGATGGCTTGACATTCTTCTTTAGAGTGCATTCTATATTTTTGGTAATCACACTATTTTCTAGTCTTCACTTCCTTTTTCTTCTAATTTTGTCCTCATGTTTGACCTTCTTTATCACTTTTACATTTTATAGGCTAACTCTTTATATTCATTTTTCCATGCTTTTGTTCAAGCTTCATCGTGAACTTGTACACCTCACTGAGGGTTTCTAGATTGAAGAGTTCCATCTCCCCCCATATATACCATTATATTCCATCAAGATATTTGAGAACCTTATGTTTTTCACTTTCCTATATGCTTAATCTTGTAGATAGAGAGTGAAAAATGTGAGTGTAATCTTGAACAGACTGTTCCTTACCTTGGTAAAGTTGTTTTCACTCTATATATAGATCATCATATGCTCCAATGGGGTAGTATTCTTCCTTTACAACTTCTATGAAATCATCCCATGTAGGTTTCACCTCAAATATAATATAATTTGTACTAAATCTCTTCTTGTACACTTCCCACCAATTTTTGACAAGTAATGATGCTTTCAAAAGATCTAAAGTGATCTTCTCTTTATTGGTGAATTTATTTATACAAAAATAGGAAGACAATTGATCCAACCAATTTTTTACTACATCAACATTGATTTTGCCTTCAAATATAGGGATATCAAGATTCACCTAAACCTTGAAGTGTGATGGGGCACTGAAAGGATGTGGGGGTGCAGATGAAGAGCCAAAATTTCCCATCATTGTTAGAGAATTTGGGTGAATTTTCATAGCATCTGTGCTTGCTAATATTGGAGGGTTTCATTCACCATTTCCTTAAAAGGATCAGATGTCTCAATGTTGTTCACCATTTTAGGTCATTTGGAGGGAATAGGTGGATAGTTTGGATGCTATGTTGTTTTCTACCAAAGCTTCATATAGCCTTACCTTATCCTCAAGATCATAAACTTTCAAGACAAACACCTCTAATACCACTGATCCAAAACACAAAAGCTTTGGTTGAAAGATAATTCAAGAAATAAGAAAAACATAATTGTAATAATGTTATCTCTGAGAAGAGATGTTTTATTGATCAAATTTACAGACCCAAACATATGTCTATCTCTGAGAAGAGATGTATGATTTCCATTTCAAGTTACATATTCATTTATACACATTTTTAAGGTAGGAGGAGGATGTGTAAGGTCACCAATCTCAAGAGAGATTAAGTGGTTTGACTTCCATGATTTACAACAATACAGAATTTAAGGAATTACTATTTTTAGAAACTTGCTATTTTTAGACTACACTACTAAAATTGAAATTTAGGGCACTTCCATTTGATTTTTGAGGGTAAAAACCTATTGATAAAATTGTGTGCCATCTCATGATGTTATCCTCATTCTTAGCTTTCTAAAGGTTCAAATGGGGAGTCAAACGAAGCTATGGTGCAAAATTTATGGCTCCCAGAAGTTCTACCACCAATTGGGGTAGATCCATCACCTGAATTGTCACTTAAAATGTTGCTCAGATCATTCCTCCCTCTTTGAGAAGTAATGGTCCCCATTGCATCAATATTTGTCATCAATTATGGCATTTGTGTTTTGATTTAATTCTTGATGTATACTTGGAATGGACTATGCTTTATGGAGCTGTGTAAGGCCTGATTGTTCACCATTTCTATTTGACCATCAGACTATGGATGGAAGGCCATGAACTTATTTATCTTGGTATCTATTTTCTTCTATTGTTGTGTTGTTTGTGTAGACAGGGTTGTAACATCAGCCCTTTTGAATTATTTTGGCTTGACCACCATGAGAATGAATTTCTTGGCACTAATTAGGGAGATAGATGTCAAAGGTGGTACCTATATTACCCTATAGTGTTGTGTTCCAAGAGTGAGGGTGATCCTTTAAGTTCTTTATTCATATATGACATGTCGATCATACATGAATGGCTAACCAAAGAGTATATTATAAACATTCAAATTGACCACATCACATAAGACATCATCTTGGAAAGGTTTAATTGCATATTAGAGAAGACATTGGTGGGTGACACAGAGGTTTCTCCCTAGACTCAACCATCTAATACTATATGGCCTTAGGTGAGGCTTCATGGATAAATTTAGGCTTTTCAAACATTAGCATAGATTAAATTCTTTTGACTCCCACTATTAAGAATGAAATATAAAGACTTACCTTTCACCCATAACTTAGAGTGAAATAACCTTTCCTTGTCATTTGGCCTTTCCTCCTGAGTCCATGATGAAGTAATGATGGCATTAGGCTCAACATCTACAATCTCTTCTTCATCTTCTTTGATTGTAGGGTGTGTATGAGGTAGAGTAATAGATGTTAAGGATTGTGACTCAAAAAGTAAGGTCTTGATGGCTTGACATTCTTCTTTGGAGTGAATTCTATATTTGTGGTAATCACATCATTTCTCAGTCTTCCCTTACTTTACTTCTAATTTTGTCCTCGTGTTTGACCTTCTTTGTCACTTTTCCATTTTTTAGGTTGACTCTTCATATTCATTCTTCCATGTTTTTTCTCAATCTTCACCATGAACTTGTACGCCTCATCGAGGGTTTCTAGATTGAAGATTTCCATCTCCCCCCATATATACCATTGTAATCCACCATGATATTTGATAACCTTGTGTTTCTCACTTTCCTAGATGCCTTTGTCATGGCTTTGCTAGTCTTCAAGTGATGATTTGTTACCCTTATTAGCATTGTTTAAGGTAATGTCTTGGGAAATATTTCTAATGCCTTTGAAATCAGTCTTGTGGGTCCTATTTTGATGTCATATTGTGTCAATAAGGTACATAGTATACTAGGTCATGTTATTTCACTTGGTCACTAGGTTTGAAGCATGTTAGTCTTGTTTGATGAAATTAAGGTATTTTAGCAAAGTTTAAGGCTTTTAGGGAAACCTAAGTTTTTATTATGACAAATATAAGCCTTCTCAAGGTGAGTTTATTTCATGGATCATTAAATAATATGGGTAATAGGTAATCTAAAGTCAAAGGAGGTATGTAACTAATATTGTTGCTTTACATGAGATCATCTCTTTTATATTGGCTTTCTTTGCACTTAAAGATGCTTTTAAGGGAATTCTAAGATTTTAAATATGAAGTATACATACCATTATAATTTTCAAGTCTTGAAATCTATTTTTAAATGTACTAATGTTATAATGAAGTCATAATAATGGTCTATGTCAAAATAGCTTAGTTTTTGCTCAAAAAAGGTAGTTTTATTGGCTTATATGGAGTTAAGGAGCCCACTTCCAAGAGAAAATGATTTAAATTTGTGTTTTAGTCTTATAATAGTCATATACATGATTTTAAATCTCTCAAAAGTCTAGAAATTACAAAACTTGCTTCTTCTCCTTCATCACCCTCATCACAAGCTCACAAGGGCAGTTTTTAAGTGTTCAGTATGGATAGAGGAGAGAGAGTTGGGTCCTATAATTATTTAAAAAATATGGGGTCCTATTAAGATTAATATTTTGTTCATTATTCATATAATTAATCCCCTCTCCCTTATTAACAATCATTAAAACCCTAGGGTGGTCTAAAACTGCTTAGAAACCCCACAGGTTTATTTTATTATTTAAATTGATAGATTGAAATAGTTTGAATGCATGATGGAAATTAAAATATATGTATAAGGTATATTCAAACATTTCACAAGTTATCCAAACCTATTTGGCATGTTTGAGTTCATTTGGTAAATAAAACTTCATTTTTGCATGTGTTGCAAGGCAACTATCATTATTTATTGATGTTTCAAGGTTGTTAATTATTAGAGAATGTTTATAAAGTTGATATATCATGTTTTAATTTTATAGGAATCTATAAAACTCTAATAATTTTCTCCATGTTCACTCAAACATCATTTTCTCTGAGCAACAACAATGTGTTCAAGCCTTTTTAACTATGTCATGGTGTTGCCTACAAGGGTGGAGTAAGGAGGTCTTATTTTACCTTATTCATAGATATATAAAGTTCATGACTTCATGAGAGATATTAAGAGACAATTTAAAAGTGACTTCATGCTCAAATGGATAAGCATAATGCCATTTAGGGCTATGGACTGTGTACATACATTTTGCTAACATAGAATATGAATATGAGGAATGTGTTGAATGTGTATTTGAATGTTATTTGAAGTTATTATTCACTTTAATAAGGTTAAATGATTACCTATATGCCATTATTGGGATTTATATAATTATATTTGGTGCATAAAGAGCTTTTAGCAATAAAACATAGACCCATGGGTTTCATCCTTCTAAGAGAGATATACTAGTGATCATGAGGTGGTCTTGGCCCTTCTAAAGCAATCCATTCCCTATTTAAACATGAGGATGACACTTATGCATTATAAATGTTCACCAAGAGGGAGAGATGATTTTAACAAAGGTGAAATACATGAAGTAAGATTTAGGCCTAGTAGAATACACCTACAAGCTCATCATAAACATAATGGAGAGGAGTGTAGACACTATAAAACTACACATAATGGTTCAATATGTTTAAGTACCCCTAAACCACCTTGGGACCATCCCCCAACCCTTTAATTACAAACCTAAGTCTATTTAGTTGACTAGCTAAATTGGCTTACTAACCCACCTTGACTAAACTTTACCTTTGACCCTCAACCATTGACAATCACCCTAACCATCAATGGTTAGGCTGACCACCAATAGTTAGGTTTCCACCACCTAAACACTAAACACCAACTTCAACTTCAACTTGGTTTTTCTATAATTAGCTTGCCAAATCCACTTACTAATCAATGCATGTCAAATTTAAAATTAGATAGCAAGTTAAACTTATTGTTAAACCTACACTTCCACCTCTCTTATTTTCCTATAAAAAAAGAGGAGGAAAAGGTGAAAAGGGTTTTATAATCTATTAATCATCCACATCTAGAGCCATAGCCTCTTACATTAGAACTTCCTTCTGTAGGTGTTCTTTTAGTGAACCAACAAGTGTGATAGAGATTTGAAGCACTACCATCCATTGGCCAACAACCAATCATCATTACTCTACCAAAATTATGCCAATTTTTACCAATAGATCCTTTGACCCTCCCTCAGATCATCATTCAACAAGCTAAGTATCCATTTTCATTAATTAGTTACTTTGTTTCTATTTTACAACCAGCCTAGTCCAAACCCACCTTCTAGACTTCCATCCTACAACCTTACCAAATCACTTTCTTAAACCAGATTAAAAACCATAGTAATTATCAACAGTTACTCTGACCACTGATGGTCTACCCATCATTGAAATTTACCCTAACCATCAATGGTCACCCTAATTATATGTAATCAAAATTACATGATGTACATGAATTAATCTTAGATCGGATAAGATAGAGCACACCTACATTTTTAATTGGGTCTACACTTGTTAAGCGAGAGCATGACCAATATGGGGATCCACTAGACTAGATTAGGGGATCACTTGTATCACTTTTCGTAACATATCATGTTAGGAAGGGTTCCAAATCCTATAGTCTAACACAATCACACAACAACCCTAAAAGATTCCTATGATTTGATATTTCCCTTATGCTATAAATAAGAGAGTAAACTATTCTAATAAAAAGAAAAGTAAACTAACCAAGTGTGTACCAAAGCTTGTGGCATAGTTTGAAAGATTAGATGTAAATCAATCAAATATGTGTAGGGAACTTCAAATAAATTAAGTATGAGTAACACCCTAATACATAGAATATGAAGAGTAATATTATTTGAGCTAACACTTATGCTACTTCTATCTACTGAAAGAGAGGAGAACAAAGTTAGAATATACTTACCTGAATGTGAACCCATCATGATTCAATCTCTCCCTTGGTCAATGGGGCTTTGCAATAATTTGTTGTGGTTCATAAGGGTCACTTTGTTAGGCCAAAGCATCCAAGACCTATCCATAAGACTAGATTCTCCAAGATAAGAAACCTAAGCTAAGAATCCTCAAGTAGAATGGTGGAAGAGTAAATTGTGAATAAATATGAGTGAATAATAACTCTTTATTGCATGCTTATGAAAATGACTAAAATGTCCTTGTATATATAGAATTATCTCACCCAAAAATAATTTAGACATGTCAATTGTGCTAGGTCAACCTAGTTGACCTAGCATGTTTTCAAGCTAATGCTTAAAGTTTTTGCTAGGTTAGTAGGAGGGATAACAAACCTAAAGAGCTAAAGTGACCCTAAACTACACTAGGTTGACTAGGTTGACCTAGTTTGCTAAGCAAGCCAAAAGGGTACGAAGCAAAGATAAAATGGATAGAAAGAGGAAAAGACTAGAGGAATGTGTAAGGGAGGATAAATAGTTGGATTGGAAATAATGTGTAAATATGGGACAATAATCCTATGAAGCACCAAATGTCTACCCACCCCTTTCTTAGTGCACCCCTTAAGGCATGCACTCAGAGAGATTGAGTCACGATGGGTTCTTACAAGATTTAAAGCATTAGTATTTTATAAAAATTAAAAATATTATATGTATACATATGCCCCACTCTAATCTCATCATGTGTCACTAAGGTATAACATGGGATGGTGCTTTGAGAAAGAAGATAAGGACATACATAATGTTGATGCTAAAAAAAAGTTACAATATTTTAAAAAGAATAAAATAACTAAAAGTAAATGATAGAAAGGGAAACTAATCTAAAAAGTAAATAACTTGAAAAGTAAAAGTGATGCATACCTTGACTTACCTTTTATCATGGGATGGTTATCAACTATGTTTTTATGTTTGATTGTGTAGGGTGCAAAGACTGCTTTTGACAAATCCAAGAATATAAAACTAAGGAGCAAAAACAAACAAATCCAAGAAAATCCAAGATAATTGGTGTTATGAGGATTGGATATACTTTGAAATTTGGCAAGTTGGGTGATAAGTGTTATGTTAGACCAAATGACTAAGTCAAATAAGAGTAAGTTAGGTAACCAAAAAGTTAAGGCTACTAAAGAGCAAAAAACTCAAACAAGTAAACCTCAAGTAATAAAAGGCAAACTCACCAATTCAAACCAAGGATACATGTTTAAAAATAAATGATAAGAAAGAAAAATAAATGGTAAAATGAAAAAAAAAATGGTAAGATAACATTGATGAGTGAGTAGTAACAATCCACATCTCACTCAATAATGGAAAAAGGTTATGAACTCAGGCATCCATAATAGCAGGACAACAAAATCATGATAAATGGAAAAAAGAAAGTAAAGTAAGTCTAGTAAATGTAAAGTGATATAAATAAAATGATCCAAAGTTTATCAAACATTTTTTTTCCTCTAAGTATAGATAAAACTAAAACAAAGTAGTGCTAACATGTTTTTAATAAATGAAGAAGAAGGAATTTGAAGAAGAGGGAAAATAGATTTGGACTCACAATTTGTCTATTAAGGGGGTGAAATGAAATGGGTGGAGGGGAGAATGAAATAAAAACTAAGGTAAAGAAAACTCTTTATCAATTTCAAGACACTCAAATTAGGTTTATCAAAATAAGAGGACTATTGACCTTAAGAAATATGAAGAACTTCTCTTAGTGACACAAGTCTTAGGTAAATAAATGGAGTATATAGATCATCCCATGAAGGCTATATACATGAAAAGTAAAATGGAAATTCCTCCCCATGACGTGTTCCCTATTATTTAGGAACCCTTATAGATTCATCAATCTAATGTGAAGATTGGGTACTTGCATGAGAAATTAGGTAGCACCATAGATTTTTTTGAATTCTCCTATTCCAATCTACTAGCCTACTACACCCCAAAGGACTTTGTCTCTATGTAAAGCTGACTGTGGAGTTTGAGATTTGATTAGAGATAGGAAATGTGCTTATAATCACATCTTTTGATGTGAATTTGACTTTTGAGATTTGTATGTTGCCTTTTAGATATCATTACCTTTTATTTCAAATGATTTATCTTTTAACTTTATTTTGATGGCTTTTTATATTCCTCCTCCATATGGACTTGGAAAACCAAGCATGGGTGCTAAAGATAACTTTCATTTAAAAACTTGGATAAGGTTGCTAAGAGAGAGAAAATTCAAATAACATGGGGTCTAAGAATCTCATAAATCTAGGTGAAATAAAAGTGCTATCTTGACTTTGACCTTATTTTATCCAATGTGGAGATGAAAGAAAGGAGAAAATCAAGAGGAGTGACACATGGAACAATTTGAATTGCTTCAAAATACAAAAAATGTGATAAAGGGAAAAAAGAGGGGTACAGTGATAGCAAAGGTGTGATTCCTTATCATAAGAATAGGGAAATGAAGGAAAACATGATAACATATATTGTTGTGCAAATTTCATCTAAAAAAATAAGCAAAACCTAAAGTTTAAGAATAAGGATCAATAACATGAAAAGAATGGTAATTTTATGAGGAGGGTTAGGTATTATCCATGGTCTTACAAAGAAACTCATAAAAGAGAGACCATGAGGATGCTACTAAGCAAGAGAAAAGCAAAGTGAGGGAGCTTTCTTACAAAGCACCTCACAAAATAAAAACCCAAAGTATGCCAAAACAACATTGGTAAACATCAACAAGAGAAGGAAGATAAGTAAAATATGGTGGGTTTGTGATGGATGTTAGGTCCTATCCATGGTCTTATAAAATAAACTCACAAAATAAAACCCAAGGGGTACCAAATCAAAATTGGTAAACAAAAGGAAAATGAAAAATAAGATAATGAAGACTATGGTACATCAAGAAACCAAAAGACCAAAAAGGGAGGACTAAAGGTTTGTGAAAAAGAGGGAACTACTACAGAGGGAGAGACACGTGATTAAGTAATCTAAAAAAAGTATTAGATAGATATAGATAGAAAATATTACAAGAAGTAAATGTTTAGGCAAAGTAATTTTTAAGGAATTGATCATTGGTGGGCTCTTTGAAAACATGGCCTTCATTGGTTTGAATGTGGTAAGTACTTAGACCAAGGATGTTTTTAACTAAATATGGGCCCCATCATTTTTGGGTGTATTTACCTTCTTTGTCATAGGTGTATTCTAATTTAAGGACAATATCACAAACATTAAATATGTATATTTTAACATGTTTGTTATGTTGTCGAGCAATGTGAGCCTTATATTGGAGATTATGTTGTAAGGTAGAGAGATGAAATTCATCAAGTAAATCAAGGGCATGAAGGTGAGTCTCACAATTCTTCATCAGGAATGATTCCATGAAGAGATATGTGAAGAGAAGGAAGCTCAACTTCAAGAGGAAGAATCGACTCAAAACCATAGACTAGAGAAAATGGAGTTGCCTAATGGCAGTACGTATGCTAGTCTGATAGGCCCAAAGTGTGGGATAAATATGAAGATGCCAATCCATGTGGGTTTCACAAATTGTCTTTTGGAGAATTTTATTGAGAATCTTATTAGTGGACTCAGCTTGACCATTACACTATGGATGATAAGGATTGGAAAACTTGTGATTGATATTGAATTTGTTACAAAGTTGTTTAACATGTTTATTTTTGAAGTTACCACCATTGTCTAAAATGATGGTGTGGAGAACACCAAAGTGGCAAATGACTTAGTTCGAAATGAATTTAGATACTGTAGGATTGGTGACATTGACAAAGGGCATGGATTTAACCTACTTGGTAAAGTACTTGGTAGTGGTGATAATAAAGACATGCCCATCTTGGGAGTGAAAACTTTTACCAGTAAGATCAAATCCCCATGTGGAAAATGGCCACAAAGATTCAATAGTTTGAAGTTCATCTAGTGGTGAATGAATGAGATCATCATGAATCTAACAAGGATTACACTTTTTAGAATATTCAATAGCATCCTTTCCTAGAGTAGGCCAATATTAACCAATATGTAAGCATTTATGGGTTGTAACATGTCCACTATAGTGACCACTGCAAATTCCCCCATGTGCTTGTTCAAGAAGATGAGGGACCTCATCATGCATGACACAACAGAGCAAAGTACCTTTGGCATTATGATAATAAAGGATGTTATGTCTAAATATATACTTGAAATCTTGTTTACAAAGACATGTCTTTTTATAGGAATCCAAGTTAGGAGGATAAGTTTCATGTTCTAAAATTTACATGATATCTTGATACCATGGGCATTGTCGAATGGTAAAAACTTTGATGTGATAGATAAGAAAATTAGGAGGGTGAGTAGATGACAAACATTTGATTATTTATATGATAAAATAATTATCAAAAAGAACTTGATGTGGATGAAAAATAGAAACTAAAGAGGCAAGAGAATTAATAATGGGATTTTGATCTTTAGAAATAGGCTTAATTGTAAAAGAGACAAAATTATTGGCAAGAGTGATTGAAATTTGATGATAGGTGATAAGGTTTTCAATTTTACATGATAAGAACCACTAAATTGATGGAAAATGAGTTGAGAATCACCTAAAGCATGAAGATATTTTATGTCTAAATTAAGAGCAGCTCTCATGCCTAACATAAGAGCTTTGTACTCAGCCATATTGTTGGTGACATCAAATGTAAAATGGAAAGATAAAAGAATTATCTTGCCAAGAGTACTAGTGAGAATGCAACCTACCCTAGATCCTTGAAGGCATTTAGAACCATCAAAGTGAAGGGTCCAATTATCCTCATGCAATTCAACATTAAATTCAAGCTCTTCAATAATTACCTTTGGTTTAGTAGTATTGGAGAAAGCAGAAGATTCATCAAGTTGATTAGCTTCAAGATCGGTAGTAAAGCTCTGAAAATAATCTTTAAGATAAATTGCTTGATTAAGACCTTAAACATAAAGGATATTATCATCTATAAGGTTATCTTGAAGGGAAGAAGTGGCTTAAATAGGAGTTGTAGCAAGTTGGTCATCTATGACTTGCCCTTTGATAGCTTTTTGTGTGACGATGAAAAGATAGAATTTCATAAGTAAGACCATCCACTTGCCAATTCTATCTCTTGGAAGAAATGCTTTGGAGAAAAAATTATGAAGGGGGTCAGAATGAACAATGACATAAGTGGTTTGGTAAAGCATGTAGTGACAAAGATTTTTAGTTATGAAATAGATAGTGAGATAATCACACTCAACTTTGGTATAACATGTTTCATAATTGATGGGGCCTTGACTAATATAATAAATGGCATACTCCTTGCTTGTATCATCTTTTTAGGAAGCATTGCCCCAATGGAAATAGGTGTGGAAGAATAATATAGAATCAAAGGTTTATCATTAGAAGGAGGATGAAGTGTAGGTGGATGAAGCAATGACTCTTTCATATTGTCAAACACTTTTTGACAAGGATCCATCCATTCCAAGGCTATACTTTTCTTGAGAATGAAATTAATGGAGTGAATTTGATAAGCCATCTTGGGAATGAATCATCTAATTTCCCCAAGTTTTCCTAGATAGGTACAAATATTAGGAATAAAATGAAGAATAGGCATGTTGATAATAGCATTATTTTTTATTGGATCAACATCAATGCCACAAAGAGAGACTAATAATCCTAATAATTTACCGGATGTAACTCTAAAGACACATTTGAAAGGATTATGTCAGACTTTATATTTGATGAGACAGTCAAAGATGATGGAAAGATTAGAAAGATGATTGGTACGGTGTTTAGATTTGGTGATAAGATCATCCACATATGTTTTAATAATTTTATGGATGAGGTTGTGAAAAATATGAGTCATTACACACTGGTAAGTGGCCCCACCATTTTTTAGACTAAAAGGAATTTTAAAATAACAATAGGTGCCCCATTCTATGGTCAAATTAGTCTTATGTTGGTCCTTAGGACCTATATGAATCTTATTGTATCCTCAAAATCCATACATAAAAGATAACACTTCATATCTAGTTGTATAATCGATAATGGCATCTATTTAAGGCAAAGAAAAGTGTCTTTATGATAATCAAGATTAAATTATGGAATTCAATGAAAATATGAATGACCATAGTGACCTTTTTCCAAATAAGAACAATATTGGAAACCCATTTAGAATAATACATAGGTTTAATAAATTTATCATCGAGTAGTTTAATGATTTCTGTATGGCATAAGTTGGTAACTTTGGGAGGAAATTTGTGTTACTTCTGATGCACAAGTTTGGCATTAGGATAGGTAATGATGTTATGGACCACTATGCTAGGGTCAATGTTATGCATGTCTTGGTAAGACCAAGTGAATACCTCTTGATACTTATCAAAAAATAGGCTGAAATTATCATGTTATGAGGGTGAAAGTTCTTTGGAAACTATGATCAGTTGAGGGCATGAGGGAGTACCATATTCGATATGAGTTATTTCTTCAATAATCATGACATTACCATCTTTAAAGTGGTATGGTTCATTAGGTAAGGATTAAATTGGATTAGTTTTAGGATCAATACTAGTGATAAAGTTGTTGAAGCGAGGAGTTTTAGTTTTAAAATTTCCAAGTTTATGATGTTGTCAAGGGAGTTGAGGTTCCTGGGCATAAAGTAAATCAAGAATAGATTCATCACTAGGCAAAGTAGGAAGAGGACCACAATAATCAACATCTATTTCTAGATCTAAAATTTGATTACCATGACGATCATATTCAGAATGTATCTGATAGACATCGATTGTCTTGGCATCAAGTGTGACTTCAAGAATAGAATAAGTAGATGGAGTAGAAGAGGTAGATGGAGTGTTGATGGGTTCTTTGATAGGATAAGGATTAGATTGAATGGGAGGATCCAAAGGAGGTAAAGAAGATGAAAGTACTTCCATAGGTTTAGAAGGTGTAATTTTTCTACCACACAAGGAGAATTGATAAGAGGATGATTACTAGGAGGCACATAGCCCTTAAAGTCTAAGTTATTATCTACAGAAATGGTATGCACATCTCAATTGAAAGCATAAATTTTTTCTAAGGTCTTTTCATAATGCAATACATCTAAGTCTCTGGATTGATTTTGGTCCATGATATATTTGGCACCGTATGTGGGAGAAATTGTGCATGATTGAGATTTAGGAGGATCTTTAGAAGGCAAAATCCCAAGCTTACTGAATGTTTGAGGAGACATGGTGAGAGGATCTTGAAACAATTTAGCCACTCTAAAATCATTGAAATTAAAAGCATCTTCAAGTAAATAAGGCTCTTGAGCATTGCATGGAGGGGGGAAATTAGTAATCTCATCCATGAGAAGAATGGTATGATCCCTTGGCAAAAGATAAGGAGGAAGCCACTCCAAAATGCATGGAAGTAATTTGGTGGTGTTGTAAGTATGTTATAATTCATTGGGCTCATCATCATCAGAATCCACAAGAGTGACTTATAAATTAGGATTCATATTGATGAACTCAGGTAAAAGAGCATTATTAGTTTAAGGGAATGTAGGAACATGATATTGTGATTTAGGATTAGGTAATTGGATCCTTAATGGATTGGGATTTACTTCATTCTTATATCATTTTCTATTATGTAGAAATTTAATGCATTGACTACCAGAAGAAGCAATGGCCCTCATTCAATGAGTCCATGGACAACCAAAGAGTATGTTATAAGATAAAGGAATATAAACACCATGAGTTTAGTCTAAACAGTCTTAGGACCAATGGTTAAGGGAAGCTATATATAACCAACTATATTTTGATTAGTCTTGTCAAAACCATGACAATTAAGATGGGTTTGTTTAAGATGACCTTTGTGATAACCAAGTTGATGTAGAAGCTACAAAGAGGTCACATTAATACCAAAACCCTCATCAACTAGAATTTTTTGAATAAGGGTGGTATTAATGGCTATTTTGATGAAGAGAGGTGGATCATCAACATGAAAGAGGATTTCATTATTAATCATGTCCTCTTCAATAAATTCAATAGAAGGCTTGGAAGAGGGACACATAGATTCAATGGTATTAATCTTAGTTGGTTGAGAATCAATATACGGTGGTTATGCATCTAAAGAAGATGGATCTTCAATCTCTTGGAGTTGTTACATAAGGACTTTATGATGATAAGGTGAAGTGAAAACCAAATCCATAAGAGGAATATTCCATGGCATAGAGTTAAGTTCTTCAATAAAATTCCAATGAGAGCTAGAAGAAGAGCCATGAGGTTTAGAAGACAAATTAGACTTTGTAGGAATAGATGTGATTAGAGGATTAGACAGAGGAAGTTATTCCTTAGGTGCTTCCAATTCAATATTGATGGTGGTAGTATCTTTAAGCAATTGTTCCTCAAAATAGGGTTTCTTAGGCTTGGTAATAGGATCTTTATGAGATGGTTTCTGATGATAATTGACCTTAGCCATATTGAAATATTGAGAGTTGTTATAGTATTGGTCATAATCAGTGTTAATTGGACAAACATCCTTGGAAGTTGATTGATTATGGGAAAAATATTTTTGGTTATTAGATGTAGAACTTTTAGAAGATTGTCATTTTTTAGAAGCATTGGTGTATTCTTGATGATGATTTTTTATCATGGTTTCATGGTAAAATGAATCACCAAACATGTAAGAAATACCACATTTATAAATCCCTCTATAAGATTTGTGAGAATTCCCAATGTCAACATGAAACCAACAAAAGAGAATGGGATCATACCATTTAGGAAGAGCATTAGGATATATGAAAGGTTTAGAGGGTGGCAAAAATTGTCTCATTTGATGTACCAAAAGAGGCATGTGAGATGGTAAAGGAATATCATTTTTGGCAACTCCTGGTTTGGTTTGAGAAGTGTTACTAGTGATAGCATTGGATGTTTGAAAATATCCTTTAATAAGTTTAGAATTAGGTTTTAATTGATTCATAAGAAAGTCTTGTTGTTTAGCTTGGTTAAGAGCTTCATTAAGATTTTGAGGAGCAAACGTTTGAACCTTGTATTGAAGAGTGGGAGTTAAAGCGATAATAAAGAGTTTGAATAGGTTATCATTAGACATATTATGATTAGCGTTATGAGATAAGTATTTCCATATTTTAATAAAATAATGAGCCGATTCATTAGGAGATTGTTTATCATTTATGAAATGGCTAAGATAATTTTCAGGCAGATCATTGTGTTGAAACTCTTTAACTAAAGGATTAACTAAATCTTCAAGTGGCCAAATAGAATATTTGGGTAATTTATTATACCATTTTAATACATCACTAGTGAAATTTTTTACTAATATTTTAATAGTATAAAATGTATTAGTTTGGATCCACTCTTTGTATACAAAAGATTTAATAAATGAGGCGAGATCTTTAGTCCCATCATATTTGATAGTTGGTAATATGTTACCAATGTCAATAGATATAATAAAAGGAGTTAAAGGATCATTTTGAGTGGTTTAAAGCATCTTTTTATTCATTATTTGTTGAGGAATAACATTACATGAGGCATATCTAAGAGGTGGAGGAATGTAGTTAGGATTAGTCTGAGGATGCATGATTGGAGGTCAATTAGCCACATTGATCAAGTGTTGTTAAAGTTGCATCATTTGATTGGTATTAGAGTTTTACATAATGTTCATTTATTGAATCACTTGGGCTAATAATTGGGTTGTATCAGGTGGTGGGTTGGTGTTAGGAGGAGCCCTCCCCAAATTGGTGTTGCGGGGAGGATTATTAGAAGAAGAGTTGTTAGTGGGATTGTTAAGTAAACTTGTGTCAATCACTCCCACATTAATTTGAAGCTTTTGAGAGGTTTATTATTAGGTGTAGAAAGGATTGGATCCATCAACTTCATCTTAAGGTGTTATTTAAATCATTTTACAATTTTTAGATGGAGGAGAAGGAATAACCCAAGAGTGATGGTGTTATTGGGAGGAAAAGAAAGGGAGAAATGAACATCCCATATAGGATCTAAATGGATTAAGACTGTCTAAAAATATTTTGATAAGAGACCTCATTCTGACCAAAGGGAAATGAATAGAATGCAAATTATAAGAGGTGAAGAATTAGGTTGATAAATATTGAAAGTAGGAAACAGAACTAGGTCGACCAGGTCAACCTAGCACAGTGAACAGAAAAAAATAAAAGATTGATGACAAGATGAGAAATAGAACAAGATAATTTTGTAGCTAATATAGGAAAGTAAATGTTGAAAGTAAATAGATAGTAAATTGAATTGATGTTCTTCAATTCAATTGATGCACACAAAGCAAAACCTTGTACCAATTCTGGGTGATGCAAGTTATTGCAAACATAATTGAGCAAAGAGCAAGCAGAAAACTTTGAAAGTAAAGCTAGCTAATTGGTTTAATTAGATTATTAAGAATAATTTTAAATGATAGGGATTTGGCTATAATCAAGGTACTAGATAGCAATCTATGGATGGTTTTAAGTGAGTTTAGGATGAAAGGGACTATAGTGGCAATGATACACACTTGGTATTGGGGCCTACCCCCTCACTTCATACACCATAATGATAAGGGTGTTAGGTTCTTATCTAAAATATACCATTAACCATGATTTATACTTGACTAAAGCATCAAGTCAGATTCCCCCTTGGTGATGAAATCTAAGTAGGTTAACCTAGGTAGTCAAAGGTTAAAATATTTGTTTATGTTATGTGATTTGGTTGTCTGTGCATAAAATAGAAATAGTGAAACTAAGTGATTAATTAAAAACCTCCTAATTAGACTATGTGAACTATTTTAAGCATGCAAACAGCTAAAAGAAGGATGTGATTAACATACAAGGTGAATGCCAACTTTGAAACAAGGTATAGTGAAAAAACTATATGTACAACATGTAGAACTAGGTCGACAGGGTCAAGCTAGTAATGTTGAAGATAGGGTCTAGAAAACCTACTACATCGACCAGGTTGACCTAGTTATTTTAAATAGCACACAGAACATAGAACTAGGTTGACTAGGTCGATCTAGTTGGTTGTGTAGGGGTAGTTTTGAAGATTACAAACTTGAAAGGAAAGTATAAAATAGAAAGAGATAGAGAATAAAATATTCACCTTGATGGTTCAAAGATAGAAATGAAAGAGATTGTTGATCAATAACCTTGGAGAAAATTATCAAAATCCTATAAACTGGGTTGAGCTAGTCAACCAAGCAATACAGAAACTTGTACAAGAAAATAATAACTCTTTATTACATGCTTATGAAAATGACCAAAATAACCTTGTATATATAGGAGTATCTCAACTAAAAATCATTCAAACATGTCATCTATGCTAGGTTGACCTGGTTGACCTAGCACATTTTTAGGCTAATGCCTAAAGTCTATGGTAGGTCAGCCAAAAGGCTAACAAACCTAAAGAGCTAAAGTGACCCTAAACTACACTAGGTCGACCAAGTCAACCTAGTTTGTTGATCAAGCTAAAAGGGTACCAAGTAAGGAGAAGAAGGATAGAAAGAGGAAAAGACTATGGGAATGTGCAAGGGAGGAAAAACAATTTAGGAAAAAAATTTAGGAGATAGTTAGATTGGAAATAATGTGGCAATAAGGGATAACAATCCTGCAAATCACCAAAGGTCTGCCCACCCCTTTCCTAGTGTACCCCTTAAGGCATGTACGAAGATAAATTGAGTCACAATGGGTTCCTACAAGATGTAAATCATCATTATCTGATAAAATTTAAAAATATTATGTGTATACACCAACCATTGATGGTAACTATGTGACAGACAATTAACAAGTTCTTTTTTACCCTCTAGACTTCAACCAAATCTTAGTTTTAGACTCTCTACCTGATCACAGAACCCTGTCTTATTTTTTGAACCACACCTGATTCATTTGGAATTAATATCATTATGTTTATTTATATAATTAATCAAATTCACCTATTCATTCTATCAAGAAATTCCTATATTTCATTTTAGTATTTTTTGTGATATATGCAAGTACTTTGTCTTTCACTTTCAAAACTTGATTGTTTAAAAGTGTGGATTGAAAACCTCCAAAGAAGTGTTGGGACCAACATACCCCAATTATTTGAATTGGGACCCTTGAGAGACTTTCAAAATAAAGCATGTAAATCTCACCATGGCAAGGTTTTTTTATAGAATTTGAAGATCATCCACTTTGTTAAGAAACAAGCATAGAGATGGTCTTGATTTTATTTATGTGGACTAACCTTGTTAATGAAGTTCATTTGAGCATGAGTTAAAAGCTCCATGGCATATGTTCTTGAGGAGTCTTCATTCCAAAACCCTAATAAACAACCTTAACAAACCCTATGTTCAAATTTGAATAAAGGCAAGAACCCAAATTAGTGGGAATCATTTTTTATGAAATTAAATTCAAGCACATATCCTAGGCTTAGTCATGTTTTTTAACACAACTTGACTAACAAACTTGACCCCCTTTCATTTTTTCCCCTTTTTTCAAGTTCCTTCTTGGCCTAACATAATGTCATTATACAAGGCCATTTTATATTCCCCAACTTAGCCTAAGACTTTAATACTAAGGCCCTAATGTATTCATTAATACCATCTTGACCTTAGTCTTAACATCTTAGGCCTAAGTTTTTATCATCCTTACGACCCTAACTTAAATTGTTTGCATCTCACAAGATCCTATAGTTGTCACTTTATCTCAACATTTGATCAAATAAAATGAAGGTAACTTAGAAATTTAGTTTAAATATCCCTTATCTTGGATGATTTGATGATCCACACTTACTCGTAAGGACTCGATCAGATGGAGTGAAGCATGTTTAAAAATTTAAAAGAATATAGGGAGCTTGAAAGATGGACATGTAGCACCATTAGATTTGAGGAATAAAATAAAAAGGTACCTACTTGACACTATAGCCAATCAAGATAAAGTCTCCAGATCATGATCTTATAATTGTCAATTTATCATGACATTTAATCCAATGGAGTGAATTAAAACCTAAAGCCTAAGAAGCCTCACAAAAATGCAAACTATATTCCTCACATTTGACCCTAAAGCTTTTAATAAACTTAAAATTGGTGTTCATGCAACCATCATTTAAATGTCTAAAAAGACTAACTTGATGCCTATGTGATCATCAACTTTAAGTCCATTAAAGTGTAAATTTTGCTAGTTTAAACTTGGCATCTGTGCAACTATCAACAGACACTTAAGAAGGTGTATTTGATGCTTGTTAGACCATAAATTTTAAACCAATGAAAATTCCTTACTCAGAGCTCAAAGGGCATTCCTAAACCTTTTAGGCTCACCAAGCTAAGGAAAATATTCAAAATATGCCCAAAATAGATAACCTTAATTTATAGAATGCAAATATATGCAATAAACATACTTAACCTAAGTCTATGCTGTAAAGATCCACATGGAATTTTACATAATGGACCTTAAATAAAAGACTTGGCCTATGTAAAATTAATTTCATGTTGGACCTATTTTGAGCATGGTTTTTGACTCATAACATAAACATTTTAGCCTAATGTTTTCAATGTGTTTGCTAAACACAATGCATACATTAACCTGGATGTTTATACCTTGAACCCTTTTAAATCATAGCTTAGGTTTAAAATCCTATGCCTAAGGTTTATCACATGCTTAATAAACATGAAACAAACCTTAGCCCAAGTGACATAAGCTTAAGTCTTGACTTTTAAAAATATACTAACTTAACGTTCGAGCATGTTTACAGATAAATGATCCATGCTTTTTTGTTGGATTTGATCTAATGGCATGAAGGTCCCTAAAGACTTTTCAATAAAACCTTGAGAACCCACAAACCCGCTATGTGGCCAATGATTATTTTACAAGGGATTGATACAAGATTTGGAATAGGGGGAAGATATGTGAGCATGTCAAGTGTCATGATCGCATAGCTTAAGGCCTAAGAACCAATTAAAATATAAGGGCCTAAATTATGATCAACGGCTCATGCTAATCCAATATTTTGATCCTATGGAGCAAAAGGAAGGGGGGATTTTAAAATATCAATAGCTAGTGTTCAAATGGCATTTATGAAAAATGCCATGAAAGATCCAGACCAGTGCCACATAAGAAGAAAAATACAAAACTGAAGATCTTGTGGGCTCAAAAACATAAAGGTATAAAGGAAAAGGTCCAAATCAAATCCAAAACATGTATAAGCCAAATTCTAGATATCTTCTACCATTAAAGCTCTAAACCCTAGACCTTATATAAAGACAACCCAAATGGATCCAATTTTCTACAATTTAATCAAGAGATAGCTTAATTGTGTTTCAAATCATGAGAGACCTTTCACAAGGATCACCTACAATCGGGTGTGAATAATTAGTAAGAAATAAAGACCATGGCAACTAATAGATAGAAATTAAAGGAAGAGGTTGAGATAATTAAAAATTGATAGTGAGGGCTAGGTGTTCAAAGATAAATAATTAGACCTCCTGGTGTTATACATCCACAGCATTAGGAATTGGTCTACGTTTTTCTTCATGATAGAATAATTATATCCCATCTCAAGGGAAGAGAAAAGAAATGCCACAAGAAATAAATGATACAATTACCTGGTTCTAATATAGATGGTCAGTCTCCACCATGCCATGGCAAAACTAGAGGTAATGCATTGCATTGATGTCCTTTCCCCCATTTTTATTGATTATAGAATTGATGGTGAATGGATTATTAGAGAGGGGAACTCAAAAGAGGTGGCATACATTTCCCCTATTTCTTTTTAAAATTACTACAAGCTCCCTATTCCCCATGTATACCTTCCCAAAATGAGAGAATAGACCAATAGCGATGACCAAGACTCCATCCTAAGACCCTAGCTCCATCAAAGGCCTCACATCTTTAGAACCCTTGATGGAAAAATCCCTATCATTGAGTTTAGAGAGGGCATTAGGGTGATTATGACCTTGTTGAACAAATATTTTGGTACCCCTTCAGCCACTTATGTAAATAAGGTTTGGGTCTCATATGTACACTTCCTAGTAGAAGAAAAACTTACCCCTCTAATTAGATATTTGATCAGCATCTTTCTGGACAAAAAATTCATTTCCATCAAGAAAAAGACCTCCAAATAATTCTACATGATTTCTTACCTCTATGATGCCCTTCTTGCTTCAATCATCTTCCCTATAATTAATAATTGGTCCCTAGAGGGTAGGACAAATATCTCACACCACTACTCCAAGCTACACATCTTCAAGTCTCAGAATCGCATGTAATTCATATATGATTACATTTTCCTAGCAATAGTTAAAGCCATCATAGGTGTTCCAATACCTAGGCTCCACCCCCTCATCAAGAGATAGGTCAAAATGATAGGCGACATATGGTATTATCCTGATTGCATAATCATCAGGATAGAAGGAATCATGTCTCAACCCTATAGACTACCAATGTATATCCCATAAAAACTTGTTGAGTAGGAGATTTCCTCCTAACTCATCCTTGGAATTGACAAGGCTTGTGAATAAAAAAGGAAAGGTCTACCTCACCCCTTCACTTTGGACATTTGGAAAACCCTAATTAAAGAATGGAAGTAGGTGGAGATTATGGTCACACATATTAATTCATTTGGCTTTCATCTAGATGAACTCAAAATGTGGGATCCAAGGAATAAGGTAGAGGATCATCTAAAGGAAAATAAGCTCAAGCTTGAGTATGTACACCAACTGGGTGTCCACGACACCATATACATTAGACCCAAGAACTATGGGGAAGTATTGGCTAGATTCTAGAGTCATAACAACAACCTAGATCATAGATTGGTCAGAGACAATAATCCATCTAGGGAAACATGGAAAATGTACCCCCTAAAATATCATTTACTACCAGGGCCATTTAGAATAGCTCAAGAACAACCTCAAGTAGAGCAACCATGGTAGTCTCAATAGCATGTTGATCCAACTTAGGATGATCAAGGAAAAGGAAAGGAGAAGGTTGGAGAAGTAATATTAGAATAAATACCTAGAGAAAGACCCTTACCTTTAACTAGGAAGTAGAGACCTCCCTCTCCAATCTATTATGTTGAAATAATAGCCTTAGAACCAGAAGAGACACTTGAGGGTTCTCTCAAGGAACTTGTAGAGTCTTATGGCTCAAGAGGAGAAGAGGAGCCTTTAGTGGATCCTAAGGAAGAATAGGGAAAGAAATTATCCCAATTGCCTCCCATGAAAAAAGGAAGATAGAATTGCCCTTGGTCTTGATCGAACCAAGCAAGAAACCTAGATTGACCTTCACTCATCCCACTAGTGAAGTTAATCTCTTCAGTGATGAATTTACAATCCATGGACAAGTCATTTCTAATTGGTTCATCTATGGGAAATTATAAAATATCCCATCTCTCTCCCACTCATGGGTCATAACAAAGGTTGGTGTGGTTGTACATGATGATGTGAAGTCTTGGATAAAAGATATAATGAAGGAATAGGAAGAGAGAAGAATCATGGTCTCCCAAGGCTCAAGAAGTAAGAAGATGGATGTTTTAGGTGCATCTACTAGCTTAGGAGTGGAGTTCCCAAAACCTCCCCAATTTAAAGAACCAATTACCATAGTTTATTTCAATCCTAAGACAATAGGTTTAGAAAGGATAAAAACTAAGATAGCCATGGTTGGGACATAAGAATTCACCTTTTAGAAGGTGTAACCTTTTATAGGTTTGACCCTTGTTATAGGATAATAGCTTGGTGAAGCTAAAATACATGAAGAAGATGTGGAAATATTGATGGAATCACATTCAAAACAATCTAAGGGTGGAGTTTAGGGTCTAAATTAAAGGATCCAAAATTTGGAAAGGGAGAATAACTTGAAAACCCAATCAATCTTGTCAGTACCAAATTCTATGATCAAGATGCTTGATGAATCATTCTATGACATGTTTGAAGCATTAAATTCAATGAAGATGAGATAGAGTACACTAGAAGACCAAGATACATTAGCCAAGGACCTAGTCACCTAATGACAAGCCTTAGAGGATAATATTTCCCAGCTCTTTAACATTCAAGTAAAGAAGCAAATCCCAAATTTTAGAACCATAAGCATGGGACACCTAGGCATAATCTTGGGAATTATTATTAATAAGGTTCAAAACTTGAGTACCTAGCATACCAAGGTGATGAGGCTTCTAAAAGATGATAAAGGGATCATTATCATAATTGATCAACTTCTTGGGACCATACTCATCAATACTACACAACTTACTACCCTTGGCCTCATTAGTGATGAAGAATTCAAACATAGAGCCACTTTGGTGACTCAAGAAGTCCAAGGTAAAATCAAAGGCCATTCTGGACAAGATAATAACAAGATATTAGTTATGATCTTCAATATAGGTGAGAGCATCAATGAATCTATAAACATCAATGAGGCCTTGCAAAGAAATGACCAAGAATTTGATGAGGTAGTAGACCAGGAAGAGGAGTGCATCATGAAGCATGTTGTGGATCTTGAGCTAGTTGATGAGCAACATGAGAGAGCCATGAGCCTCCTCTAACAAAAAATAGGGGCCCCACAAACAAGTAAGAAGAATATTCTATTCTAATAGAAATTAGGTGGCATTTTATAGTAGAATATTCCATTGTAAATGCATATGCTAGTTTATTAGCATATTTGCCTTGAAGTCAGTATGATTTTGGAAAGCATGTGTATTATAGATCTTGTAAGGATAACTATCCTTACTTTTATACTCCCATATTTTGTAGCTAACTGGTATACTACATATTCTTCCTATAAAGGTATGTATCACCATTATAAAAACAAGGGAGATATTTTTTAGCAACTTTGTATACTTGAAGTAATTAATAGAATCAAGGAATTCCACAAGTATTGTCCATTTTTGATGTATTAATTGATAATATGGTTTTTTCTCTCAATTGTTAGTAGAAGTTTTTGAATTTGAATAGTATCTTTGAATTCTGAATAGCATTATTTAATCACAACATTTTTTATGTGCTTATACTAAATTATCTAAAAGATCTTAGGTTCTACTTCATTTCATTTTACTCTATATTCAAATATGTAATAGTTATTTGTTTATAGTAGTAAATCCCTAAAGTAGACCTAGTTATTACTTGTGATTCTTAGACATTTTCTCTAAATTTTGCCTAATATATAATAAAATTTATGCTTACAATATGTTTCACTATATATTTGTTAAATGTGTATTCAGTTACCATTAATACTTTGTCATAATGTTCAGGACCAAAATTGGAAATCGCTTATTTATTTTTTGCCCTACCCTTCTCTTTGCTGTTTTTTTACACCATGATCACTTTATTTTAAGCCACATATATCCATTTAGATTAGTCTATTGTATAATAAATCAATGTAATTCACTAAGTATAAATGAATATTTAGAAGAGGATGGACCAAGGTGTCTCCCAACCACCAATATTATATAAATATTGTGGAACAATTATCTTACTCTACTGTAATTTCACCATAGGCAACCAGATTGTCAAAACATGCAACTCATGCTTTGAATTTTCTAAATTATAAAATTAGAAGTGTTCTTTAAACACTAATGGCACCTATGGTACATTTAGAAGCATTAACAAGATATCTCCTATTGGTGTTAGAAGGAGGGCCTTCTTCAAAATTTTGTTGGTCTTAGTTTGCTTCACCTAAAGATTAATATATCTTTATCTTTTAAGTAAATTATTTGATTTAAAATATAAATATCATTAACCTTTAGTGTTTTTAGTGCATATTTGTGCTTCCTTTGATGTTCTTTTATAATTGGTGCTTGTCTTTGGTACATTTGGCTTTAACTTTGAAAATATGTAGTATTTGAGGTTAGAACAGTTCATTTTGATCAAAGGTGGGCATTTCTTTCATAGATCTGAGTTCCTTTAGTCTTAAACTTTAAAATATAGACCATACTTACATATTTGAATGCATCTTTGAGAAAATTCAGTCAAAGACCAATGTCCTTTGTAATTCTTCATACCACCTTTATAAAATAAGCTCAATGTGCAGGTTTAACTCTTATTTATTATAGAAGTTAACTAACACATCGTATTTCAAGGAGGATCTTTGAATTTCAAGCTAGAATTGCCTAAGGTTAGAACAAGATCACACTCATTAACTAGAAAACCCTTGCTCAATCTCAAGGTACATAGAAAAGAAAGATGTGATAAAGGTACACATAGGAGATCTAAATCTCTTCCAACTTCACTGATTCAAGGTACATGTGCCTTCAACCATCACCCAGGTATGACATGGCTAAGGGATTCCTTAATTAGTGTGTTAGGGGTGGTTCATGATCTTCCAAAAACCCCAAGAAATATCTACTTACGTTTAGTCTAATAGGTGTAGTGACTACTGAGGAACATATAAAATCCCTTAAGTCTGCTTTACTATTGCTTAATATTGTACATGAAGATGTGGCATGTAGGTTGTTTCCATTTACTTTTAAAGATGTCACTTATGAATGGTTCTTAAATTTTCATGATAACTATATCATAAGTTGGAATGATTTTAACAATTTCCTTATTGATCAATTTGGTAAAATTATTATTCCTTGTGTTATTTACCACCAGTTCACTATTATTAAAAGGAATGTCATTGAGCCCATCAGGTCCTTCAATGATATATTTCAAAAGATTTATAGTAGGACCATGGATCCCTACAGGACCAATGATTTCCTAGCCCTATAAATATATAAAGACATAATAGATCCTACGACCTCTATGTTCTTAAAGAGGTCTATCCCAGTTATAGCTTCATTAGCCCAAGCCTATTCTGAACCAGTGATCAGTAATGATCAAATGCAGCCCTAGGGGTAAATGGCTTATTTAGTCCCAAATGTGAACCCATACTTGCCTATGATGAACTTATTTCCCAATAATAACCAAAATATCCCAATGTTAAACCATCTCCAAAATCTGACCCAATTGACATTAAGTCATGCAGCTCCAAATCAAAGCCTAGGATTATTGACTTATCCCTCTAATGGATACAACCCAAGTGATCAAAGGGATTTGGTACCATCTACTAATAATAACTAGGTACATAATTCTAAAACTCCCAAAAATGAGAATGAGCCCATCTTGAAAATGGTTCAAAAATTAAGCATTGATTTCCATTAGTTGTGGAAATAATTAGGCAATACTAGAGAGCACCCTGGTAGGAATTTCTCATTTCAAAGGTTTGATAGGCCAAATCATAGATTTTAGAATGATATTTTTCATAATAATAAGGCTAATGAACCATCTTCTTATAATAATAATAATATGGACATTAATCTTACTAATATTGCATTGCCTGACTATTATAAGGTACCTTGCACAACCAAGCATGGGGAAATTGATTGTATAGAATTTTGAAAAGCCTTTGAGGCCTTCCAAGAAGAGATGGACACATTTGAAGTAGTCCCTAATAAATAAAGTGGTGTAAAAACCTCTAGATCTAAGCCATCTGATCAGGCCTTCATGGTGGACACCTTTGATTTCCCCTTTCAAGAGGAAAATGAACTTGATGAGGTCCCTAAGGAGATCCAAGCCTTTTAGTAGTTCCTAAAGAAGACCTATCCCTTAAGGAATAGAGAGAAGAGGCAAACCCTAACTACTTCAACACCTCCAAACAAATTTAGAACTCCTCTTGACACCTCTTCAAGCAATAATTCAAAGCCACCAAAAGGGATTACTTCTAAACCCAATGTTGATATTCCTAGTCCTTCTAGCAAAACTAGTTATAACATAGTTGAGGACATGAATAAGATAAAGGATAATATAAAATTGCATGAACTCATGTAGATTATATAGAAAATGGATCTCCTATAGGAATCATTTTTAGGAAAGCACAGTCCTTCAAGACTAATCATGCCAATGTAACAATCCATAAAACCAAAGTTGAGTCTCCTCTTTTCTTGCTCACTGAGAGGATGTTTGGAAATAATTTGCATAATTTATTATTAGATTCAGGAACATCTACTAATATCATGTATATAGGAATATGCAAGCAACTTGGTTTAACACCTATAAATTTTGATAGATTTGTCTTAATTAGACAAATCTAGGGTCAAAGTTATTAGAGAATTATTAAATGTTCATATGTAACTAGCTTCTGAACCTAGGGTGAAACAGTTCATTGATATTTATGTGGTTGAAATACCTAATGTTTATGGAATCTTATTGAGCAAGGAATGGACTAAGGCTTTGAATGGTTACATGTCTACAGATTGGTCATAGATGTGGCTACCTTGGAAAGGTGTCCCTAATTAGATTAGAGTTGAGAGAGAACCAAGAATGAATCATATGATAACTAAATATAATGATGTGAATAAGAGAATAAACATAATAGACTCAAAATTGGGGGTTTTTACCCTAGAGGTTGATAAGGTATGTGATACTAAGAATGATTATGTTGTTCCTAGATTGTGGAAACTACACTTTGATGGTGCTAGGTGTAATATTGGAGTAGGTATTGGTATTGTTTTGACTAACCCCACTGAAAAAAGTTGCAATGCTTTTTATAGACTCCAATTCCCTTGTACTAAAAATCTTACTGAGTATGAAACCCTTATCCTTGGCTTATAATTTACTATAAAAAAATAAGGTAAAATAACTACTAGTTTATGGGGATTCAAAACTAGTGGTTAACTAGGTCAGAATCAAGTACCAATGTAAACTCTCATACCTGAAAAGGTATAAGTTTAGAATTTGGGATTTGATTGAATCCATTGATGTCTTTGGCATCACTTCCATCCCTAAGGAAGAGAATCAAGTAGTTGACCAATTGGCATCTGTTATATCTAACTTCATGCCTAATCATTATTCCCCTAATTTTAGCATTGAACTAATCCTTTATCCTTTAGTACCAAACAATATCAACCACTTCCAAGTCTTAAATGATTATCAATAGATATTAGATTTCATGACTAATTATAGAGTATTTGACACTCATATCATTGATGAAGCTAAGGAAAGTACATCTAGGGAAGATAAATTTAATGGTAAAGTCATTTAGCTAAGTGACAATAAGATCCCAAAGGGAATTATTGCTTTAGAGAGACTGTTTGATAAAGATAAAGTTGTTGAGGATTATAAGGCTCCTAAGGTAAATGGGAAGGAAAATAATGCTATTTATTTAGGCCTTCATGATCAGCCTCGACTGGTAAATTTTGGGAAGGCCTGCATAAACATTGAAAACAATAAGGCTAAGGAAATTCTTACTCAATACAAGGATGTCATAGCATGGTCTTATGATGACCTAAAAATATTTGATCCTAGGGTCATCACATATACTATAAAAGGTAGCCTACTACTTGATCAAGAATGCAATCTTGTATAGAAGGAACTTTGAAGGAATCTACTTGAGATGTGTCTCACAAGAAGAAGCCACCCAAATCATGAGCACCTTTCATGAAAAGCTAGGTAGTGGAAATCCATCTGGAAAAACCATAGCCCACAAAATTCTTAAGGTTGGCTATTATTGGCTAACTATTTTTAAGTATGCTCACAAGCATGTGAGGGAATGTCATTCATGCCAAATTTTTAGTAGTAAGGAGCCAAAGGTAGTAATGCCTCTACAACCAGTCATGATTGACAAACCCTTTGCTCAATGGGGGTTAGACATTATTGGCGTAATCAATCATAACTCATATGAAGGTCATAAATATGTCCTTATCACCAAAAACTATTATACAAGGTGGATTGAAGTTGTAGTCACCAAGCAATGCAAAACTAAAGAAGTGATCAACTTTTTAGAAGAAAACATATGTACCAAGTTTGGGACCCTAGTATCTCTAGTATGTGATAATGGATCTACCTTCATATCCATATAGATGACTAAATGGGCTTATGATAATAGCATCACTCTCAATTTTGCATCCAACCATTATCCCCAAGGAGTTGGAGTCTCTGAGTCAACAAATAAGAACCTAATGAAGGTAGTCAAGAAGTCTACTGAATACAAACCTAGAACTTGGCATAAGCTCCTTAAATTTTCACTTTGGGATGATAAGATAAAGATCAAGCAATCCTTAGGATCATCACTATTCCTATTGGTATATGGAAAATAACCCATCTTTCCTATCACTTTCAAGCTTCCCACATAGATTTATGAAATAATACATGGAGGAGAGCCAAGAGTTGGCCAATTCTAGATTGTTGGATATAATTTAGATGGAAGATGCAAGAGAGAAAGCCTTTGTTTACTTTAGAAAACATCAAACCATAGTTAAGAGATAGTTTGATAAAAGATCCAAAATCAAAGTGTTTAGACAAGGAGACTTGGTTCTTCTTTGGGACAAGGCATCTAAACCTAAGGGTAAACATGGAAAATTCACACCCTTTTAGATTGGCCCATATCATATTGTGGAAACATTCAGAAACAACACTTTTAAACTCAATGACTTATAAGGAGTAGAGTTTACACTGCCCACCAATGGGTAATATCTCAAGCACTATTTCTCTGTTACTCCTCCTGGGGTCTTCATGGAGTAAATTTTAAGATGTTTAGATTATTTTAGATAGGCTAGTTAGTTTCCTTTTAGTTATTTCTTTCTTATCCCTTATTTGTACATAAGCATGCACATATTTATTTATTTTTCCTTTGTTGTTGTCTTTCTCTTTATTATGTGTTTCTTTTGTGTTGCTTGGTTCCTTCATCCCAATAAGTCCCTGGGGACAATCTTGAGCTAAAAAATTATGAATTTTTCTTAAAACATGCCCCCTAATTTAGGAATGAAGGTATGAATCCCATACATAGAATAACCACGGCTCTAAAACATAAAGCATGATTTTATATCTTAGATAAACTGACCAAGACCAATGGAAAGGCCAATCATTTCATTAGACCTTAACCATTATCTCAACCTCAAACTAGTTTTAAGAAGACTTACACTTGGGGAATGGAGACTCAAATTATTATGGTATACCCCAAGCTAGCACTTAATTAACATCCTTGCCTGGGATAAGAGTTTTGACCATAGATGATTTTCCAAAGATAAAATACTTGACCAAATCCTAAAACCTATCTATCCTAGTTCCTAACCTTGTTGAAAACATAAAGACATATAAAAATACAAAAATAAGATACAATGTAAAATCTAAAGCTTTCAGGTAAAGGTGATTCCAGCAAACTCCATTGGGGCTATGGACACCTAACTGGTAGTAAAGCAAGTCCATGAGTGGATCTAATAGCATCTCTATCATGGCTATGGATGCCTCTTTGGTATCAAAGTAATTCCCAAGCCTTCCCTAAGTTAAAACATGGTTCATAATGAACATTTCATTATTTTATAAGTCAATGTAAGTGATTGAGGACTTGAAACTAGGAGTTGTTTCTTGAATCCCATGGCAAATAGTAAGTGGAATCAAAACACACATGTAATTTGAGTATGTCTTTGTATTTGACCTTAAGTATATAAGTGAAAGGTTTGTTTCAACCATAATTTAATCTAGATGGTGGTTTTGATCAAGCAAAGTGAATGACCTAATTATTAGTCTAACCAGAGTCTCTAGGTTTTAACATATTTCTATGTTTCCCCCATAAGTCACCATTTTTTGGGACAAACATACCCCCATTTTTTTGAATTTGGACCCTTGAGAGACCCTCATAATAAAGCATGGAAATCTCAGCATGTCAATTTTTTTTTATAGAATTTGAATATCATCCACTTTGTTAAGAAACAAGCATATATGGTCTTTATTTGCTTTATCTGGACTAACCTTGATAATGAAGTTCATTTGAGCATGAGTTGTAGGTTTCATGGCATACATTCTTGAGGACTCTACATTTCAAAACCCTAACAAACTCTTGATTCAAATTTGAATAAAGGTGGGAACCTAAATTGGTGGGAATAATTTTTTATGGACTTAAATTCAAGCACATATTCTAGGCTTAGTTATGTTTTTTATAACACAACTTGACTAACAAACTTAATCCCATTTCATTTTGTTTTCCCCTTTTTTCAAGTTCCTTCTTGGCCTAACATAATTCCATTATGCAAGGTCCTTTTATATTCCCCAACTTAGCCTAAAGCTTTAATACTAAGGCCCCGATGTATTCATTAATACCATCTCAACCTTAGTCTTAACATCTTAGGTATAAGTTTTTGTCATCCCCACATCCCTAACTTAAATCATTTACATCTCTCAGGATCCTATGATTGTCACTTTATCATGAAATTTGATTTAATGGAGTGAAGTTAATTGGGAACTTTAATTTAAATATCCCACATCTTGGATAATCTAAAGATTTGTGCTTACTCACAGGGACTTGATCGTATGAAGTGAAGCATGTTTGAAAAGTCAAAAGAATATAGGGATCCCAAAAGATTGACATGCAGCACCATTACATTTGAGGACTTAAATAAAAAGGGACCCACTTGACACTATATCCAATCGAGATCAAATCTCTAGATCATGATCCTACAGTTATTGCTTTATCATGACATTTGATTGAATAAAGTGAATTAACACCCAAAGCTTGGGAAGCCCCACAAAAATTCCAAGTGAAATCCTTGAATTTGACCTTGAAGATTTTAATTAACTTAAAATTTATGTTCATATAACCATCATTTAAACATCTAAAAAGACTAACTTGATGCTTGCACAATCACCAACTTTAAGTCCATTAAAGTGTAATTTTTACTAGTTTAAACTTGATGTCCATGCAACTATCAACAGACACCTGAGAAGGTGTATTTGATGAATGTGAGACTGTAAATTTTAAAACAATGAAAATTCCTTACTCAGAGTTCAAATGGCATCCCTAAACCTTTTGGGTTCACCAAGCTGAGGAAAATGTTCAAAATATGCCTAAAATGGATAACCTCAATTTATAGAATGCAAATATATGCAAGAAATATACTTAGCCTAAGTATATGCTTTAAAGATCCACATGGCATTTTGCATAATGGACCTTAAATCACAGACTTAGCCTATGTAAAATTCATTTTATGTTGGACCTATTTTGATCATGGTTTGTGATTCATGACATAAACATTTTAGCCTAATGTTTTCATTATGTTTGTTAAACATAATGCATACATTAACCTAGGATGCTTATACCTTGACCCCTTTTAAATCATAACTTAGGTTTAAAATCCTTAGCCTAAGGTTTTTCCCATGCTTAATAAACATGAAATAAACCTTAGCCCAAATTACGTAAGCTAAAGTCTTAACTTTTAAGAGTATACTAATTTAACATTCAGGCATGTTTGCATATCAATGATCCATGCTTTATCATTGGATTTGATCCAACAACATGAAGGTCCCAAGAGACTTTTAAATAAAACCCCAAGAACTCATCAACCCACTACATGGCCAATTATTATTCGACAAGGGATTAACATAATATTTGGAACATAGGGAAGATGTGTGAGCATGCCAAATGTCATGACCATATTTATTAAAGCCCAAAAACTAATTAAAATATAAGGGCCTGGATTATGATCAATGGCTTATGCAAATCCAATATTTTGATCCTATAGAGCAAAAGTAAGGAGGTATTTTTAAATACCAATGGCTAGTGTTCAAATGGCATTTATGAAAAATGCCATGAAAGATCTAGACCAGTGCTACATAAGATCTACACAAGAAAAAAATGACAAAACTAAAGATCTTGTGGGCTCAAAAACACAAAGGTATAAAGGCAAAGGTCCAAATAAAATCTAGAACATGTGTAAGCCAAAGTCTAGATATCTTCCACCATTAAAGCTCCAAACCCTAAAGCCTAAATAAATGCAACCCAAATGGATTTAATTTGTTGTAATTTAATTAAGAGATAGTTTATTTATGTTTCTAAGCATGAGAGAGCTTTCAAAAGGATTGTTTGCATTCTGGCATGAACAATTAGTAGGAAATAAAGACCATGGTAGCTAGTAGATAGTAATTGAAGAAAGAGGATGAGATTTATTTGATGATTGATAGTGATGGCCAAGTGTTCAAGGATATATAATTGGACCTCACAGTGTTTAACATCCATGACATTAGGAATTGGTTTGAGCTTTTCTTCATGATAAAATAATTGTAGCCCATATCAAAGGAAGAGCATATAAATGCCACCACCAATAGATGATATAATGACCTGGTTGTAATCCAAATGGTTGGCCTTCACCATGCCATGGCAAAACTAGAGGTAATGCACTGCATTAATGTCCTTTCCCCCATTTTTATTGATTACAAAATTAATGGTGAATGGATTATTAGAGAGGGGAACTCAAAAAAGGTTATATACATTTCCCCTATTGCTTTTTAAAAGTACTACAAGCTCCCTCTTCCCCATGTGTACCTTCCCAAAATGAAAGAATGGACCAATAGCCATGACCTGGACTCCATCTTAAGACCCTAGCTCCATCAAGGGCCTCACATATTTAGAACCTTGATGGAAAATCCATATCATTCAATTCAGAGAGGGTAGTATTGTGATTATGACCTTGTTGAATAGATATTTTGGTGCCCCTTCAACCACTTATGTAAATAAGGATTGGGTCTCATATGTACACTTCCTAGTAGAAGAAAAACTTACCCCTCCAATTGGATATTTGATCAACATCTTTCTAGCGAAGTAATTCATTGCCATCAAGAAAAGGACCTCCAAAAAATTCTACATTATGTATTACCTCCTTGATGCCCTTCTCACTTTAATCACCTTCCCTGGCATTAAGAATTGATCCCTAGAGGGTAGGATAACTATCTCACACCACTACTCCAAGTTTCACATCTTCAAGTACCAAAATCACATATAGTTTATCTATGATTGCATTTGAAGCCATCACAAGTGTTCTAATGCCTAGATGCCACCCCCCATCAAGATATAGGTTAAAATTATAGGGGGCATATGATATTATCCTAATTGCATAGTCATTAGGATAGAAGGAATCATGTCACAACCCTATAGACTACCAGTGTATGTCCTAAATAAACTTGTTGAGCAAGAGATTGGCTCCCAACTCATCCTTTGAATTGACAAATCTTGTGAAGAAAAGAGGAAAGGTCTGCTTCACCCCTTCCCCTTGGACATTTGGAAAACCCTAATTAAAGAATGGAAGCAAGTGGATATTATGGTCACACATAAGAATTCATTTATCTTTTAGCTAGATGAACTCAAAATGTGATATCTAATGAACAAGGTATGGGATCATCTAAAGGACAAGAAGCTCAAGCTTAAGTGTGTATACCAACTAGGTGTCCATGACACCATATAAATCAAAGACAAGAACTATGGGGAAGTATTGGCCAAAATCTAGGGTCATAAAATCAATCTAGAGCACATATTGGTTAGAGATAACAAGCCATCTAGGGAAACATGGCAAATGCACCCCTTACAGTATCATTTACTACTTGGGCCATCTAGAATAGCTCAAGAAAAACCTTAGGTAGAGCAACCATAGAAGTCCTAATAGCAGGTTGAGCCAACTCAAGATGATCAAGTCAAAAGAAAGGAGAAGGTTAGAGAAGCAATATTAGAAGAAAGACCTAGAGAAGGACCCTTACCTTCAACTAGGTAGCAAAGATTGCCCTCTCCAATCTAGTACATTGACATGATAACCTTGGAGCCAAAAGAGACACTTGAGGGTGCTCTCAAGGAACTTGGAGAGTCCTATGGCTTAGGGGGAGAAGAGGAGCCTTTAGTGGATCCCAAGGAAGATAGAGGAAAAGAACTTATCCCAGTGGCCTCCCATGAAAAAAAGAAGGTAGAATTGCCCTTGGTCTTGATAGAACCAAGTAAGAAACCTAGATTGACCTTCACGCATCCCACTAGTGAATTCAATCTCTTTAGTGATGAATTTCCAATCCATGGACCAGTCATTTCTAACTGGTTCATATATGGGAAATTAAAAAGTATCCCATCTCTCTCCCACTTATGGGCCATAACAAAGGTTGGTGTGGATGTACATGATGATTTGAAGCCTTGGATAAAATATATAATGAAGGAATATGAAGAGATAAGAATCATGGTCTCCCAAGGCTTAGTAAGTAAGAAGATGGATGCTTTAAGAGCATCTACTAGCTTAAGAGTGGAGTTCCTAGAACCTCCCCAGTTTAAAGAACCAATTACCATAGCTCATTCTAATCCTGAGATAGCATGTTTAGAAAGGATAACAACTAGGTTGGCCATGGTTGTGATAGAATAATTCACCTTTCAAAAGGTGGAAGCTTTTATAGGTCTGAACCTTATTATAGGACAACTTGGTGAAGCTACAACACATGAAGAATAAGTGGAAAGCTTGATGAAATCACATTCACAACAAGCCAATGTTGGAGTCCAGGGTCTAAAATAAAGGATCTAAAATTTAGAAAGGGAAAAGGAGAAATTGAAAACCCAAGCAATCCTATCAATATTAGATTCCATGATCAAGATGCTTGATGAATCATTCTATGACATGTTTAAGGATTAAAGTCAATGAAGATGAGGCAGGTTACACTAGAAGACTAATATACATTATCTAAGGACCTTGTCACCTAATGGTAGGCTTTAAAGGACAAGATTACCTAGCTCCTCAACATTAAGTAAAGAAGCAAATCCCAAAATTTAAAACCATAAACATGGGACACCTAAGCACAATCTCAGGGATTATTATTGATAAGGTTCAGAACATGAGTACCTGACATACCAAGGTGATGAGACTTATAAAAAATGATAAAGGGGTCATTATCAAAATTAAGCAACTTCTTGAGACCATAATCATCAATCATGCATAACCTACTTTGCTTGGCCTCATCAATGATGAAGAATTCAAACATAGAGCCACTTTGGTGACTCAAGAGCTCCAAGGTAAAAATAAAGTCAGTCTAGACAATATAATATCAAGATCTTGGATATGATCTTCAATGCAAGTGAGAGGATCAACAAATCTAAAAGCATCAAGGAGGCCTTGGCAAGAAATGACCCAGAAATTGATGAGCTAGCAAACCAAAAGAAGGAGTGCACCATGAAGCCTATTGTGGATCTCGAGCTAGTTGATGAGAAACATGAGAGGGCCATGAGCCTCCTCCAACAACAAACAGGGGCCCCACCAATAATTTAGAAAAATATTTTATTATAATAGAAATTAGGTGGCATTTTATAGTAGAATATTCCATTTTAAATACATATGCTAGTTTTTTAGCATATTTGCCTCTAAGTCACTATGATTTGGGAAAGCACGTGTATTTTTGAGCTTGTAAGGATAGTTGTCATTACTTTTTTACACCTGTATTATGCAGTTGACCAGTATACTACCTATTCTTCCTTTAAAGGTATGTATCACTACTATAAAAAAGCGGGGGAGATTTCTAATCAACTTTGTATACATGAAGTAATTAATATAATCAAGTAATTCTACAAGAACTATCTATTTTTGATTTGTTAATTGCTAATATAGTTTTTTCTCTCAATTATTAGAAGTCTTACATTTGAATAGTATCTTTGAATTCAGAATAACATTCTTTAATCATAGGGTTTTTTATTTGTGTTTATTCTAAATTAGTTGAAATATCTTAGGTTCTACTTCATTTCATTTTGCTCTATATTCATATGTGAATAGTTATTTGTTTATAGTATTAAATCCCTAAAGTAGACCTAGTTCTTACTTGTGATTCTTAGACATTTTCCTCTAAAGTTTGCCTGATATATAGTAAAATTTGTGTTTAGGCTATGTTGCACTATATATTTGTTAAATGTGTATTCAGTTACCATTAATACTTTTTCATAATTTTCAAGACCAAAACTTGCAATCACTTATTTCTTTTGTACCCTATCCTTCTCTTTGCTCTTTTTTTACACCATAAAGTAGACCTAGTTCTTGTGATTCTTAGACATTTTCCTCTAAAGTTTGCCTGATATATAGTAAAATTTGTGTTTAGGCTATGTTGCACTATATATTTGTTAAATGTGTATTCAATTACCATTAATACTTTGTCATAATGTTCAAGACCAAAATTAGCAATCACTTATTTATTTTCTACCCTATCCTTCTCTTTGATCTTTTTTTACACCATGATCACTTTAATTTAAGACACATTATAAATGTCCATTTATATCAGTCTATAGTATAATAAAGGAATGTAATTCACTAAGTATCAATGAATATTCACAAGATGACGGACCAAGGTGGCTCCCAACCACCAAAATTATATAAATATTATGGAACAGTTATCTTACTTTACTGTTATTTCACCATACGGCATCATATTGTCAAAACCTACATCTCATGCTCTAAATTTTATAAATTATAAAATGAGAAGTGTTTTTTAAATGCTAAGGGAACCTATAGTACATTTATAATCATTAATAGGATAGCTCCCACTAGCACTAAAAGGAGGGCCTTCTTTGAGCTTTCGGTGATCTTAGTTTGCTTCACCTAAAGATATCTATATCTTTGTGTTTTAAGTAAATTATTTGATTTAAAATATAAAGATAATTAACCTTTAGTGTTTTTAGTGCATCTTTATGCTTCCTTTGATGTTCTTTGAGAATTGGTGCTTGTCTTTGGTAAATTTGTCTTTAACTTTGAAAATCTATAGTATCTAAGGTTAAAACGGTTCATTTTGATCAAAGGTGGGCATATCTTTCATAGATTTGAGATCCTTTAGTCTTAGATTTGCAAATATAGACCATACTTACATAGTTGAATGCATCTTTGAACAAATTCAATCAAATATCAACATCCTTTGTAATTTTCATGCCACCTTTACAAAATAAGCTCAATGTGCAGGTCTAACTCTTGTTTATTATAGAAGTTAACTTGGCACATCATATTTTAGGTGGGATCTCTAAATTTCAATCTATACTTACCTAAGGTTATAACAATATCACACTCATTAACTAGAGAACCCTTTCTTGAGCTCAGGGTACATAGAAAATCTAGACATGATAAAGGTACACGTAGGAGATCTAAATCTCTTCCAACTTTATCAATTTAAGGTGTATTTACCTTCAACCATCACTTAGGTATGGAATGGTTAGGGTATTCCTTGATTAATGTGTCATGGGTGGTTCATGATCTTCCAAAAAAACTTGAGAAATATCTACCTACATTTATTCCAACATGTGTATTGATTACTGAGGAACATATAAAATCCTTTAAGGTTGCTTTAAGATTGTTTAATGTTGTACATGAAGATGTGGCATGTAGGCTATTTCCATTTAATTTTAAAGATGCCATTTATTAATGGTTCTTAAATTTTCTTGATAACTATATCACAAGTTAGAATGATTTTAACAATGTCTTTATTGATCAATTTGGTAAAATTATTAGTCCTTGTGTTATTTACCACTAGTTCACTACTATCATAAGGGATGTCAGTCAGCCCATTAGGTCCTTCAATGCTAGATTTCAAAAGATGTATAGCAGGACCATGGAACCCTGCAAGCCCAATTATGTCCTAGCCCTATAAATCTACAAAGATGTATTAGATCCTATGACCTCTATGTTCCTAAAGAGGTCTATCCCAGTTATAGCTTCATAATCCCAAGCCTATTCTGAATCAGTGATCATTAATGATCAAATACAACCCCAGGGGCAAATGGATTATTTATTCCTAAATGTGAACCCACACCTACCTGTGATGAACTTGTTCCCCAATAATAACAAAAATCTCCTAGCCTTAAACCAACTCCCAAATCTGACCCAGTTACGATTAAGTCATGCAACTCCAAATCAAATTTTGGGATTCTTGACTCATCCCACTAATGGCTACAACCTAAGTGATCAAAGGGATTTGGTACCATCTACTAATAATAACCAAGTACATAATTCTAAAACTCCCAAAAATGAGAATGAGTCCATCTTGAAAATGGTTCAAAAATTAAGCATTGGTTTCCTTCAGTTGGAGAAACAAGTAGTCAATACTAAAGAGCACCCTGATAGGAATTTCTCATTTTAAAGGTTTAATAGGACAAATAATAGATTTTAGAATGATAGTTTTCATAATAATAAGGCTAATGAACCATCTTCTAGTAATAATAATATGGACATTGATCTTACTGATATTGCATTTCCTTACTATTGTAGGGTACATTGCATAGCCAAGCATGGGGAAATTGACTATATAGAATTCTTCAAAGCCTTTGAGTCCTTCCAAAAAGAGATGGACATATTTAAAGTGGTCCTTAATGAATAAAGTGGTTTAAGCACCTTTGGATCTAAGCCATATAATTAGGCCTTCATGGTGGACACCTCTGATTTCCCCTTTTAAGAGGAAAATGAACTTGATGAGGCCCCTGAGGGGATCCAAGCCTTTCAAAAGTTCCTAAAGAAGACCTATCCCTTGGGTAATAGAGAATAGAGGCATCCCTTGACTACCTCAACACCTCTAAACAACTTTATAACTCTTCTTGATACCTCTTCAAGCAACAATCTGGAGCCACCAAAAGGGAGTACTTCTAAACCCAATGTTGATATTCCTAATCCTTCTAGCAAAACTGGTTATAACATAGTTGAGAACATGAAGAAGATAAAGGATAATATAAAATTTCATAAACTCATGTATATTATAGAGCAAAGGGATCTCCTATTGGAATCCTTATCATGAAAGCATAGTCTCTTCAAGACTAATCATGCCAATGTAATAGTCCATAAAACTAAGGTTGAGTCTCCTCCTTTCTTGCTCACTATCAGGATGTTTGGTAAGAACTTTCATAATTTCTTATTAGATTTTAGAGCATCTATTAATATCATGCCTACAAGAATATGCAAGCAACTTGGTTTAACACCTATAAAGTTTGATAGAGTTGTCACCTAATTAGACAAATCTAGGGTCAAAGTTGTTGGAGAATTATTAAATGTTCATATGCAACTAGATTCTAAAGCTAGGGTGAAATAATTCATTGATATTTGGGTGGTTAAAATACCTAATGTTTATGAAATCTTATTGAGTAGGGAATAGACTAAGGCTTTGAATGGTTACATTTCTACAGATTGGTCACATCTATGGTTACCTTGGAAAGGTGTCCCTAATCAGATCAGAGTTGAGAGAGAACCAAGAATGAAGCATATGATAACTAAATACAATGTTGTGAATGAGAGATTCAACATAATAGACTCAGACTTGGGGTTTTTCACCCTAGAGCTTGACAAGGTATGTGACACCAAGAATGATTACGTTATCCCTAGATTGTGGAAATTACACTTTGATGGTGTTAGGTGTAATGCTAGATTAGGTATAGGTATTGTTTTGAAAGACCCCACTGAAAAAAGGTACCATGCTTCTTATAGACTCCAATTCCCTTATACTAACAATCTTGTTGAGTATGAATCCCTTATCCTTGGCTTACAATTTGCTATAAAAAACAAGGTCAAAGAACTACTAATTTATGGGGATTCTAGAAGCAAGTACCAATGTAAACTCTCATACCTTAAAAGGTATATGTTTAGAGTTTGGGATATGATTTAATCCTTTGATTCCTTTGGCATCACTTCCATCCCGAGGGAAGACAATGAAATATTTGATCAATTGGCATATGCTACAACTAACCTCATGCCCAATCATGATTCCCCTAATTTTAGCATTGAACTAATCCCTTGTCCTTTAGTACCAAACAATATAAACCACTTCCATGGCCTGAATAATAAGTACATTATTATATACATAGATGATCTAACATTTTTTTATAAAAATAGGGAAGATCACTTCCTGCATTCACAACAAGTTTTTGAAAGATGTAGAAGGTATGGCATCTCTTTGAACCCTAAGAAGAGTATCTTTTGTGTGACTTAAGGAAAATTATTAGGTCATGTTATAAATAATGATGGGATCACTATAGTTCTTAAAAGAGTGGAGGCCATATCTAGAATAGAACCTCCAAATAGTAAAAAAGAACTAAAGTCATTTTTTGGTAAGAATAACTTTGTAAGAAAGTTCAATTTTATTTTTATAGAAATAGTCAAACCACTGAATAACATGCTAAAGAAGGATGTGAAGGTCACATGGAATGAATATTCTAAAAAATCATTCAATGACATCAAGGAAGCCATCATTCAAGATCCATTAATTATAAGTCCTAATTTTTCAAGTGACTTCTACCTCTATTCGTTTACATCTGACCACACTATGGCTACACTATTAACTCAAACAATTGAAGAGTGTGACCACCTAATTGATTTTATGAGTACCAATTTTAATAATGTTGAGTTAAATTATTCATTGATTGATAAATAGGCATATGAATTAGTCAATTTAGTTAAGAAATTTAGAAATTACATCTTTAAAAATAAGGTGCATGCCATCTTATTAGACACTGCCACCAAACTTATGTTGAGTCAAAATGAATTAGGGGAAGATAGAGGTAAATAGATGTTAATATTTTAGGAATATTACCTAGATATGAAAATTGCAAAGTTGTTAAGGTGCCAAGGTTTGATTCAAATGATAGTTAATACTAACCCTAGACTAAGTATTATGCAGGTAGATAAACAAAACTTTCAAGCTAGTGAGTGGTATGACTTAATCATACATTTTCTAATCAATGGTACTTGTCCTACAATTTTATATAGGGAGATAAAGAGGGCCTTGAGGCTAAATGCATCCCAATACTTTATCAATAATGGAATATTGTATAGAAGGAACTTTATATTAATCTACTTGAGATGTGTCTCACAAGAAGAAGCCACCCAAATCATGAGCACCTTTCATGAAAAGCTAGGCAGTGGACATCCATCTAGGAAAACTACAACCCACAAAATTCTAAGTTTTGGCTATTATTGGCCAACTATTTTAAGGATGCTCACAAGAATATGAGGTAATGTCATTCATGCCAAATTTTTAGCACCAAGGAGCCAAAGGCAATAATGCTTCTATAGCCAGTCATGATTGACAAACCCTTTGCTTAATGGGGGTTAGACTTTGTTAATGTAATCAACCCCAATTCATCTAAAGGTCATAAATATTTCCTTACTATCATATACTATTGTACAATTTGGACTAAAGATGTATCCACCAAGCAATGTAGAACTAATGATGTGATCAACTTTAGAAGAAAACATCTATACCAAGTTTGGGACCCCAGTATCTCTAGTATGTGATAATGGATCTGCCTTCATATCCATAGAGATGACTAAATGGGATTATGATAATGGCATCACTCTCAAGTTTACATTTAACCATTATCCCTAAGGGAATGGAGTCTCTGATTCAAAAAATAATAACCTAATTAAGGAAATCAAGAAGTTTACTAAAGACAAACCTAGAACTTGGCACAGGCTCATTAAATTTACACTTTGGAGTGATAGGATAAGGATCAAGAAAGCCTTAAGAACATCACCATTCATGTTGGTATATGGACAAGAACCCATCTTTCTTATCACTCTCAAGTTTCCCACATATATATTTATGCAAGAAGACATGGAGGAGAGTGAAGAGTTGGTCAATTCTAGATTATTGGATATAATTCAGATGGAAGATGCAAGGGAGAAAGCGTTTTCTAACTTTAGCAGACATCAAACCACAATCAAAAGATGGTTTGATAAAATATCCAAAATCAAAGTGTTTAGACAAGGAGACTTGGTTCTTCTTTGAGACAAGGCATCAGAGCCTGAGGGTAAACATGGCAAATTCACACCCTTGTAGATTGGCTCATATCAAATTTTGGAAACATTCGAAAACAACACTTTTAAACTCAAGGACTTACAAGGAGAAAATTTTACATTGCCCACCAATGGGTAGTATCTCAAGCACTATTTATTTGTTGTTCCTCCTAGGGTCTTCATGGATTAAGCTATAAGATGTTTAGATTAGTGTAGATAGGCTAGTTAGTTTCCTTTTAGTTCTTTCTTTTTTGTCCCTTATTTGTACATAATCATGCACATACTTGTTTATTTTTCCTTTGTTGTTGCCTTTCTCTCTTTGGTGTGTTTCTTTCATTTTACTTGGTTCCTTGATCCTAATGAGTCCCTATGGATAATCTTGAGCTCATAGGTTATGAAGTCTACTTAAAACATGCCCCCCAATTCAGGAATGAAGGTATGAATCCCATACATGGAGTAACCATGGCTCTAAAACATAAATCATGATGTTGTATCTTAGAGAAACTGACCAAGACCAATGGAAAGGCCAATCATTTCATTGGACCTTAACTATTATCTTGACCTAAAACTAGTTTTAAGAAGACTTGCACTTAGGGAATGGAGACTCAAATTATCATGGTATACCCCAAGCTATCACTTAAATAACATCCTTTCCTGGGATAAAAGTTTCAATCATAGATGATTTTCTAAAAATCAAACACTTGACCAAATCCTAAAACCTGGCTATCATGGTTCCCAACCTTGATGAAAGCATAAAGACCTAAGAAAATACAAAAATAGGATACAGTACAAAATCTAAAGCTATCAAGTAAAGGTGATTATAGCAACCTCCATCGAGTCTATGGATGCCAAACTAAAATTGGATAAAGGCCATGAGTGGAGATAAAGGCATCTTTGTCAGGGCTATAGATGCTTGGCTAGTATCAAAGTAATTCCCAAGCCTTCCCTAAGTTAAAACATGGTTCATAATGAACATTTCATTATACTATAAGTTAATGTAAGTGATTGAAGACATGAAACTAGAAGCTATTTCTTGAATCTCATGGAAGATAATAAGTGAAATCAAAACACACATGCAATTTGAGTATATCATAGTATTTGACCTTAAGTCTACAAGTACAAGGTTTGTTTTAACCATAATCTAATTTAGATGGTTTTTTTGGTCAAGTGAAGTGGATGACCTCATTATTAGTCTAACCAAAGTCTTTGGATTCTAACATATTGCTATGTTTCCCCCATGAATTTCCATTTTTCGGGACAACCATACCACCATTTTTTTAATTGGGACCCTTGAGAGACCCTCAAAATAAAGCATGGAAATCTTATCATGTCAAGGGTTTTTTTATAGAGTTTAAAGATCATCCACTTTGTTAATAAATAAGCATATATGGTCTCGACTTGTTTTATCTGGACTAACCTTGCTAATGAAGTTCATTTGAGCATGAGTTGTAGGCTCCATGGTGTAAGTTCCTAAGGAGTATGCATTCCAAAACCCTAACAAACCCTCAATTAAAATTTTAATAAATTTAGGAACCCAAATTTATGGGAATTATTTTTTATGGACTCAAATTCAAGCACATATCATAGTCTTAGTCATGTTTTTTAACACAACTTGACTAACAAACTTGACCCCATTTCATTTTTTTTCCCTTTTTTCAAGTTCCTTCTTTGCCTAACATAATGTCATTATGCAAGGTCCTTTTATATTCCCCCACTTAGCCTAAGACTTTAATACTAAGGCCCTGATGTATTCATTAACACCATCTCGACCTTAGTCTTAACATATTAGGCCTAAGTTTTTATCATCCTCATGGCCCTAACTTAAATCATTTGCATCTTGCAAGATCCTATAGTTGTCACTTTATTGTAACATTTGATAAAATGGAGTGAAGGTAACTAGGAGCTTTGATTAAAATATCCCACATCTTGGATGATCCAATGATCTATGCTTACTCGCAAAGACTCGATCAGATGGAGAGAAATGTGTTTGAAAATTCAAAAGAATATAAGGATCCTAAAATATGGAAATGTGGCACCATTACATTTGAGGACTAAAATAAAAAGGGACACACTTGACACTATATCTAATTGAGAGTAAGTTTCCAAATCATGATCCTACAATTTTTGCTTTCTCACAAAATTTTAACAAATGGAATAAATTAACACCCAAACCCTAAGAAGCCCCACAAAAATACCAAGTGACATCCTTACATTTGACCCTAAATATTTTAATGAACTTAAAATTGACATTCATGTGACCATCATTTAAACATCTAAAAAGACTAACATGATGTCTACATGACCATTAACTTTAAGTCCATTAAAGTTCATTTTTTGTTGGTTTAAACTTGACATCTGTGAAACTATCAATAGACACCCAAGAAGGTGTATTTGATGCCAGTGAGACTGTAAATTTTAAACCAATGAAAATTCCTTACTCAGAGTTTAAAGGGCATCCCTAAACCTTTTGGGCTCACCAAGCTGAGGAAAATGTTCAAAATATGCCCAAAATGGATAACCTCAATTTACAAAACACAAATATATGCTAAAAATATACTTAGCCTAAGTCTATGCTTTAAAGATCCACATGGCATTTTACATAATGTACCTTAAATCATAGACTTAGCCTATGTAAAATTCATTTCATGTTTGACCTATTTTGAGCATGGTTTGTGATTCATGACAAACATTTTAGCCTAATGTTTTCATTGTGTTTGCTAGACATAATGCATACATTAACCTAGGATGCTTATACCTTGACCCCTTTTAAATCATAACTTAGGTTTAAAATCATTATCCTAAGGTTTTTCCCATGCTTAATAAACATGAAACAAACCTTAGCCCAAGGGACATAAGCCTAAGTCTTGAATTTTAAGAGTATACTAACTTAACATTCGAGCATGTTTACAGATCAATGATCTACACTTTGTCATTAGATTTGATCCAATGGTGTGAAGGTCCCCAAAGAATTTTCAACAAAACCCTAAGAACCCATAGACCCACCATGTAGCCAATGATTATTTAATAAGGGACTAATACAAGATTTGGAACACAGGGATGATGCGTGATCATGTCAAGTGTCACAACCACATTGCTTAAGGCCTAAGAACTAAGTAAAAGACAAGGGCTCATATTATGATCAATAACTTGTGCCAATCCAAGATTTTGATCTTATAGAGCAAAAGGAAGGAGTTATTTTTAAATACAAATGGCTAGTGTTCAAATGGCATTTATGAAAAATATTGTGAAATATCTAGACCAGGGCCACATAAGCTCCATGCAAGTAGAAAAGGACAAAACTGAAGATCTTGTGGGATCAAAAACACAAAGGTATAAAGGCAAAGGTCCAAATCAATTCTATAAGATGTATAAGCCAAAGTCTAGATATCTTTCACCATTAAAGCTCTAAATCCTAGACCCTACATAAAGGCAGCCCAAATGGATCCAATTTGATGTAATTCAATCAAGAGATAGCTTAGTTTTGGTTTTAAGCATGAGAGACCTATTTCAAGGATCATCTACAATCTGGTATGAATAATTAGCAGGAAATAAAGACCATGGTAGCTAGCATATAGTAATTAAAGGAAGACGTTGAGTTTTATTTGATGACTAATAGTGAGGGTTGGATGTTCAAGGATATAGAATTGGACCTCATAGCATTAAACATCCATGTCATTAGGAATTATTCTAAACTTTTCTTCATGATAGAAGAATTATATCCCATTTCAAGGGAAGAGTAGAGAAATGCCACCACCAATAGATGATACAATGACCTGGTTACAATCCAAATGGATGACCTCCACCATACCATGGCAAAACTAAAAGTAATGCATTGCATTAATGTCTTTACCCCCATTTTTTCTTATTTTAGAATTGATGGTGAATGGATTATTAGAGAGGGGAACTCAAAATAGGTGGCATACATTTCCACTATTGCTTTTGAAAAGTACTACAAGATCCCTCTTCCCCATGTGAACCTTCCCAAAATGAGAGAATGGAGCAATAGCCATGACCTAGACTCCATCCTAAGACCCTGGCTTGATCAAGGGCCTCACATCTTTAGAACCCTTGATGGTAAAATCCATATCATTCAATTCAGATAAGGAATCAGGGTGATTATGACCTTGTTGAATAGAGCTTTTGGTGCCCCTTCAACCACTTATGTAAATAATGTTTGGGTCTTGTATGTATACTTCTTAGTAGAAGAAAAACTTACCCCTCCAATTGGAGATTTGATCAGCATCTTTCTGGCTAATAAATCCATTGTCATCAAGAAAAGGACCTCTAAACAATTTGATATGATGTCTTACCTCCTTGATGCCCTTCTCACTTCAATCACCTTCCCTAGAATTATTAATTGGTCCCCATAGGGTAAGAAAACTATCTCACACCACTACTCCAAGTTTCACAACTTCTACTACCAAAATCACATGAATTTTATCTATGATTACATTTTCCTAGCAATAGTTGAAGCCATCACAGGTGTTCCAATGCCTAGGCTCCACCCCCTCATCAAGAGACAAGTTGAAATGATAGGGGCATATGGTATTATCCTAATTCAATAGTTATTAGGATAGAAGGATTCATGTCACAACCCCATAGACTACTAGTGTATGTCCTAAATAAACTTATTAAGCAGGAGATTTCCTCCCAACTCATCCTTGGTATTAACAAGGCTTGTAAATAAAAAAGGAAAGGTTTGCTTTACCCCTTCCCCTTCAACATTTGGAAAACCTTAATTAAATAATGGAAGTAGGTGGAGATTATGGTCACACATAAGAATTCATTTGAATTTTAGCTAGATGAACTCAAAATGTGGTATCCAAGGAATAAGGTCGGGGATTAACTAGAGGACAAGAAGCTCAAGCTTGAGTATGTATACCAACTGGGTGTCCACAACACCATATACATTAGAGCCAATAACTATGGGGAAGTATTGGCCAGAGTCTAGGGTCATAACATCAAGCTAGAGCATAGATTGGTCAAAGATAACAATCTATCTAGGGAAACATGGAAAATGCACCCCTTGTAGTATCATCTACTACTTTGGTCATTTGGAATAGATCAATAGCAACCTTAGATAGATAAACCATAGCAGTCCCAATAGTAGGTTGAGCTAACTCAAGATGATCAAGGCAAAGGAAAGGAGAAGGTTAGAGAAGTAATATTATAAGATAGACCTAGAGAAGGACCCTTACCTTCAACCAGGTAGTAGAGATCACCCTCTCTAATATAGTACATTAACATGATAGCCTTGGAACTAGAAGAGACACTTGAGGGTGATCTTAAGGAACTTATAGAGTCCTTTGGCTCAAGAGGAGAAGAGGACACTTCAGTAGAGCCCAAGGAAGATACAGGGAAATAACTTGTCCCAGCGGCCTCCCATGAAAAGAGGAAGGAAGAATTGACCTTTGTCTTGATAGAACCAAGGAAGAAACATAGATTAACCTTCACTCATCCCACTAGTAAATTTAATCTCTTCAGTGATGAATTTCCAATCCATGGACCAGTCATTCCAGACTAGTTCATCTATGGGAAATTTTAAAAGATCCCATCTCTCTCCCACTCATGGGCCATAACAAAGGTTGGTGTGGATGTACATGATGATGTGAAGCCCTAGATAAAATTTATAATGAAGTAATAGGAAGAGAGAAGAATCATGGTCTCCCAAGGCTCAGGAAGTAATAAGATGGATGCTTTAGGATCATCTACTAGCTCAAGAGTGGTGTTCTCAAAACCTCCCCATTTCAAAGAACCAATTACCATAGTTCATTTCAATCCTAAGATAGCAGATTTAGAAAGGATAAAAACTAGGATGGCCTTGGTTAGGATGGAAGAATTCACCTTTCAAAAGGTAGAACCTTTTATAGGTTTAACCCCTATTTTAGGATAACAACTTGGTGAAGATACAATATATGAAGAAGATGTATAAATATTGATGGAAGCACATTCACAACAAGCCAAGACTAGAGTCTAGGGTATAAAATAAAGGATCCAAAATTTGAAAAGGGACAAGGAGAACTTACAAACCTAGGCAATCTTGTTGGTACTAGATGCCATGATCAAGATTCTTGATGAATCATTTTATGACATGTTTGAGGCATTAAAGTCAATGAATATGAGTTGGATTGCACTAGAATACTAAGATACATTAGCCAAGGACCTGGTCACCTAATGGCAGGCCTCAAAGGACAAGATTGCCTAGCTCCTCAACATTCAAGAAAAGAAGCAAATCCCAAACTTTAGAACCATAAGCATGGGACACCTAGGCATAATATTGGGGATTATTATTGATAAGGTTTAAAACTTGATTACCTGGTATACCAAGGTGATGAGGCTCCTAAAAGATGATAAAGGAATCATTATCAAAATTGAGAAACTACTTGGGACCATACTCATTGACCCTACACAATATACTACCCTTGGCTTCATTGATGATGAAGAATTCAAACATAGATCCACTTTGGTGACTTAAAAAGTCCAAGGTAAAAGCAAAGTCTAGTCTGGACAAGATAACAGCAAGATCTTAGATATGATCTTCAATGTAGGTGAGAGGATCAATGAAGCTAGAAGCATCAAGGAGACATTGGCAAGAAATGCCCAAAATTTTGATGATCTAGTGGACTAGGAGGAGGAGTGCATCATGAAGTGTGATGTGGATCTTGAGTTGGTTGATAAGCAACATGAGAGGGCCATGAGCCTCCTCCAACAAAAAATAGGGGCCCCACCAATAAGTTAGAACAATATTCTATTCTAATAAAAATTAGGTGGCATTTTACAGTAGAATATTCCATTGTAAATGCATATCCTAGTTTGTTACCATATTTTTCTCTAAGTCAGTATGATTTGGGAAAGGATGTGTATTATAAAGCTTGTAAGGATAGCTATCCTTTTTATACACCTATATTTTGTAGCTGACCAGTATATTTCATGTTATTCTTATAAAGGCATGTATCACCATTGTTAAAAAGGGGGATAGATTTATGAGCAAATTTGTATACTTTAATTAATTAATAGAATCAAGGAATTCCACAAGGATTGTCCATTTTTGATGTGTTAATTACTAATATAGATTTTTCTCTCAATTGTTAATAGAAGTCTTGAATTTAAATAGTATATTTGAATTCTAAATAGCATTCTTTATCACAAGGTTTTTGATTTGTGCTTATGCTAAATTAGCTAAAAGATCTTAGGTTTTACTTAATTTCATTTTGCATTGTATTCAGATGTGAAATATATATTTTATTATAGTAGTAAATCCCTAAAGTAGACCTGGTTCTTATTTGTGATTCTTAGAATTTTCCTCTAAAGTTTGTCTGATATATAGTGAATTTTGAGTTTAGGCTATGTTACACTATCTATTTTTTAAATGCATATTCAATTACCATTAATACTTTGTCATAATGTTGAGGACCAAAATTTGCAATCACTTATTTCTTTTCTACCTTACCCTTCTCTTTGCTCTTTTTTTACACCATGATCCCTTTAGTTTAAGCCACATTATAAATATCCATTTAGATTAGTCTATAGTATAATAAAGGAATGTAATTCACTAAGTATCAATGAATATTCACAAGAAGACAGACCAAGGTGGTTCTTAACCACCAAAATTATATAAATATTATGGAATAGTTATCTTTATTGCTATTTTACCACAAGCAACCAGATTGTCAAAACTTACAACTCATGCTTTGAATTTTCTAAATTCTAAAATGAGAAGTGTTATTTAAACACTAAGGGCACTTGTAATACATTTATAAGAATCAATAGGAATCTCATGCTTCTTGGATCTAGCATGTTAGGCAATTGAACCCACTATCTAACTAATCAACCATTCTTTTTAATGCTTTCTAATCTACAGGTCATTCCTCCCAAGCCAAAGAGGAGTATCTACAACCATCTGGATCAATGTGCATATAACATATTAGGTTTTTATACCATACCCTTCTCAATTTTCATTTCTCTTTCTTCCGAAAAATATAAGTGAAATTTATTTAAAAGATTTTTGGCACACCTAGTGGGACCCTTGAGTCTTTTCTTGGATTCATAGTTACATCTAGGTGTTTCTTCTTCTTCTTGTTTTTTACTCATACAATGAAATCAAATCTCTATTTTTGGGCTTAAAATTAACTATATCCATTGTTTGCTTGTTTATTTTAGTTCACATAGCTTAATTAATCAAGTGAATTAATCATAGCTTCACTCTTATCACACACACAAGACCAAACCACTTATACTTAATCAAGCATTAAAACATTGACATAAGGCCTAACTAGGATTTCACTACCTATTGGTCACCTTTCCTAGCCATCCTACTTGGATTTAATCATCGAGGGGAGAACCAACTTAGCTTTCTAGTTCAATATAAATTTTAACAATCAATATATCTTGGCTAAGCACTCGATAACCTTATTATTGTGATGTGTGAAGTGAAGGGGTAGGCCCCAATATCAAGCCACATATGAATTTCCAATAGATATCCCTTTGAGATCCTAAACACAAATTGAAACCAACCATAGACTTATTTTCTAATACCCTCTCTACAAGCCAATTTGAGTCACATAATTCTTGAAATTTAAGGCATAAGCCACAAGAGAGACTAAAAGAAACCTTAGGATTTAATGTGTTTTAGTGTGTCTTTTATTTCCTTGGATTTTTCTTTTCTTATCTTTGTTAGAGTTGTGAGATTTTTTGTATCTTCCTCCTTTTCTCACCTACATGGTTTTGACTAGGCAACAATTAAGAAACTAAGCTAACTAGGACCCACCTCCTAATCATCCATCTTCCTCTTCTCCCTCATCCATGTACATCTCAAATGAATAAATTTCTCTTCATCCTTCTGGGAGTCCTACCATCCCTCAGATGGTTGTCTAAGGTGATGCATACATCTCCACCTTTCTGGATAACAACCCCATAGCCCTCCAACATTAAATTAACACCATATCTCATTGTACCCCTACTTCAATTTTACCTATTAACCTACCCTATGGCATGACATCCCACTTTATGGATGACACTTCTATAACCACCATCTCCACCCAACCTTTAGTCACCTAGGCATCATCCTCTACCAATAACCCCATTGATACTACCATCAATTAAAACTAACCCACTTAACCAAGAAACACCCAAGCACCTTCTTTCCCAACTAATAACCCTCCTAGTATAGGATCAACCCAACCTTTGGTGCCACTACTTCCCTTACCTTAGGATTACCCCCTGCTAGCACCACCACCATTCCTCCCATTTCTAACCTACCTACCTCCACTCCATTCTAAAGCTTGGTGGTTCCCAAACCTTCCACTCATTAATACCAAATTAAACACCTACACTCTATCTACTAACCTAACCATACCTACTACCTAGCTTTTGTTAATGTCTCAACAAGTGCCCATTATACAAACTTGAGCTACGTCCATAACCCACAAGGGTATGTACCTCTACCTTCCACCCAACTACCTATCTCTACACATTCATATGTGGCATCATCCAAACCACCCATGTCCACATACCAACATGTGGCAACCTCTCAACCCCTCACCAATTATACATATGTCACACCTAACCAAACCCAACATAATCTACCTTATGATTATGGGGGTGTACAACCCCAAACTGACCTTGTCAAAATGTTAATGGATAAAATGATTACTCTAGAGTCATCCATTTCTAGAGCTCATAATATTTTGTCATATGACCAAATATATATTGAACCAATTCACCCATCCATCCCCATTTGACCATACCCTCCTCAATGGGAACATCCAAATTTTTCAAAGTTTTAGAGTAAGGAGGACCCTCAACAGCACCTAAGAGCATTTAGGCAGTCATGTTATATGATTGCCTATAATGATGATCTCCTTTTTTGTACCTTCCCTATGTCTCTATCAAGTTTGACACTAGATTGGTATAGTGTTATTACAAAGCACTCCGATCTTTTCTTTTGCCCAGCTAGCTCAAATTTTCTTAGATCACTTTTCCATAAACATCTCTAAGAAAGTCTCCATCACTGATCTCTACTCCATTCGTAAATTTGATGATTAATCCATTACTGACTTTGTGGCCCATTGGAGAAGTCTAATAGACCAAATCTCCTTCTCTCTATCCCAACTCAAGCTAATTGAGCTCTTTGCTCAATCTTGTGCCAAACACCTCTCCTCTACTTTATGGGTTCAAAGCTTTAGGACCTTTGATTAGGCTTTTACCATGACACAAAAACTAGAGAATAGATTTATTGATGAGGAGAAACTAAAATTGAGAAACAAGAACTCTACCTTCAAATCAAACAAGACTTCCACCTCTAAACCCAACAACCAAACCAATGCTAATTCCAAAAATAAGGGAACCATAAATTTTATTGTCCTTATGACCACCCCTTCGCTTATTTTCAACCAATCTAACTCTTCTAATTCCTCTAATCAAAAAACTAGGAACCCAAACCGTAACACCCAAAAGTAATTTAATCCTCTTAGAAAGTCATATGCTTTAGTCTTGGAGAAGTTATTAAAATCCAATATCATACAGCTTCCCCCCATAAAACCTCCAAAGTAATTTGATTCCTCTCATCATGTACCAGGTTGGTACAAGGAGAATGAATTGTGCACCTTCCACCAAGTCATTGGGTATGATGTTAGTAGGTGTAATACCTTCAAGAATGTTGTCCAAACCTTCATAGATAAGTGGAAACTTGTGCTAGATAACCCCAATGCATCCTCAAACCAATCACTTGACATCTTTAGATAACCATTTTCCAACCATGCTCCTTCTACCAATTGCAAAAATAAAGCAGAATCTTCTCATGCTCATGAGGCCCATATGGTCAATATGGTTCTTGGTGCACGCATTGTTAATAAAACCATCAACCAGATCACCTCTTCCCCCACTCCACTTATTTAAGTAGTGGATCCAACAACCTCCTCTTTGATATGCACCTCAGAGGAGGAAATTATTCCCACTTCATCATTTTCCTCAATCATACAATAGTCCACTCTTCCTTTAGCGATCACTCTTAAGTAAGAAACCACTTTGCCTAAACCTCCCATCGAGGAGTTACCTTACCAAATATTATAACCTCTTGATTAGGAAGAGGAAGAAGTAATCATTCCTCCCCTTCAACCCCGAGGTCTATCCTTTGAATCCACTACCTATGGATTTAGGCCTATCTATAAACCCTTCTTCAAAATGGTTAAAAACTTAGAGTTTATATCTTACCCTAACCTAGACCGGGCCACCTTTTGGAAATATCTCGGTTTCCAATATATAACCAAGTAAGAGCCTTTGCCATCAGAACAAACTACCCTTTCCACTATCAAATCCACTATCACCATAACCCAACCATTGGACACCTCTACCCATCAAACTATAGCAACACCATTAGAACTAAACTCACCCAAAATCACTAAATCACCTTCTACCATTCTAACCCAACCCTCTAAGAACCTTGATATATTTCATACTCATAACATTACTCACCCATCAGTAAATTTGGCTTTAAGCCCACTAGACCTATCAAACAAACCCCAAGCTAAGCCAACCAAGAAGGTAAAACCATCTAAAACCAAAAATATACCTCCCCTCTTCACTTTACCCTCTATTTTGGGACCTCACCCCTCTACCCTAATTAGGAAACCAACCACCGCTTTTGGTTACACCATCATTCTTAATTTTTTCCACACCTATTTTCACTGAACCATCCATGAACATACATCCTACAATCAGCTATAAACAAACTAATTATCTATCAAACATCTACCCAAAACCTCTTAACCCAAAAATATCAACCTCTCTACCAAAATTGAAGCCATCTACCAAAAATGATCATTTACCCAAAACCTCTACCACCAAGACCACTCCTAAAAGGACTTCCACCTCAACTCCTAAAACCAAAATCCCTATGTCTTTGCCACCATTGACTGAGTCTTACTCAGCCATCCTACAGAGGTTATTATAAGCATCTTGCCTAACCTTGACACCTATCAAACCATTTAACCCCCATACTCCTAAATCATCTTGTTACAATGAAAAATTAATATGTTCATACCATATAATACCTTAGCATGACATAGAGAACTACAAAGCTCTCTAGGTGATAGCCCATCAACTATATCATGAGGATGAATTATTATCAGATGAGCCTCTCATGAGCCTAACACTGATCCAAAAACCAATATCCCTTAACCAACACCTACCTACTTCTCCACTCTCACCTCAAAGTGAAGAGGAACTAAAGCAATCATCCAGCCTGACTCCGCCCCCAATCCATATCATCCATGTGGTCAGATGATCACAAGCCTAACCCAAGGATAAGGGAAAGGCAAAAGTGTCCATTCTATTTACATATCCCTCTTCCACCACCTATCCAACACCAACCACATTCAACTAAACCCAAGGTGTCCATCTTAGGTCCCTCTCAATCAAACCCATCCAAATCAATCCAATGAGTAGTTTTGAAATAGCTTCACCAAATATCGGTAAAGATGAGTTTGTATGAACTAATCAACACCTCATCTCCAAGAAATGATAAAGGCTTCACAATATATATAGGTTAGGCTGGAAGACCCTCAACCTTTAGTAGCCTTTTTTGAATCTCTTCACATTTTTAACCTTGTTACCTGCATAGATTTAGAAATACCCTCCATCCATCTAGATGACCGAGATCCTCCCCTCTTCATTACTATGTACATTAACCAAACCCACATCAATAGGGTTATGAATAATGGGAGAGATAATATCAACATCATTTCCTCTCATGTATACAACCAACTCAAATTACCCAAGAACATTATGTCATAAACCTCAGTAGTACTCTGATCATTCAACGATACCATGGCCATCAATCTAGGAACTATTGTCTTTCACATTCTCCTAGGACCCTGCACACTCCCTGAGCTTTTTTATGTCATATAAGGAGAGTTTTAGCATATCTTGTTGGGATGCCCCTACATTCATTCCATGGATTGTGTGTCATTTACCCTAGACTGATGCGTCAGATTTAAACACAAAGGTTAAGTTGTTACCATACAAGTTGACCCTAGTCCCTTTACATCATGAAACATGATGTACCAACCCAATGACATTCTCCTTCCTCCATCCAACAAGCCTTCACTAGTAAAAGATGAATTTCCATCTCCCTCTACCACTAAATATTCCACCAATTCATCCATTCCTTCCACCCAAATCCCCATGATAGACCCTCTAAAATCAACCTTCCAATGTCTTTTATTGGGGGAGTATCACCTTTTGACCCTTGACATTTTCCCTACTCCCCAAGAGTATGGTAATCTTGACCAATAACCTGGCTATGACCCCAAATTAGAACCATAATTATTTTTGAACCCTCAACTTGTCAAACCAATTTCATCTATAGGGGACTTGATAAACCCCTTGACACTTCTGCCACCTCTTTTTCACCTTGACTATTCACCTCCAGCTTTTCCTATCTAGACAAAATAGACTTTGCCCAGACATACCTTTATAGGTGTGCTTGGAAAGGATTTGGTCTAGGTTGGTATAAACATAGCCTGCACAAGTTGCTTCCACTCAAAATCTAAAAATCTCACAAAAAACATAGTCTCAAATTCACACCACCTAAATAATAAACCAACCCACCTCTTATTACCATCATTGATGAGGAAATCCCATCCTCTCCATCTACTCCACCATCAATAGCTAAGGATTCTAACATCATCCCCCTAACTTTTTTTTTCATTAACATGATCAGCCTTGGACCCCTAACTTATCAAAAGTATGGGGTGAACATAACCATTCCTCTAACCCATTTTTAGATTATAGGTGATGACTATCTTACCATTAACACCATTCAATGTCAGGATGATGATTCCATTCTCACCTATCTTGGTACACCAAACTCTTCTATCCACAAATTTATTCCTCCTAAGACTTCAACCATGTTGAATGAATCCACCATGGATATCAACTTGGGCACTCCATACAACCCACACATTGTCAAAATTGGCCAATCAATAAATTTTAAGGAGCTTCAGGACTTACCCTCCTTATTTTAGTACCATAGCATAGTATTTTATTGGTCTTATAGTAACATGCTCAGATTCAACCTCTTCATCACTACCCATAACATATTCACCAACCATGATTCCAAGCTCGTTAGATAAAAACTTTAGTGAATGCACCCTCACATAGCCCTTATCATTAAAGAAGAGCTTCAATGCCTCCTATCAGTAAATTTCATTCAAACCATTGACTATCCCTAAAAGGTCTCAAACATCATACCTATCACCAAATCCATAAGGGGACTACATATTTGTGTGGCCTTTCATGACCTCAACCTTGCTTTCCTAAAGGATGACTTTCCTCTACTAAGCATTGACCAACTAGTTGATCTTACAGCTGACCATGAAATATTATCTCTATTGGATGGATTCTTAGGCTATAATCATATCCTAATTACCCCCAAGGCTTAACACAAAACTACCTTCATCACCCCATGGGGAATGTTATGTTATAGGGTCATGCCTTTTGGATTGAAGAATGTTTGTGCAACCTACCAACACACTATGACCTACATCCTACATGACCTTATTCATGAAATTATCAAAGACTATATTGATGACCTTCTTAGGAAATCTAAATTTCCTAAAGACCATTTTGTCATCCTTAAGATTATCTTTCAATGACTCATCCACTACCATGTCTATTTTAACCCCAAGAAGTGTATTTGTGGGGTCTTATTAGGAAATCTCCTTGGATTTATCATCTCCCTTTAAGGAATCAAGGTTGATCCAGCCAAAATCAAAGCAATCCTCAACATGCCTCCTCTTACCAACCTCAAAAAACTCTATATATTTCAAGGGAAGATCCAATCCATTCATCGCTTTATCTCCTAGCTTTTAGACCGGTGCCAAACCTTCCATCACTTTCTGAAGAAGTATGTATCTTTTAAATGGAATAATGACTATCAAAAGGCCTTTGACTCACTTAAAAATTATCTTTTGTCTCATCCTGTCCTCACTCCTCCTAAGGAAGATCAACCTTTTTACCTTTATATCTCTACCACTGACCACTCCTTAGGGGCAATGCTTGCTCATCTAGATGAAAAACATAAAGATTAAGTCATCTACTACATTAGTCACATCCTTTTAGAGTACGAGACTTGGTACACCCATATCAAGAAACTTTGCCTAGATTTGGTCTTCATGGCCACCAAACTTTGTCACTACCTTATTAAACATAAAAACTATGTCATAACCAATACCAACCCACTCAATTATATGCACTCTAAGCCATACCAAAACCAACATATGGCCAAGTAGCTCATGCTCTTGGTTGAGTTTGACTTTGAGTTTCTTCAACAAAATTTAATTAAAAGGCAAGTCATTACTGACCAATTGGCTAATGCACCATTCACTAACAATCAACCTCCTCCTCTTGAGTTCCTAGATGAGTCCATTATGACCCTCTTTTACGTAGAATTCACCTATCAAGTGACCATGTTCTTCGATGAATCAAAGTGCCAACATGGTGGGGGATATGGCATCATCCTTATCCCTCCTCATGTTTAACCTCTTCCTTTATCCTTCAAACTAGATTTTTAATGTACCAATAATATGGCTAAGTATGAAGCCTTAGTGATAGACTTCCAAATATCATTAGCCTTGGGAATAAAAATAATCAACATATTTGGTGATTCTCAACTTGTGGTCAATCAAATAAATGGCTCTTACTAATGTAAGAATGATGTTTTGTAATAGTATAAATAATTAGCTAATGTACTCTTGTCATAATTTGAACACTACTGTATCCAAACCATTATATGATCTATGTACAAGTTTGTCGATATGATGGCTTCCCTCACCTCTCAGATCCCATTAACACCTTCTGACTCTAAGCCATATATCATTATCCACAAACTTACCCAACCTTTTTATGTTAAACTAGACTCCCCTGCCATCTTTAATGTGGGGGAAACCCAACCCCACCTTTAGTATCAGTAGACCTTTGATTATATTAACCTTGTAATCATTCCTTTTAGTCTCTCCAAGAATGATCAAAGATAATTTATCTAGAGTACCTCATGTTACACCATACTATGAGGAATCCTTTATAAATGTAGCTTTGATGGTCTCCTCTTCTATTTCCTATGTAGTCATGAAGCCTCTCAAGCTATTAGGGAAACACATGATGGGATCTATGGGGGACACTTTAGTGACCTAGTCATTGATAATCACATCCTTCACCTTGGCTATTATTGGCCTACCATTAACCAAGACTATTTTGATTATGTGAAAAAGTGTGTTAAATGTCAACAACACACTAATTTACATCATGCACCTAGCCATAGTCTTCATGTATCCATAAATTTATGGCCCTTCTTGTAATGGGGTTTGGACCTCATTGGTTAAATTAACCCCCATTATTCATAGCAACACCATTCTATCATCAATGTGATAAAATATTTTACTAAATGGGTAGATGCTATTCCTCTTGCCTCAACTAGAGCTAAAAATATTGTTGACTTTATCAACCATCACATCATCTATCATTTTGGTGTTCCTCACAAAATTATCATTGATAATGGTAAATATTTCAAAAGCAAACAAGTTCAAGGTGTTTGTGATGCATTCGGTATCAAGTTAATTTTCTCATCACCCCTATCATCCTCAAGCTAATGGACAAGTGAAAGCCTTTACAAAACTCCCAATAATATGCTAACTAAAATGGTCAATGCATCTAGTCAAGATTGGCACTCACACATCCCCTTTGCCTTATGGACATATCATACTAGCATTCAAACCCCTATGGATGCCACCCCTTTCTCTCTAATTTTTAGATCAGAGGTTATCTTGCCTCTCAAATTCCAAATCCCCTCTCTTCAAATATTCCTATGAGATCTCATATCTAAAAGTGATTATCATTAAGAACATTTAGCCCAACTTGAGCTACTTGATAAGTGTCATTTATCAGCACTCACCCATCTTTGTGTCTATCAATAATGAATCAAGTGCACTTATAACAAACACCTTAGAGTGTGAGAATTCAATATCAAAGACCTCATCCTCAAATAAAATCAACATTTCACCATTATGGAGAAAATAAATTGGGGCAAGTTTGCTTTCAATTTAATGGGACCTTATCTCATAACAAACAAGTATGGATCAAGAGCTTATCAGTTGTCCTTTCTTGAAGGTAACCCAAAACTTGATCCCCTCAATGCTTCACATCTACATCCTTTATTTTTTTTAAATAGGATCAAACCACATTTTATCCAACTTAAATTCATCCCTTATTTTCAAACCTCATCCATCTCCCTATTTTAGGGACAACTAATTAAAACTGAATCATGTGATTATCTATCACACCCATAGCATAATCTTAAACAATGGGTACCATGCCTCTACCCATGGCATGATTATCATGGTACTTTCTACCCCTTTCTTAGAATGGATTCCCATGATCATTGTCACCTAAACCTCTCTTACACCTAATCAACCTTCTTGTGCTTTTAGTTTTGCCTTCATAAAAGGTGACCTTTTAATCTTATATAAGCAAGTCCATGACATAAAAATCAAACATCAAAAATAAGATCAAAATAACCCACATGGGTCACTCTCTAGCATTCATGTACTACTCCCTTAAAGGATAGATGCCAAAACATATCAAAATTGCTTAATATAAGGTAAACTGCTCCCATGAAGGATAGCTATCAAAAGCCTTACATGAAGCACACAAAATTTAGACCACTCCCTTGAAGGATGGCTAAGTAAAGAATTTTTAAAAGCATATAAATTTCTTGGAAGCTTATCGCATTGATTAACTTCCCCCAAGCCTCTTAAGAAACAACAAAATAATAAAGGACCTATTATCAAAATCAAATAAAAGAAAAATTTTGGAAGCTACAATTGGCTTTCATAAGTATACTTCCTGCATCAATCAAACTACACCTCATATAACATGGACTTATTTATACTATATCTTTGGTGACCTATAAAAGAGGCAAGATAATCTCCCAAGAAGATTCCATTTTCATCTTCCTCACCTTTATACACTATAAGCAAGGGATTTTGAGCTTACTTCACATTATATGATCTAGACACCTTTTAACCAACTAACACACGCTAATATGAAGCATTCAAAGGGATTATGTTTCTTAATCCAATCCAACTTCAATTTGTTTTAGTCCTTGCCAAAGAAAAAGCATCATGCCCTCTTCTTATTCTCTCATACTAGTTGATATATTCACTTAGACGTTTGTCCCTTGATTATCTTCTCTTTCTCACATCTGGTTTTGTTATTCAAGTTACTTTATGTGTTTCACTTTAATTTAAACAAAATTACCATAATAATAGCCACATCACATAATATCATCATCAAAATTCATAACACTATCATCATATCAACATCATAGCATAAATCATCCATGATCATAATCGTGATAAACCATATTCAACATATGTCTAAATCTAAATTAGGAAGCATATACTCATTAAATTTCAACATGAGCACCACAACAACAACATCATGTCAAAATCATATCAAAATCATCCATGAATAATGAGAATCAAGAACCATAATCATAAATGTCATAAACATGATCATAATCATAAACATCACATTATCATCATAACATCTAGTCCATATCAAATATTCTCATTAACATAAATCAAAGAGACATATCATCACATGCCTAGCTAGGTGGCTCCACATCAACATCTCATAATCAGAATCATATCAACATGACATCATCAATTATCAACATGAACATCACAACCATGAACCATAAACCATAAACAAAGGATCACATCTATATCTAATACATAATCATCATACTATGTATACAAAATATCGATATCTCTCAAAAATATATATCTCGTTGTATCAACTTGTAGGTCAGTATCAAAAATTATATACATCATAAGTATAGTGTCTCATCACAACTTTAAGATCCTAAGGCACCACTACCTCATAGAGTCTATCCTCTTATACCTGTTGGGCCACCTATAGATTCATCCCACTAACTTGATGTTATTGTGCTAGAACCACCTATAATCCCAACCCTGTACTCACCCCATCGGGGCTCATCTGGTAGATGCCTAAAGACCAAGGCCTCATAGTATCTCAACTCCTCCACAATCACTATGTATCTCTACATAGGGATAGTCCCTACTAGTTCCACCATAACTGGTACTCCACCCCCTATCTACTAGAGAGAATCTCTCTTACATCACCAAGGCTAGCTAAGACCTAACCTAATCTCTCTCACCTATAACAATGGTAAGCTAACTCTACATTGCTACTAGTGATGTTTATGCCACTACCAAGGATGCATGTGTTGTGGCTAAATCTGCTCATGCATGATCCCTCTCTATGGTCACTACCTATATATCTGGGATGACCCCCAGCATTTGAACCTACTACCTATCTCCTTCAATGTCCACATCCATATCCTATTGACCTCCATTCTCAGGACTAATATCAACTATGGCATATAGTGTCTAGTACCATGTAGGATACCCATCTATGACACCTATATCATATATATCTATCCTCATTAGGAGCTCCTCATGGTCAATGAAATCATGCACTGGCTATGGAGTGGGCAGTGGGAATGCTACATCCTCCCTCTTATACCTCAAGAACATCTTAGGTTTATCTTGCATGAGGCCAAATTGCCTCTATACCCTATCAAATGGTATCAAATCTATCTCTCCATCTTATCTACCATATATCGCCCTGTAGCTCTAGGGATAGAGTATGTCTCTTGCAATGATCCCATCTTGGAAACCTAACATATGGTCTCCAAATTGCATCACCAACAACCAAGGCATCTAGTAAGCCTTTGAACCAGTCTATGTCATGTACCCCTCATCTTAGTATAGAGAGGTCATAATCATCTCTCCACCTCATGAATCCTAATCTAAACTCCATTTGAGTATAACCTTCCCATGACAACCCCATCAGTCTAAGTACTCAGATGTGCTCATAGGCCCAACAATGAAGAACAAAATTGACACTAATCCCATGCCTCCTATGGGATTGAAATCCCCATATCTCCCTATAAATTTGAACCAATAGTATAGGTACCCACACAAACATTGTGTGACCTAAAAACATCTCCACCAATACCCCCAATAATAAGGTAACCCCCCACTACTAGAATCAGGCAACACATAACATGTTAATACTATCATCATCATCATCATGAATAGCCTCCTCACATCCTTATCCCTCTAGTACAGTGGCATGTAATGTAATCCTCTAGAATTCCACCTCAAAAAATCCATATCATCTCCATATAAAAGCCCCATAATCTCATCCTGCTTCTCCCTCTCAATGTGGTAGATCATCTCTCCTAGGTAGTTACATGATCCTATGGATATCTTTAGGCAGAATAGTTAGCTCCCCTATAAGAAACAAGAAGGTGTTAGTGGTAGGATCCCATATATGGATGAGTGCCACTAACATTCTTGTGTCTTGAGGTACATTATTATAATGAATCATACCATTGAGGCCCATGTCCTCCATGTGCACCCAGTCATCAGCAATCATACCTTGATGAATCTCATTGAAAATCTGGGGCACTCTGTCCCTCGTCTGAGTCCTCTCCCATGCTTGCAAGGTTAAATAGTAAATGTACTTAGTTATCTATATTATTTTGGCCTATTAACCTAAATATCTTACACCTACCTCTTATTCTAATCCATTTAACTTATTCCATTTACCTACTACAACCTATACCCATGACTCATCTACATCACTACCCTTAACCTATCTGATAGAAATAATATGTCTTTAACTATTACCTATCTTCCTTTAATTATTACCCCAACATTCAAACCATTGACCTTATTTATTCATCACCCTCACCCCTTGTCCTTTTTCCATTAACATTTACACTAACCCCTAGCCATTACCTATCAAATCATTCATTATCCACTATTCACAAAAACCTTTACCTATAAACCTCTTACCATTAACCTTAAAACTATCTATTCACACAAACTTTTTCAACATTTTCAACCTCTATCTACTGCCAGTGGTCAGGATGACCATCGATGGTTGGGATACCAACTATCAATTATCCCCACCTAAAAACTATTGATGGTCACTTATCAACCACTGATGATCGATAACGACCATCAACATTCACTTTAAAGTGACCATTGGTGATCAATTTAAACCCTACACACCCAAAACCCCTAAAATATTATTCCTAAACTACCCTCCAACCTAGCCTACCCTATCCCACCCTTGCCAATCCACATCCTAACTCTCATTTCAACTTGTAATTCAAACAAATCTATCAAATCCTAAACCTAGGTAAAACCAAACCCAACACACCCTCAACCAATCCCAAAGAGAAAATTCCAAATAATAAATTTTCCAAATTGACACTAAGTTATCAATTGAAAAATAATGCCTACCTTGTTCCTTTACTACCATCAAGGTGGAACCCAAAGACCTATGGCTTGGCCAGGCACCCTCCCTCATCTAGGATGCATCCTCACTCAACTTAACTCTTCAGCAACATTGGTCTACCTCAACACTCTCAACCAATTAAACACTAGAAATTTGTACTCATTTTCTCTCATAAAATGCCAAAGAGCTCATCGTCAAAAGTCAAACTACTTAAATGAGTACAAAAGGGCCCATGGTGGTCATTTTAACCTTACCTTTTTAGGACTGACACATTACTACTGACTGTCAGGATGACCATCGATGGTTGACCTAGAGGATCAACCTTGACCATCGATGGTCAAAATTTTTAGGTTTTCTCCTCCAACCACCAACTTTATCCACCACATCTTCATCCAACACACCAAACCAAATGTCCACCATAGGATATTGCCTTATTTGATAAAAATACTACATAAAGTCAACCTCACCATTGGCCATTTTTGTCCCAACTTTTAAATGTTGTGTAACTACCTTGACTTGGTCCTTTTGACTGCACTAACTACATTTCCAAGTTGAACATTTTGAACTTGTACTACCTTGCACACACACAACCAACTTGTGTCTTCTTAGGAGTACTTTCTACCTTGAATTTCCATGAATACACTAAATTTATCTAAGAGACTTGAGTTTATGAGTGTATCCAAACCATCACATACATTCACATGTTCTACTTGTCACCTCTCCTTCTAGTGCCAACCTTTATTTTTACCAAACATGGTAACCAAGTCAATATATAATCTTGGCTATCACACTTAGTCCTAATTTATGCATGTGTTTGTGCTTTAGTGCCCAACCTATCAACCACCAACTTAACCACTTATTAAACCCACACTTGATTATATTTTACCTCATCAATTCTTATTTTGAGGGTGAACACCTCCTCCCATGCTCAGGGTACCCTAACCTTCGACCCACAATTTGTTTTCAACTTGCTGATATAAACTACATAACAAAATGGGGTAAAATGTAGACACTATAAAACTACACACAATGGTTCAAGATGTTGAAATACCCCTAAACCACCTCAGGACCTCCTAGGGACCATCCCCTAACCCTTTAACCATAAACATGAGTCTAGTTAGCTGACTAGCTAAACTAGCTCACTAACCAAACTTTACCTTTGACCCTCGACTACTTATGGTCACCCTAATCATTGATGGTTAGGCCTGACCAATGATGGTCAAGTTTTCAAAACCTAAACACAAAACACTCACTTCAACTCCAACTTGGATTTTCTATAATTAGCTTACCTAATCTACTCATGAATTAATGCATGTCAAAGTTAAAATTAGATAGCAAGTTAAACATATTGTTAAACCTACACTTCTACTTCTACCTCTCCTATTTTCCTATAAAAAGAGAGGAGGAGAAGGTTAAAAGGGATCTAGAATCGATCAATCATTTGCATCTAGACATAGAGCCTCTTGCATCAACACTTCCTTTTGTAGGTATTATTATAGTGAACCAAAAAGGGTGACAAAGATCTAAAGTGCTACCATCTATTGGTCAATAGCTAAGCATCATTAATCTACCAAAATTATGCCAATTTTCACTAATAGATCATTTGACCTTCCCTTAAATTAGCAACCAGCAAACTAAGTATCCATTTTCATTAATTATTTAATTTGTTTCTATTTTACAACCAACCTAGCCCAAACCCACCTTCCTAACTTCCATTCTATAACCTTACCAGATCACTTTCTTGAACTAGATCAAAAACCATAGTAACCTTTGATGGTCACTTTGACCATTAATGATCTACCCCAACTACCGATAGTTACCCTGACCATCGACGGTCACCCCAACCACTGATGGTCACTATGTGATAGATAAGCAGCAAGTTGTTTTTACCCACTAGACTTCAACCAAATCTTATTTTTAGACTCTTTACCTAATAATAGAACCCTATCTTATTTTTTGAATGAACCTGATTCATTTGGCATTAATATCAATCTATTTTTTTCTATAATTAATCAAATTTACCTATTCATTTATCAATAAATTTTGTATTTCATTTTAGTATCTTCTATGATATATGAAATTACTTTGTCTTTCACTTTTAGAAATTGATTTTTTTAAAGTGTGGATTGATAGCCTCCAAGGAAGCTTGTGTTTCTTGGATCTAGCTTGCTAGGAAATCCAACCTACTATCTAACTAATCAACCATTATTTTTAGTGATTTATTATCTACAAGTCATTCCTCCTAAGCCAAAGAGGAGTATATATAGCCATCTATATCAATGTGCACACAACATATCAGGTTTTTCTACCATACCCTTCTCAAGTTTCTTTTCTTTTCTTCCAAAGAATAAAAGAAAATTTTCTCTAAAATAAGGAGATTGAACTTGTGGGCCATATAGAGGTAAGGAGGTATATATGAGAGTAAATAATACCATGAATCAGTTTCCAAATAATCTCTAAAAAATAACAATTTCTAATGGTAGTGAAAAATGGTTTTACACATAACAATCCCAAGATGGTTATATATAGGTTTGTATATAGTCAAAGTTTTGAGTTTCAAGTTTGAAAGTACTATATGAAGTTCAAATCATCATGAAACTAAGTAAAGCATATTAAAGTATTGTACCATGATTCAAGAGGCATGATTAAAAGAGGTTTTATGTCTTAAAAGTCAAAAATTAAGGACTCTTGGACAAAACTTCTCTTTGTAGGCCTGCATTATATGATAAAATTAATGAAGTATGTATCAACTCTATTTTCTTTTAAGGCCTAAAAGTTAAAGATAAATGTGATGTAATTATGTTGGATGGGTATACAATCATGGATAAGAGTGTAGCATATCAAGACCTAATTTATAATACATCAAAATCATTACCTACATGTGGTATCCAAGTAAGGTTATAGCATGAACATGACTGTGTGAGTGCATGGAGGAAGATACAAGGTTGCATTTGAAAACTAACTTTTTGATATGAATATAAGTGTTTGTGAGGTATTTAAAAGTTTAAAAAAGATATATTTTAATCAATATATAGTCTCTATCCTTAAAATAAACCATAAAACTTAGTTAGGATCTTCTAATGATCAACTACATGTCTACTTAAGTAGTTATAGTTGCTTTCAAACTTGACAAGAGTAAATACAATGTGTACAGTCTATAGAAGGTTTGGTGAATGGAAAAACATGTTTCAAAAGGTTATATTGGGTCATAAATAGTCAAATAAACATCTAAATTATCCTCTTATACCCAAATCATAACTTAGTCCCTATAGACTTGTCTCAAGGGGCACAAAGTAGAACACACTTGTAGTGTAGACAAGTCATGAGGTATGTGATAGGATTTCTTCAAAAGACACTTACAAACCTAAAATATTCAATAGTGGATTAATTTAGAAAGATAAATTATTTATCATATTGACATATTACAATAGGTATCAATCTAATTATAGGCAAGATTATTAGTTTCAAGTGTCTTGAATCTTGTAACAGTCATGACATTCTAAACACAATCAGCTAGATGGCTTCCTTGAAAACAATGATGAAAGTGTGAGAGAGAGAGAAGTTGAATAGTGAAACTTTCATAAGATTTTAATAATATTAAATTTTTATACCTAATCAAAGTGATGATGTTATCCACCATCTTTACTCAGGTCTATGAACTCTAAAATCACTACCTACAGCCAGCTTATAGGCCTAATTGAGCTTCAAAGACTTAGGCTTGAAAGAGTTCAATGGTATGGTTTAAGTTTTAGTTGATCAGTGTGTCTTGGTATGTGAGATTAAACATAATATCATATTGATTTATCTCAAATAATATTCAGAGGCCTAATTAGCTACAATCAAGTTATAAAGCTACAGTTAGAAACGAAAGACACAGTCAGCCTACCTATTCAATGTATGGGGAAGTTTGTGTGAGAGAGGAGGTTTGAAGAGTTTGGTTTAACTTCACAATTTAATAAATACCTTTAGTCATTAAAAACCTTTTTAAGGTCTTATTACACTTAACTTCTCCAAATAGGCCAAGGAGATAGCCAATACACACCTACAGCTAGTCTTGACAAAGAATGAACCTAGACAGTGATTATAAATTGAATGTGATGATAGGATAGTTGAAGAGATAAATTTGAATGAAATTTAAGAGTGTGAATTGAATCCATTTTCCATTATAATGTCAAAGAATATCAGACTCGTAAAGAACAAGGCTCATCCCAAGGAAACATAATCCATTAGAGACTAATAGACCTATAGTCTCACTCACAAGCAAAGGTAATGATAACATGTTTCTCATTAAAAAGAGTGTGTATAATATTATTAAATTATTGTGATAACATTATGAATACCTCCATAAATTTTTGGCTTAGTGAATGAAGATAAAAACCCAAAGAATAGACCTCTAAGGTCAAGAACACTAGTATGTCTATAAACCCTAGGCATGATGGAGACAGGTTACAAGGGAAATTGAGGGAAGAAATGATGAGGATAATCATTGGAGATAGTCAATATATATTTTTAAGACATTATTGAGGAATTAAAACTCAAAATAAAACTCATAAACATCACCTTCAAACCTCATTTCTCTCCTCAACCTTATAGAATGCAGTTTGCCTAGCAAAAGAGGTACCTTCTTATTCTCATAAATTTAAAAACACATTGAATGGGAGCCTAATATATTTTTAGGTGTTATTTGAGCTTATTAAATTATATATTGTGGCAAAAAAAATTTGGTTAAGGCCCTAGCCTTTATGAACTATCGTTAAGAAGTTGACTCACTCACAGGTTGTTAGAAAAGCCATTTTAGACTAGTTTGTAGAAATTGATCTCCAAATAAAATAAAATGACCTATAATGCTTATAAAACCTCATAAAAAAATTTTTATTATTCAAATATGTTCTCATCATGGTACTTTCTTGTACCTTCACCTATACACATTTGAAGAAAACTATACTTTTGCAATATTTTGAGGCAAAAAGAAGGTTTTAAAGTGTGTATAAGGATGAAAATCATTGGGAGAGGTGAATTTTGAGGTATTTCACCTGTTAAATTATAAAAAAATGTAAAATATAATTTTTAAGTGCTCAAACAAACTTGATTTTTTAGCACGGTCCAAAATAGGCTTCAGGAAAGGCTAGTTTTTTTGTCATTTCATGGTTTGACTACTTTCACAAGGTTTAAAAATCCCAAATTTGGCATGGAGGATGGTAATTGTATATTTAAAGTGAATAAAACATTCTTTTTAGGTTTCATATGTTTGGGTGGTCATTTGGGCCAATTTTATCTTTTTGGGCCTAAGATGCCTAATTAGGCCTAATTAGAGAGAGAAATGATAGAAAAAAGATACTTCCACTTGGATTTGGCTGATAAAAAAAATTTATGAACCTATAATGGGATATATGGTAATTAAAAATGTGCTTAATTTTCCATGGTGATTTGTACATTCTTCTAGACAAGGAGCTTTACTAGTTTTAGGGCTACTAGGAATGGGTGGAAAACCAAGCAAACTAAGCAAAATTACATCTTATAGAGGGTTTGATGAATCCAAATGCTTTGTTTTAGGTATTATTTCATGTTGAGAAGCCATCCATAGTGTAATATTTCCTTATTTAATGCAAAACCCAATTCTCTCTCTCCTACGCCACTTTTACATAAGGAGTTAAGTGATCAAAGCACCAAATTAATGCATAAAATCTCTTCAAAAGGATTTATTGAGGTTCCTTATTGTATCCAAAACAAATTTAAGGACAATAAAAATTAATAGGTTTGGTTTAAATAAGGTTTAAAATGTCTCAAGGACTCATAATTGGACTTTCCTTCCTACGCCTAGCATGTTGAAAGAGTCAAACCAGCATCAACATGCCTTCCAATAGCCATTTCATGATGGAAAGACATCATAAATAGATGAGATAAGGTTTAAAATTAATACTTGATCAATAATTTAAGACCTTATTTCATATATCAATACCTATTTTCAATGAGTGTTATTCTTTATCAAGAATATAAGAAATGTAAACTAATATATAGGCATTACAAGTGGTCAAACTTGACCAATCAATGTTCAAGGCTTTCCAAAGCATTTTCAAATAATTCTTTCTCTACTTATACACAATTTTACATGAGGAAAATTAAATAATATAACAAATTCTACATTGGAGTTGGAGGAAGACTAAGTAAATGACACATTCCTAGTTTCTTGGCTCTTGTCTCTCTCTCTCTCCTTTCTCATTTTATCTATATGTAAGCCTATGTTTGTAATTTGAAAAGGATTATTAACCTAAGTTGTGGCAAGGCCATGATTATAAAAAAAAATTTAATTTCCTATTTTGAATTAATAAGATTGAATTCATGCCTCCTCAATGCTTTTAACTAGTGTATGTTCATGGTTAGTTGATGAATAACAATGATAATGCATGCTTCCTTTCATTTTGTGCTCTCCTCTTTGCATATATGCATGTTTTAGTTCATCCTTATATATTTTATAGTGTGCATTAATCATCTTGTATGTATGTCAAGTGTAATATTTCCTTAGTTTCTTTGAGAGACCTATTGATCAGTTACCTTAGATCATGCATCAAGTTGAGCCTCTGTGTGAAATATTAATGTTTGGAGACTCTCATTTAAGAAGTGTAATAAGCTCCATGTTCTTGTTAACCTTTCTTAGTGCATATTAGATAAGTGGATGAAACATTTTGGTGTATCACCTTAGTGAAATAGGTTTTCCTTTCATTTTACCTTCTTCTCTTTTCCCTTGTAAGCTGGTAGTGTATATTAAAGATCATAACTGATATATCAAGGGGAGCTAGCCATTATAATCTAAAGATTCAATCCATCTATTAGTCCACCCACAGCCTAGGATTGTCTCCATGTTACCTTAGACTATGAAGGCTTTAAAATACCTTCATAAGGGTGCATTTCTAGTAGATAATAGTTTTTGGCATGCCTAATGTGACACAAGTCCAAAGCAGTGGAAGGATTGTTGGTGTGGTTCTTCTACAAATCAGCCTTTGGAGGCAATCAAAACATCAAAGTCAAATTCAAGTTCTATCATTTGGTTCTAATAGCCTAGGCATTGGTTCAAGTAATTATATCTTTATTGCACTATTCTGATGTTTTTTTATGGCTCACTTTGAATAAAATGACAATTTCATGTAAGTTTATGAGCCTTATTAGTAGTGTGGCAATCCTTATCAGCCTTATGATGAACCTTATCAGTCTTATGATTAGACTTATCAGTATTATGATGGTTCATATAATCTTTATAGTGACCCTTAGTAGCCTCACTATGACCCTAACTATATGCCTCAGTAGCCTTATCAAGACTTGTAGCAGTCATACTCACCTCCTCCTGCTCCATTTCCAACTCAAAATCATGTTTCCCCTACCATATCCTTGTTGGCATTCAATAAAAATATGCTAAATTCTAAAAGGGTGATGAGAGTATGGGATAGAGATTTATATGTGTTACCTTTTCACCTCATAGAGAATATGAGGAAAATAGTATAGATGTCGACAAGTAGGTGGGCAACAGTTGGAGAGGAAAATTAGTATGTTATGACTTATGAATTGTGTGAAATTATAACCATGATCCAATGGTGGGTAGAAAGGTTAGTGAGTTGGGAGAATCAAGAGATCCAACCCAAGTAACATCAATTATCTCCTCCTGTCCATGTTTAATCTTCTTGTATTCCAAGTTTCCTTCTAGTTACACCTATCCTTCCTCAAGAAAATAAGCTCACTTCATCTTGGAGGCCTTTTTGGGCTATGATTCTTGGTTATTCCATTTCAAGTCCTATGAATTAATTTCATCCCATCACTTTTCAAGAACCTTCTTGTTTACCATATCATCCCTCTTATGCTAATTTTCCTCATGAATTATTTAACCATTATAAAATGGAGCCTCTAAGAGATCTAATTTAACCTTCAAGTGAACCTAATAGTTTTAAATTCCTATCTTGGAACCAAGTAATTAAGTCTTGGGAGAAACAAGAGGAAAAGAGTCAAGATTCAGGTTTTTAGGCCAAATAAGACCTTATGCCTATTTAAGCCCCATTTATCCTTCCTCAATAACCTATATTTATTCTATCTTGGAGGATTATTCAATAAAAAGAAGTCTTAGTTGAGAAGGATATAAATCAAGTTGCAGTTGAGATGTAACCTCAAGAAGACTATAAAAAGATTGAAATGGTTGTTGAGAAAGATGAAACACTCATAGGACAACTAAATTTTCTTTTTCTTCAAGCATTTTTACAAGAATATTCCATTCCCAAGACCTTAATTTGCAAGAATATTCCCTCAATTCCAAATCAAACTCATGAGCATATCCACTACCCTCCCACCATATCCCTTCTTGAATTGGAGCCTATTATATGAAGGATAGAAGATGAAGTTTTAGCTACAACTAAGTTTCAAGGAGAGTGTGATGAGGATGTTTCAAGTATGCATGAAGCGGAAATTTTCATTGGTATTCCTCTTGGTGAGAGCAAAGGTAATTTTACCTTCAAAGAAGATGGAGAAGTTGTAGCAAAAGGTAAAAGAGACATTGATTTATTTCAAGAGCTCCCTTTTGTTGTGATTGAAGACCATGACAAAGAGGTCACAGATGATCAAGAGGAGATGTTCTTAGAACCTCTTGATGATTTTGAAGAGATTTTTGTACTATAAATTCATTTATATGCTCCTCATGGTACTTCAAGTGTGCAAAATAAATCTAATATTGATGTAAAAGTACTACTTGATTTTGTGGTAGCTCCAGTAGAGTTTTTTGATCTAGTTGTAATTGCTTATCAAGATGATGTTGATCAAGAAGAGTCAATTGAAGAGGTTGTATCTATTAATGAGCTTGATGGGGAAAATTTTCATTTGAATGATGATATTATATAATACCTTGAAGTTATTGACAACCTTATGGCTTTGAATGAGGAAGGTAAGAAAGTGATTCATGTCATTTCTTCTCATGATGCTAGTCAAGAAGATGGTGAATATATGTGGCAGTAGTATGCCAACATTTGTAAAGAGTTTGAAGTTCTTAGGTAATCTAAATATCCTAAAAATTAGGTTGAGGACATTAAACAAGTGGTTCTCTCTCCAATACATCAAGAAGGAAGCTTCAGCAAGTTTTCAACCCCTAAAGAACTAATTGAAGAATGGCATCACTTTAGTGAGAATTATGAGACAACTAAAGATAGGTTGATTGAGATTTTTGAGAGGCTAGAGAAGATTTTAGGTTATGTTAACTATCAGTATGGAGTAAGTGTTGAAATACAAAATGAATATGTTTTTATTGGTGACTAGTTTGATGCTCATGATTTACTAGGAAGTATATCAAGAGTATTGTCAACCATTAAGTAGTTGAGCTCAACAAAGCAAAGATCCAAGAAGCAGATTGTTACACACCCTTAATCATTACATGAAGAAGATGATCTTAAAGGCTTCCCTTTTTATCCAATAGGATCAGTCTTCATAGGTTATTTTGTATGTATGAATTTACTTAGATTGATTTTATGTTTAAAATAAGTGTTTTTGCTTGCACATTTATCTTGTTAATTAATTTCCCTTATTTTTTGTGTCTTCATTTTCTTTGTTTAGGTGTGAAATAAATAATATTATCTTTTTTAAGGGTCTTACATCCAATGTCAAGGTTTGACCATGTGTTTTCCTGAGTGTGTGAGTGAGTTTATAAGTCCAAAAGAGATGCTAATTTGCTGGTTCACAAGCATAACAAGCATGCTTCCCAGCTGAGTCACCAAAATGTTTAAAATTTTGACCTCATAGGTAAAAATATCACCCATGTCATTCAAACTTCACTTGTCATGCTTCTACAACCCTGTTCACAACTTTATCATGTCTTTGTTAGTCTTCAAGTGATAATTTGTTGGCCTTTTTAGCATTGTTTAAGGTAATGTCTTGGGAAAGCTTCCCAATGCCTTCAAAATCAGTATTGTGGGTCTTAGTGGGATGTAATATTGTTTAAATAAGGTACATAGTCTTTTAGTTTAATTTATTTCACTTGGTCACTTGGTTTGAAGCCTATTATTCTTGTGTGATGAAATTAAGGTATTTTAGCAAAGTTTAAGGTTTTTGGAAAAACTTAGGTTTTCATTGTGACCAATCTAAGCCTTATCAAGGTGATTTTATTTCATGGATCATTTAATCATATGGGAAGAGGTGATCTGAAGTCAAAGGAGGTCTGGAACTGATATTTTTACTTTACATGAGATCATCTCTTTTATATTGGTTTTCTTTGCACTTGGAGATGATTTTAATGGGATTTGAAGATTATAAATATTTAATATACATACCATTATAATTTCTAAGGATTTAAAATGAGTTTTAAATTTACTAATCTCATAATAAAGTCATAATAATGGTCTACATGTCAAAATAGCTTAATTTTTAGTCAAAAAAGGCAATTTTATGGGCTTGTATGGAGTTGAGGAGCCCACTTCCAGGTGAAAATGATTTAAAGCTGTGTTTTAGTCTTATACAGGTCATATACATTATTTTAACTCTCTCATAGGTCCTAAAATTTCAAAACTTGCTTCTTCTCCTTCAACACCCTCTTCACAAACTCACAAGAGTAGTTTTCAAGTGCTTAGTACGGACAGAGGATAGAGAGTTGGGTCCTAAAAATTTTTATAAATTATGAGGTCATAATAAGCTTAATATTTAAGGCATTAATAATTTGATTCATCCCCTCTCCTTTATGAACAATCGTTAAGACCCTATGGTGATCTAAAACTACCTAGAAAGCCCATAGGCTTGTTTTCTTCTTTGAATTGGTAGTTGGAAATAGTTTGAATACATGAGGTAAATTTAAAGATATTTATAAGGTCTATTCAAACATTTCACAATTTTTCCAAACCTATTTTTCATGTGTGAGTTCATTTAGCAAATAAAACTTCATTTTTGCATGTGTGGCAAGGCAACTGTCATTATTTCTTGATGTTTTAGGGTTATTACTAATTGGATCATGTTTATAAACGTGATATATCATGTTTTAATTCCATATAAATCTATAAAACTCTACTAATGTTCTCCATTTTCACTCAAACATCATTTTCTTTGAGTAACAATATTGTGTTCAAGCCTTTTTTATTATGTCATGGAGTTGCCTACAAGTATGGAGTAAGGAGGTATTATTTTGAATTTTTCATAGGTATATAAAGTTCTTGAATTCATCAGATAGATTAAGATACAATTTAAAATTTACTTATTTCTTAAATGGACAAGCATAATGCCATTTAAGGCTATGCACTGTGTACATACATTATGCAACACAGAATATGAATATGAGGAAGGTGATAAATGTGTACTTGAATGCTATTTTAATTTTATATTCACATTAAAAAGGTTAAATGAATAAATTTAGGCCATTTTTGTGATTTTTATAATCATATTTGGTGCATAAAGAGATTTTAGCAATAAAACATAGACCCATGGATTTCATCCTTTTGAGAGATATATACTAGTGATCATGAGGTGATCTTGGGCCTTTGAATCAATCCCTATATTATTTAAACATGAGGATGAGACATTTTCATTATAAATGTTCACCAATAGGGAGATATGATTTCAAAAAATGTGAAATACATGAAAGTAATCTCTAGGCCTAGTAGAATACCCCTACAAGCTCATCATAAGCATAATGGAGAGGAGATTCATCTTGCGGGCCATATGGAGGACAAGGAGGTTTGTACAAGAGTAAATAAGAACATGAATTGGTTTCCAAATAATATAAAAATAATACCAAGGTCTAATGGTATTGAAAAAAGGTTTTACACATAACAAGCCTAAGATGGTTATACACAAGTCAATCTACAGTCAAAGTTATGAGTTTCAAGTTTGAAATTACTATATGAAGTTCACATCTTCATGAAACTAAGTAAATAATAGTAAATTCTTGTACCATGATTCAAGAGGCATGATTGAAATATTTTTTATGTCTCAAAGCGTAAAAATAAAGGACTCTTAGACAAAATTTCTCTTTGTAGGCCTGCATTATATGAGAAAATTAATGAAGTATATATCAACTCTATTTTTTGTAAGGCATAAAAGCTAAAGATAAATGTGATTTCCTTATGTTTTATGGGTATGATATCATGGATAAGAGTGTATAATATCAGGACCTAGTGCATAATACATCAAAATCACTACCTACAAGTGGTAGCTAAGCAAGGTTATAGCATGAATAGGACTATGTGAGTGCATGGAGGGAGATGCAAGGTTACATTGGAAAATTAAGTTTTTGATGTGAATATAAGTGATTGTGAGGTATTGAAGAGTTTTAAATAGCTATATTATAATCAATATATAGTATTTATCCTTAAAATAAACCCTAAATCTTAGTCAGGATCTTTTAATTATCAACTACAAGTCTGCTTAGGTAACTACGTCTGCTTTCAAACTTGAGAAGAGTAAATACAATGTATATAGTCTATAGAATGTTTGTTGCATGTAAAAACATGATTAAAAAGGTTATATTAGGTCAATAAAAATCAAATAAACATCTCAATTATCCTCTTCTACCCAAATCATAACTCAATTCATCCTACAATCTTGTCTCAATGGGCATGAAGTATAACACACTTGTAGTGTAGACAAGTCATGAGGTATGTGACAGGATTTATTTAAAAGCCATTTACATACCTAAATTAATCAATAGTGGATTCATTTATAAAGGTCAAGTATTGAACTGACATCTTAAAATAAGGATCAAGCTACCTACGAGTAGTATTGTTAGTTCTAAGTGCCTTGAAGCCTGTAGCAGTTATGACATTATAAACACGATCAGCTAGATGGATTCCTTGTAAAGAATGAAGAAAGTGTGTGTGTGAGAGATAATTTTAATAGTGACACTTTCATAATGTTTTAATAAGATTAAATTTTTAGATATACTCAAATCCATGATGTTATCCACCTTCTTTACTCAGGTCTATGAACTCTAAAATCATTACCTATAGCTAGCTTGTAGGCCTAATTGAGCTTGAAAGATTGAGACGTGAACAAGTTCAATGGTATGTTTGAAATTTTGGTTGATTAGTGTGTATTTTTGTGTGATTTTAAACATAATATCATAAGGAGTTCTCTCAAATAATATTCATAGGCCTAATTAACTACAATCATGTTATAAAGCTATAACCAGGAAGGAAAGATACATTAAGCATGCCTATTCAATGCATGGTGAAGTTTGTGTGACAGAGAAGGTTTTAGAAGTTTGGTGTACCTTCACAAGGTAATAAATACCTTTGTTCAATGTTACAAACCTTTTCAAGGTCTTATTACACTTAACTTCTCTAAATAGGCCAAGGAGACAGTTAATACACACTTACAGCCAGTCTTGAAAAAGAATGAACATAGACAGTGATTACAATTTGAATGTGATGATAAGAGAGTTGGAAAGATGAATTTAAATTAAATTTGAAAGTGTGAATTTAATCCATTTTCCATTATAATGTCCAAGAAGATCAGACTCATAAATAACGGCTCGACCCAAGGAAACACAGTCCATTAAAGACTAATAGACCTATAGTCTCACTCACAAACTAAGGTAAGGATAACATGTTTCTCACTTAAAGGAGTGTTTATAATAGTAATAAAGTAGTTTTATAACATTTTTAATACCTCCATCAAGTTTTGTCTCGGTGAATGAAGAGAAAAAACCAAGGAATAGATCTCTAGGGTCAAGAACACTAGTATGCCTAGAAACCCTAAGCATGATGGAGAGAGGTTTTATGGGATATTGAGGGTATAAATGATGAGTATTACCATTTTAAATGGTAAATAGAGATTTTTTAGACATTCCTAAGGCATTAACACTCAAAAACATCACCTTTCAACCTCATTTCTCTCCTCAGCCTCATAGAATGCAATTTTCCTAGTTGAAAAGGTACCTTCTTATGATCATAATAGTATAGACACTTTGCATGGGATCCTAATATATTTATAGGTGTTATGGGACCTTTTAAATTTAGATCTTCTAGCATTTTTTTTTGTTAAGGCCCTAGCCTTTATGAACTATCATTAAGAAGTTGAGTTACTCACAGGCTGTAAGAAAAGCCATTTTTGACCAATTTGTATAAATTGATATCCAAAGTACATAAAATTACCTGTAATTATTCTAAAACCTAGTAAAAATTATTCTATACTCAAAATATGTTCTCATCATGGCCCTTACTTGTACTTGCACCTATATGTATTTGAAGAAAACTATACATTTGTAATATTTTGAGGTAAAAAGAAGGTTTAAAAGTGTGTATAAGGATTAAAATAATTATGATAGGTGATTTTGGAGGTATTTTAATTTTAAAATTCAAAAATACTTTAAAATATAACCTGTAAGTGCTCAAACAAACTTGATTTTTTAGGGCAGTCCAAAACAGGCTTAAGGAAGGGTTAGTTTTTTGGCCATTTCATGGTTTGACTACTTGCACAATGTTATAGAAGCCCAAATTTATCATGGAATATTTTATTAGGATAGGTAAATTTAATCAAACACTTTTTTCATGTTTCACATATGTGGGTGGCCATTTGGGCCAAATTTCTCTTTCTAGGCCTTAGAGGCCTAATTAGGCCTAATTAGATAGAGAAATGATAGAAAAAAGATACTTCCACTTGGATTAAGATCATGAAATTTTTAAATAATATGTAATGGGATATATGGTACTCAAAAAAATTCTCATTTTTTCAAGTTTATCCATACATTCTTCTATACAAGGATCTTTACTAGTTTTTAGGGCTACAAAGAATGGGTGGAAAAATAAGCAAAATGAGCAAAATTACATCTTCTAGAGGTTTTGATGGATCCAAATGCCTTGTTTCATGTCTTATGTCATTTTTATAATCCATATATGGTATGATTTTTATTTATTTTATTCAAAACCGAATTCTCTCTCTCATATGCCATTTTTGCATAAGGAGTTAAGTGATCAAAGCACCAAATTAATGCATAAAAGCTCTTCAAAAAGATTTATTGAGTTTTCATATCATATCCCATGCCATTTTAATGATATTAAATATTATTTTTTTTGGTTTTAATAATTTTTCAAAGGTTTAAAATGTCTCAAGGACTCCTAATTGGACTTTGCTTCCTTCCTATGCCTAACATGTTGAAAGAGTCAAACTAGCATTAATGTGCCTTCCAACAGTGCTTTCATGATGGAAATACCTCATAAATAGATTAGATAAGGATTAAAATAAATAAGTGATCAATAATTTAAGACCTAATTTCATGGATCAACACCTATTTTTAAGGAGGATTCTTCTTCATCAAGAATATAGGAAATGTGAACTAAGATATAAGCATTACAAGTGGTCAAACTTGACCAATCAATGTTCAAGAATTTTTAAGGAATTTTCAAACAAAAATTTATCTACCTCTATGCCATTTTCCATGAGTAAAATGAAATAATATAACAAATTCTAAATTGGATTTGGAGAAAGACTAAGTAAATGACACATTCCTAGTGTCTTGGCTCTTGTCTCTCTCTCTCTCCTTTCTCATTTTCTCTATATGTAAGCCTATGTTTGGTATTTAAAAATGATCCTTAACCTGATTTGTGTCAAATATATTCTTATATAAAAACACTTTTACTTGCCTCTTTTGAATGAATAATATTGAATTCATGCCTATTCAATGTTTGTGACTAGTGTATGTTCATGGTTAGTTGATGAATAACATTGATAGTGCATGTGTCCTTTCATTTTGTCTTATCCTCCTTACCTTTTTTAAGGTGGTATTCATCCTTATAGGTTACATATTGTGATTTAATAATATTATATGTATGTCAAGTATAATATTTCCTTAGTTCCTTTGAGAGACCTATTGATTAGTTACCTTAGATCATGCAGCAAGCTAAGCCTTTATGTGAAATATTGATGTTTGGAAACACTCATTTGAGAAGTGCAATCAAGTTTGTGTTCTTATTTAGCCTTCTTAGTGCATATTATACAAGTTAAGGACACATTTTTTTGTATCACCTTATTTAGATATGTTTTCCTTTTAGTTTACCTTCTTCTCTTTTCCCTTGCAAGCTGATAGTGTAGAGTAGAGTTCCTAACTAATACATCAAGGGGATCTAGCCCTTAGAATCTAGAGATTCAATCCATATATTAGGCCACCAATAGCCTAGGATTTTATCCATGTTACTTCAAACTATTAAGGCTTAAAACTACCTTCATAAGGGTGCAATTCTAGTACATAACAGTTTTTGGCATGCTCGGTGGGACACAAGTCCAAAGCTATGGAAGGATTGTTGGTGTGATTTTTCTACAAATCAGCCTTTAAAGGAAATCAAAAAATTAAAGGCAAATTTAAGTTATATTATTTGGTTCTAACATCCTAGGCATTGGTTCAAGTAAGTGTATCTTCATTGCACTATCTTGATGTTGTTTTTATGGCTCACTTTGAAAAAAATGACAATTTCATGTAAGTTGATGAGCCTTATCAGCAGTGTGTTAATCCTTATCAACCCTATGATAAGCCTTATCAGTATTAAGATGGTTTATATTATATTTATAGTGACCTTTATTAGCCTCACTATGACCCTAACTTAATGCCTCAACAACCTTATCAAGAATTGCAATAGTCATTCTGACCTCCTACTCCATTTCTAACTCAAAATCATGTTTCCCTACCATATCCTTGTTTGCATTCAAGCCAAATATGCTAAAGTATGAATGTGTGACGTGAGTATGGGTTAGAGAGTTATATGTGATACATTTTCACCTCATAGATAAGATGAGGAAAATAGTACAGATTTTGACAAGTAAGTGGGCAGCATTTGGATAGGAAAATTAGTATGTTATGACTTATGAATTGCATGAAATGAGAATCATGATCTAATCATGGGTAGATAGGTTAGTGAGGTAGGAGAATAAATATATCCAACCTAGTAAACCTCAATCATATCCTCCTATCCATGGTCAATCTTCTTGTATTCCAAATTTCCTTCCAACTACACCTACCCTTACTCAAGAAAATAAGCTCACTTCATATTGGAGGCTTTCTTGGGATATGATTCTCAATTATGCCATGCCAAGTATTGTGAATGAATCTCATCCCATCATTTTTTAATAACCCTCTTTTTTACCATATCATCCCTTTTATGCTCCTTTTCCTCATGAAGTCTTTGACCATTCTAAAATGGATCCTCTAAGAGAGCCAATTTAACCTCCAAGTAAACCTACTAGTTTTAAAGTCCTACCTTAGAACCAAGTAGTTAAGTCTTAGGATAAATAAGAGGAAAAGAGTCAAGATTCATAATTTTAGACCAAAAAATACCTTATGCCTATTCAATCCCCATTTCCCCTTCCTCAAGAACCTAGAGTTATTCCATCTTGGAGGATTATTTAAGAAAAAGATGACCTAGTTGAGAAGGCTAGAAATCAAGTTGCAACTAAGATGGAACCTCAAGAAGATTATAAGAAGATTGAAATGGTTGTTGATAAGGATGAATAACTCATTAAAAAACTAAATTTTATTTATCTTCAAGTATCATTATAAGAAACTTCCATTCCCAAGACCTCAATTTATAAGAATATTCCATCATTTCCCAAGCAAATTCATGGGTATATCCATTGCCCTCGCACCATCTCCCTTCTTGAATAGGATATTGTTCTATGGAAGATAGAAGATGAAGTTGTAATTTCAACTAAGTTTCAAGGAGAGTGTTATGAGGATGTTTCAAGTATTCATGAAGAGTAAATTTTCAATGGTACTCCTCTTGGTGAGAGCAAAGGTAATTTGACCTTAAAATAAGATGGAGAAGTTATAGCAAAAGTAAATGAGACATTGATTTATCTCAAATCTCAAGAGTTCCCTTTTGGTGTGATTGAAGACCATGACAAAGAGGTCATAGATGATCAAGAGGATCTATTCGTAGAACCTCTTAATGAATTTAAAGAGCTTGTTATAGTATAACTTTTGTTAGATGTTCATCATAGTACTTCAAGTGTGTAAAAGAAAGATGATCTTGATGTAAAAGTACTACTTGATCTTGTGGAAGCTCCAGTAGAGTTTCTTGATCTTGTTTTAATTATTTATCAAGATGATGTTGATCAAAAAGATTCAATTTAAGAGGTTTCAGCTATTAATGAGCTTGATGGGGCAGATTTGTAGTTGCTTGATGATCCTATAGAAGACCTTGAAGTTCTTGACAACTATATGACTCCTAATGAAGAAGGTAAGAAAGTGATTCGTGTCATTTATTCTCATGATGTTAATCAATAAGATGGTGAAGATATGTGGTAGAAATATGCCAACATTTATAAAGAGTTTAAATTTCTTAGGGGGTTTATATCTCCTATAGAGTAGGTTGAGGACATTGAAGAAGTGGTTCTCTCTAAGACATCAAGAAGGAAGTTGCATCAATTTTTTGACCCCTAAAGAACTAATTTAAGAATGTAATCACTTTAGTGAGAAATAGGAGGTATATAAAGATAGGTTAATTGATATTTTAAGAGGCTAGAGTAGATTTTAGGTGATGGTAAGTAGTAGTATGGAATAAGTGTTGAAATACATGATGAATATGTTTTTATTGGTGATTGGTTTGATGCTCATGATTTATCTAGAAGTCTATCAAGAGTATTGGAAACCATTAACTAATTGATCTCAAAAAATAAAATGTCTAAGAAAAAACTTGTTACACACCTTTACTCATTACATGAAGAAGATGATCCAAAAGCTTCTCTTTTGATATAAAAGGATCTGTATTCATAGGTTAGTTTGTATATAGTAGTTTGCTTAGGTTTGTTTATGTTTCAAATAAGTGATTTTGATTACATAATTGTCTTGTTAGTTAGTTTCTCTTATTTTATGTGTCTTAATTTTCCTTATTTAGGTGTGAAATCAATCATCTTATCTTGTTTTAGGGTCTTGTAGCCAAGTTTAAGGTTTAATCATGTGATTTCTAGAGTGTGTGAGTGAGTTTATAAGTCCAAAAGAGATGCTAATTTATTGGTTCGTAAGCACAGTAGGCATGCTTCCCAAATAAGTCACTAAATTGTTGAAAATTTTGACCTCACATGTCAAACTATCACCCCTATCATTCAAAACTTCACTTTTCATGCTTCTCCAACCTTGTTCACAGCTTTTTCATTCCTTTGCTAGTCTTCAAGTGATGATTTGTTAGCCTTGTTAGCATTATTTAAGGTAATGTCTTAAGCAAGCTTTCCAATTCCTTAATAATTAGTCTTGTGGATCCTATTGGGATGTCATATTGTACCAAGAAGGTAAATAGTCTATCAAATCAAGTTATTTCACTTGGTCACTTGGTTTGAAGCCTATTAGTCTTGTTTAATGAAATTAAGGTATTTTAACAAAGTTTAAGGTTTTTGGAGAAATCAAGATTTATATTGTGACCAATATAAGTCTTATCAATATTATATTATTTCATGGATCATTCAATCATATGGGGAAGAGGTCATTTTAAGTAAAAGGAGGTCTAGAACTGATATTATTACTATACATGAGGTCATCTTTTTTATATTGGCTTTCTTTGCACTTGAAGATGATTTTAAGGGGATTCTTAGATTTCCAATATGTAATATACATAAAATCATACTTTTTAAGGCTTTAAAATGATTTTTCAATGTACTAATGTCATAATGAAGTTATAATAATGGTCTACATGTCAAAATAGCTCAATTTTTGCTCAAAAAGGCAATTTTATAGACTTGTACGGAGTTGAATAGCCCACTTCTAGGTGTAAATTATTTTAAGGTGTGTTTTAGTATTATATAGGTCATATACATTATTTTAAATCTCTCACATGTCCTAAAAGTGCAAAATTTGATTCTTCTCCTTCATCACCCTCTTTAAAAGATCACAAGGGTAGTTTTTACCTACTCAGTATGGATAGAGGAGAGAGAGTTGAGTCATGATTTTTTTTCCAAATGAGATATCCATATTAAGATTAATATTTTTTTCATTGGTCTTTTGATTCATCCCCTCTCCTTTTATAACAATCGTTAAAACCTAAGGTTGGTCTAAAACTACTTAGAAGCCCCACAGGCTTGTTTTCTTCTTTGAATTGGAAATTTTAAATATTTTAAATGCATGAGGGAAATTTAAATATATGTATAAGGTCTATTTAAACATTTCACAAGTTATCAAAACCTATTTTTCATGTGTGAGTTCATTTGGCAAAGAAAACATCATTTTTACATGTGTGGCAAGGCAACTATCATTATTTCTTGATGTTTTAAGGTTATTATTGATTATATAATGTTTATAAAGGTGATATATCATGTTTTAAATCTATATTAAGTTATAAAAATCTAATAATGTTCTCCATTTTCACTCAAACATTATTTTCTCTGAGCAACAATAGTGTGTTCAAGCCTTTTTTACTATGTCATGGAGTTGCTTGCAAGTATATAATAAAGAGGTCTTATTTTACATTTTTCATAGGTATATAAAGTTCCTAGCTTCATGATAGATATTAATATGCAATTTAAAATTTAATTCATGCTCAAATGGATAAGCATAATGCCATTTTGGGCTATGGATTATGTGCATACATTCTGCTAACACAGAATATGAATACGAATATGAATATGAATAAGGTGTTGAATGTGTATTTGAATGCTATATGAAGTTGATATTCACATTAGAAAATTTAAATGGTTAACTTTATGCCATGTTATGGACCGGTACAATTAGGTTTGGTACATAAATATCTTTTAGCAATAAAACATAGACTTGTGGGTTGCATCCTTGTGACAGATATATACTAGTGATCATGAGGTGGTCTTGGGACTTATGAGGCAATTCCTATCCTATTTAAAAATGAAGATGATCCATATGCATTATACATGTTCACCAAAAGGGACACATGATTTCAAATAATGTGAAATACATGAAAGTAAGCTCTAGGCCTAGTAGAATACACGTACATGCTCATCATAAACATAATGGAGAGGAGATTGATCTTACAGGCCATATGGAGGACAAGGAGGTTTGTATGGGATTAAAAAAGATCATTAATTAGTTTTGAAATAATATCAAAATAATTCCAAGTTCTAATGTTAGTGAAAAAAGGATTTGCACATAACAAGCCTAAGATGGATATAGACAAGTCTGTCCATAGTCAAAGTTCTGAGTTTCAAGTTTGAAAGTACTATATGAAGTTCACATCTTCATGAAACTGAGTCATTCATAGTAAATTATTATACCATTATTCAAGAGGCATGATGAAAATATTTTTTATGTCTTAAAGGGCATAAATGAAGGACTCTTGGATAAAATTTCTCTTTATAGGCCTGCATTATATGAAAAAATTAATGAAGTGTGTATCAACTTTGTTTTATTTTAAGGCCTAAACAATAAAGATAAATTTGATGTACTTATGTTTTATGGGTCTAATATTATTTATAAGAGTGTATCATATCAAGACCTAATGAATAATACATCAAAATCACTACCTACAATTGGTATCTAAGCAAGGTTATAACATGAATAGGACTATGTGAGTGCATGGAGGGAGATGCAAGCTTGCATTTGAAAAATGAGTTTTTGACATGAATATAAGTGATTTTGAGGTATTAAAGAGTTTTTAAGAGCTATATTGTAATAAATATAGAGTTTATATCTTTAAAATAAACCCTAAAACTTAGTCAAGATCTTTTAATGATCAACTACAGGTCTGCTTAGGTAGCTACAATTACTTTAAAACTTGAGAAGAGTAAATATAATGTATACAATCTATAGAAGGTTCAGTGAATGGAAAAACATGTTGTAAAATTTTATATGGAGTCATGAACAATAAAATAAACATCTCAATTTTCCTCTTATACCCAAATCATAACTCAGATCATCCTACAGGCTTATTTAAAGGGGCATGAAGTAAAACACAATTGTGGTGTAGACAAGTCATGGGGTATGTAACAGGTTTTATTTAAAACACACTTAAAAAACAAAAATATTCAATAGTATATTCAGTTATAAAGGTAAATTTTTGATCATATTGACATCTTAAAATAGGGAACAATCTACCTATAGGCAGGATTATTAATTCTAAGTGCCTTGAAGCATGTAGCAATCATGACATTCTAAACACAGTCAGTTAGATGGCTTCATTATAAAGAATGGAGAAATTATGTGTGAGAGAGAGAGAAATTTAATAGTGTCACTTTCATAAGGTGATAAGTATAATAAATTTTTATACCTAATCAAATCCATGATGTTATCCACATTCTTTACTTAGGTCTATGAACTCTAAAATCACTACCTATATCCAGCTTGTAGGACTAATTGAGCTTGAAATACTTAGATGTGAAAGAGTTTAATGGTATGGTTGAAATTTGGTTGATTAGTGTGTCTTGGTGTGTTATTTTAAACATAATATCATAAGGATTTCTCTTAATGAATATTCATAGGCCTAATTAAATATAGTCAAGTTATAAAGCTACAGTCAGAAAGGAAAGACACAGTCAACCTACCTATTCAATGTATGGGGAAGTTTGTCTGAGAGAGAAGGTTTTAAGAGTTTGGAGTACCTTCACAAGGTAATAAAGACATTTTTTTAATTTTACATACCTTTTCAAGGTCTTATTGTACTTAACTTCTCCAAATAGGCCAAGGAGATAGCCAATACACACCTACAACTTATCTTGACAAAGAATGAACATGAAAAGTGATTATAGTTTGAATGTAATGATAGGAGAGTTGGAGAGAATAATTTTAATGAATTTTGAGAGTGTTAATTGAATCCATTTTCCATTATGATGTCTAATAAGATCATACTCATAAAGAATAGGGCTCAGCCCAAGGAAACACAATCCATTAGAGACTAATAGACCTACAATATAACTCACATTCAAAGGTAAGGATAACATGTTTCTCACTAAAATGAGTTTGTATAATAGTATTAAAGGAGTTTGATAACATTATAAATATCTCCATCAAGTTTTGGCTCAATGAATGAAGATAAAAAAACTAAGGAATAGACCTATAGGGTCAAGAACACTAGTATGCCTATAAGCCCTAGGCATGATGGAGAGAGGTTGAAGGGGATATTGATGGTAGAAATTATGAGGATGATAATTGAAGATGGTCAATATATATGTTTCAAACCTTCAAAAGGCATTAACACTCTGAATTAAACTCAAACACATCACCTTCAAACCTCATTTCTCTCCTCAACCTCACATAATGCAATTTGCCTAGTTGAAGTGGTACCATTTTATGCTCATAACAGTACATACACTTTACATGGGAGCCTAATATATTAGGAGGTGTTAGGATACCTTTTTAACTTAGATAATGTGTCATTTTTTTTGGTTAAGGCCCTAGCTTTTATGATTTATTGTTAAGAAGTTGAGTCACTCACAGGCTACCAGAAAAGCCATTTTTGACCAATTTATATAAATTGATCTCAAAAGCACATAAAATGACCTGTAATTATTTTAAAACATCTCAAAAATTATTCTAAACTCCAAATAGGTTCTCACTATGGTACTTGTTTGTACTTGCATTTGTATGGATTTGAGGAAAATTATACTTTTGCAAGATTTTGAGGCAAAAAAGAGGTTTCAAAGTTTGTAGAAGGATGCCCATATTTGGAATAGGTGACTTGGGAGGTATTCACCTATCTAAGTCCAAAAAAACATAAAATATAACCTATAAATTCTCAAACAAACTTGATTTTTTAGGGTAGTCCAAAATAGGCTTAAAGAAGGGCTAGCTTTTTAGCCATTTCATGGTTTGACTACTTACACAAGGTTCATAAGCCCAAATTTATCATGGAGGATTGTATTAGTCTATGTAAATTAAATAAAACAATTTTTATAGGTTTATTTGTTGATAAGTTTTGTCATTGATGTCAAGGTTAATGTCATTGATGATAAGGTGCATATGTTGAAGATGCATGGTGAGTGGTCTTTGAGGTATGAGCTTGTATGCTTAATGTGACAAGGAAGCCATATGAAAAGATAGGATTTGAAGGAAAGAGATAATTTTAAGGAAACATAATTTATCTTCTATTGGTTGATTTCAAGTTTGCTTTCAAGGTTCAATTCATCTTGAAGTTGTCAGTGTTGTCACAAAGAGGTATGATGGTCAAGTGAGCATTGAAGTAGGGTTATGAGGCTCTAGGTATACATCAAGACATGAGATAATGTTGATCAGAAAGATAATTTTTTAGTGGTGTGAGAGTGTTTTTTTAAGAGTGTTATTTTTATATATCATTGAGGTAAGCATGTTTGAGTATTAGTTCTTGAGTACAAGGTGTCTTGAGAAGCCTAGTCTAGACCCTGTGAGAAGGTGTGCATAGTGAAGTTTGGTGAAGTAAGTAATATCAAGCTTGATAGAGGTTGTTTTTAATTTTTTTATCATGTAATTAAAGTATAGATACATTTATAAAATAAGGTTAGTTTTCAAGTTTCAAGTGCTTGAGAATCTTAGACATGGCACTAATCATGGCATGTAAAGTCATTATGAGAAGGTATGAGTATGGTGATTTGGTAATATGGATACATAGATGCATGAGAGGTTTTATGAGGTTGATTTAAAATTTATGTGAGTCATTATATCACTCATGAGAGTCTCAGGGTGAGCCTACAAGGGTAGGACCTTTAGATCAAGTATGCATCTAGATCACTTCTAGACCCTACTTGGCCTAATGAGGTATCATGATCTATTATCAAGGCATATTAAGGATGTATTATAATTTTTAATCATTTATGAGTTTTTTTGAGTATGTGAGATTGGTGGAGAGTGCATAGAAAGAGGCATGAATGTCATTTTTAAGGCCTAATGTGGTTTACAGGTCAAGGTCTAAGTGAGCAAAGAGAGAGAATATGGCCTAATGATGGGTCATGATCATATTTCAAGGTGTTTGAGATCGTTTAAACATTTTTATAAGTGAGGTATGTTCTTTCAATTTTTTTCATGTAGTTTGAGGTCATAGCTTGAAGGACAAAGCTATGAAAAGTTGTTTTGATGTCTCTCAAGTGATCAAAATGAAGGGTTCTCCACTTGAAAAGGATTTTATTGTGCTCATTATCTTGTCAAAAAATTTCATGGGAACCTAATATATTCATGGTATATGGGAAAGGGTCATAGATCAAAATTCTAGACATTTGTTTTTGGATTGAGGGGCTATGCTTTATGAATGATTGTTAAGAATGGAAATAGGTTTAAACCCTCGTAGAACCCTAATAAGGACCCCATGTTAAATATGTTGATCAAAAGTGACCATAATTTATTGGTATGATTATTTAAGATATTTGAGGTTGTATTCAACTCTCCCAAGAACCTCTAGGTGTGATTGAGTTGTTAGGTGTGTGAGTACACCCTACAAGAAAGTGTTAATTTAGTGAAGATATATTATAACAATCAAAGTTGACCAAGTCAAAGTATGAAAATGGATGGAGGATGAAAATTAATACTAATGTTTAATTTACATGAATGTTTATGGACAGGTTATGCCCCTGAATTGTGCTATATTAGTCATCCAAGTTAGCCACTCACTAACAGACCTAATGGTGCAAATAGTCAGAAACCCGGGCAGTAGTGAGAAGATGAATAGGAATGTGTTATCATGATAGAGTGATAAAATAATGTGCATGGAGATGTTTTTTTTAATGGTATATACTATTCATACATGTTATAAATATTTATATTCAAGTACAGTGGTGAAAATGATGAATCTAAAATGGCTTATCTGGCTCAATGAGGCATGTGTACAGTGAGGTCACAAGATTGGTCTGTAAGACCAATATTTTCCATTTTACCATATGATATTTCTATCTTATAATTGTATAATTATCTCATATGATCATATAATTTCATAATAAGTCTTTGAAAGTGGTCATATAGGTGTTAAAGGTCAATATCACAGTGACTATACTTTAAGGTAAACTAGTGGTTCTGGGTAAACAAGTTGCAGTGATGAGTTTGAGGCTTTATACCCTGATTTGAAGTATCTAATGCATATGATGTTATTTTTGTGACTTGAAATTCTTGTTCATTATTTTGGAAATATTGGAAGTTAATTTAAGTTGTTGAAAATTTGATGTCAAAATGGCTTGTCTGGTTCATACAAGACTGTGCGAGATAAGGTCAAAAGATTGGTCTGCAAGACAAATGTTTGATATTAGAGATTATGGTTTTTATGATTTAGGTTGTTCTAAATATGTTATATAATCTTTTTAATGTATTTATAAACATTAAAAGTGTCCTTTAAACTATTAGATGTCAATTAGTTTCATGACTAGCTTTTGACAATCCTAGCAGTTTTAAGTGAGTGAGTTGCAGAGGTGTTTTTGAGGCTTTATGCTATATGTGATGAAGTCTAATTCACTTGGTTTATTTTTTGAGGTCTTAGAGGTTCTATGTATATTATTTATTTTCATGGTTGTGTTGATAAATAATTTATTATCTTGTTCAAGATAGACCTTTCTATTTTAGTGGTAAATGACATGTTCCTGTCATGTTTGTAGTTTTGAAGTGTTCCAAGGATATCAAAGGGTAATGTGTACAAATGAAGGCCTAACTGAATTAGGTCTCCTTAAGCCATAAAAGATTTTTTGGTCCTTTAAGTTGAGGATGACCTATTTTCATTATTTATTCATGTATGAAATGTGTTATAAGACCTATTTTAAGTGTAATTCAAGTATGCAAATGTGTCTGGCTGACCAAGAAGTGTGTGAGCTAGAATATTGTATAAGAACAAGGCCTAATAGGTCTAATTAGTGTGTGTGATGTGTATATGAGTATATGTGAATGATATAGCACATGGTTGAGTATAATGAGGTCTTGTATACCATCAAAGGAGAGTATAGGATCTATAATGAATATTTGGCAGTGTGTTTGCATATGAATAACAAGGTCATATGACCTAATCTGTCTAGAAGAGACTTAGTTGACCAAAAAATCCTAAAAGGTAGTTTGAGAGGAATGGAAGAGTGAGAATAAATAAATAAGGTGATCATAATATATTATGTTAACAATAAGGTGTTTTGAAGGTGATCAAAGGTTTCAAGTGGCTGAGTTGGTTTGAGTCATATAGGGGATTGGTGCCTCCTTGCAAGTTGGTGTTTGCTAAAGCCTAGTTGTGTTGGTACTTAACTAGTTGGGGTTGGTGCTCCATGTGGATTTGGTGATTTAGTAAATTGTGATTATTTTCTTATAGGACTATATTCCATTTGTAGGGATCATAAGATTTTATTCCCCTTGAGGGTTTCCCACATATATGTTGTGTTGTCTTATGTAATCTTGTTTCATGTTTGTATGGTTGATTGCTTATGCATTGCTTGATCTATATGGTGATGTGATGGTTCATGTACATTAAGGAAGAATTTAAATAAACTTTTTAGGAGATTGATTCACCCCCACCCCTCTCAATGATTGTGCCTCCAAAATTTGGTATCAGATCAAGTCCTTTGAAGTAGACCTAACAGCCTAAAGGAGATCCTAGAAGTGAGGAAGGATAGTCAGCAAGTTCAAGATGGTTTCTCTATCAATAAGGCTCCTTTATTCAATAGGACTAATTATTATTTTTGGAGCATTATAATGAGTACATATCAAATTTCAATGATCCATGACATATAGTAGTTAGTTGTGGATGGATACAGTCCACCTCCTACACCACCAACTGATACAATACACAAAAAGGAAAGTGAGAGCAATACCAAGGCAATCAATGCCATTTTTTATGGCCTATAAAAGGTAGATTTTGTTAAGGTGATGCACTATGAGTTAGCCAAGGTAATATGGTACAATTTTAATAATATCTATAAAAGAGACACCAAGGTGAAGATGGCTAAATTGCATACTCATAGAAGGCAGTTTGAAAGTCTGAGTATGAATGAATATGATAGCATTGCATCCTACATGTTAAGGTTTGATGAAGTTATCAATGTCATTAGAATATTATGAGAAGAGTAAAAGAGTCTATAGTTATTCAAAATGTATTGAGATCATTAACTCCTAAGTTTGATTCTAAGGTCTTTGTAGTAAAAGAGATGCAAGATTTGGACAAGCTAGAGATGGATGGGCTTCATGGAATCTTGACTACCTATGAGATGAGAACAAATGAAGGAAGACCTCATAACAAGGAATAAACTTTCAAAGTTGAGAATAATTCAAAAACTAAGGAGGTCAAGGATTAGGTATGTTCATATATTGATGATGATGAACTAATAGCCTTGTTTGCTAGGAAATTGAGGTTTGGATCTGGTAAGTACAAGGGTAAGTTGCCTTGCATATGTTTCAACTATGGTAATATTGGTCACTTTTCAGCTAAGTGTCCTAACAAGGATAATATTGAGCATCATGAATAACATAATTAACATCATAGTGATAATAAGGTCTATAAGCCTGGAAAAAGCAAGAAATATTTTAGGAAGTATGAAGGTAGGAAAGGGTCATTCAAGAAAAAGAAAAAATTTATACACTAAAGAATATAATAGATCATATAATTTAGGTAACACAAGTACATCTGATAGTGATGATGATAGTAATGAACATGAACATGACAATAATGAAAACTTATTCATGAATATAGAAATAGATAATGAGGGTTACTCAAAAGGAAAAGGCCTTATGGATGATGAAAAAATAGATGAATAAGAGGCTAAAGTGAACCTTGAGGTATAATTGGTAAGTTATTTAGAGGATTTGAAGTTTTAAAAAAGGAAGAATCATAAATTGAAGTCATTAGTTATGGACTATGAAGAGAAGATTGGTTTATTTGAGGAAATATTGAGTAACACATCCAAAGATTATGATGAGATCATCAATTAGATTGAAGCACATATGGAGATAGTCATAGCTAGATTAAAAGCTAAAGAGGAAGAATGCATCAAATATGGCACTAAGATGGAATCCTTGAGAGCTGAGTTAAATCAAGCATCTAGCAAGTTGAAGACCTTTATGAAGTTTGAAAAGAGTGTTGATTCTCTAGATAACATCTTGAGTATTCAAAAGTATAGAAGTGATAAGATAGGTCTTGATTTAAAAGAAGACCAAAAGGAGGCATCTCAAGTCAAGGAGAAGGCTAATGAAGACAATAAGGTCAACATGAAAATACCAATCAGACAACCTAATGCTATGAAGTATGTTAATTCATTCAATGGTTACTATTTTTCATGCAATCAATTTTGTCATAGAGCAAGAGAGTGTAGAAAACCCTCTAAAAATGAATATGCATGGGATTATGAAAGGCATCATTAGTCAAGAGGAATGAATGAGGTTGTTTATTACAATTTTCATAATGTGGGATACATTGCAAGATTCTATCTTAATACAATTTGAAGGCCATCAAGTCAAGACAAGAGGTTTGAAGCCCCTAGAGTGAAAGAGAGAAGGCAAATACATGATCAGTCTACAAGCCCAAGTGGACTATTTGTTATGATAGAACATAATTTAGATGTGAAATCAAATTAAGAATGTTCATTATCAACTTAGATTTTTTACCACATGAATGATTAAGAGGTCAAGCCAAAGAGACTAATCAATCCTAAAAGCATCTTGAAGGATATTCAATCTTATGAGAGCATAGAGATCTAGGAATCTCTTGAGTTTGTGTTGTTTTAGTGCCCTACGGAAAGGGATGACTCCATTAGGCTTTATAGAGACATTGTTCAGTTAGCAAAAGTATGGTGGATGGTTGGTTTGAGGGGGAGCTATTCAGGTTGTTCATAAGCTCCAAATGTATTTGTTGAAAAGCATAGAAGAATTGTGAAGGCAAAGGGGGAACTTGGGAGATCTGAGTTCTTTTGTATTTTCTAAGAGTAGTTGTCAAAGAGAGAGAGAATGAGTGGTTCTAAAAGTTACAGTATGTATGACCCTTTGTCATTAATATCAAAGAGAAAGAAAGACCAAAATAAGGGAGATGAGAATGATCAGGTTGTATGTTTTCTATCAATGACAAAGGTGGAGTCTTTTGAGAATTTTTGTCATTGATGTCAAGGTTTATGTCATTTATGTCATGGTACATCTGGTGAAGATGCATGGTGAGTGGTCTTTAAGGTATGAGATTGTATGCTTGATGTGACAAGGAAGCCATGTGACAAGATAGAATTTGAAGGTAAGATATAATTTTAAGTCAACCTAATGTCTCTTCTATTAGTTGATGTCAAGGTTGATGTTAAGGTTTAGGTTAGCTTAAAGTTATCAGTGTTGTCACAAAGAGGTATGATGGTCAAGTGAGCATTGAAGCATGGTTATGAGGATTTAAGACTACATGAGGACATGAGAGAGTGTTGATCAAAAAGGTATTTTTTTAGTGGTGTGAGAGTGTTTTTTGAAGAGTGTTATTGTTTTATAACATTGAGGTAAGCATGTTTGAGTACAAGGTGTCTTGAGAAGCCTAGTCTAGACCTTATGAGAAGGTGTGCATAGTGAAGTTTGGTGAGGTAAGTAATTACAAGCTTATGAGAGGTTTTTTGACATTTTTTATCATGTAATTAAATTATATATACTTTCACAAGTGTTTCAATGTCAATTTTCAAGTTTCAAGTGCTTGAGAAGCTTAGACATGACACTAGTCAAGGCATGTAAAGTCCTTATGAGAAGATATGAGTATGGTGACTTGGTAATATTGATGCACAAAGGCATGATAGGTTGTATAAGGTTTATTGAACATGTATGTGATGCATTAGATCACTCATGAGAGTCTCAAAGTGAGCCTACATGGGTAGGACCTTCAAACCAAGTATGCATCTAGATCACTTCTAGACCCTACCTAGCCTAATGATGTATCATGATCTATTGTCAAGGAATATGAATTATGTATGGTATATTTTAATCATGTATGAGGTTTCTTTATTATGTGAGAGTGATGGAGAGTGCATGTAAAGAGGCATGAAGGTTAGTTTTAAGGCCTAATGTGGTTTGCAGGTTAAGGTCTAAGCGAGCAAAGAGAGAGAGTATGGCCTAATGAGGGGAAATGATAAGATTTCAAGGTGTTTGAGCTCATGTAATAATTTTTAGAAGTTATGTATGTTGCTTCAATTTTTTTCATGTAATTTTAGGTCATAACTTGAAGGACAAAGACATGAAAAGTTATTCTGAGGTATCTCAAGTGATCAGAATGAAGGGTTCTCAACCTGAGAAGGATTTTATTATGATAATTAACTTGTCAAACCTTTGAATGGGAACCTAAGATATTCATGGTAGATGTGTAATTTTCCTATCTCAAAATTCCATGAATTTATTTTTGTGTTGAAGGGTTATGCTTTATGAATGATTATTAAGAATGGAAATAGGTTTAAACCCTCTTAAAACCCTAATAAGGACCCAATGTTTAAGATGTTGATTAAAAGTGCCCATAATGGATTGGTATGCTTAGGTAAGATACTTTAGGTTGTATTGAACTCTCCCAAACACCTCCACATGTGATTGAATTGTTAGGTGTATGAGTAGACCCTATAAAAAAGTGTTAATTTCTCATATATTTATTGTAACAATCAAAGTTGACCAAGTAAAAGTATGAAAATAGATGGAGGATGAATCTTGAGAATCATGTTTCATGTACATGAAGGTTTTTGGATATGTTATATCCCTAAAGTGTGCTAAACTGGTCATCCAAGTTAGCTAGTGACTAATAGGCCTAATGGTGCAAATAGTGAGAAACCCAAACAACAATGAGAAGATGAATAGGAATGTGTTATCATGATAGAGTGATAAAACCAAGTGCATGGATATTTTCTTGGGACTATTACATCCTATTCATACTTGGTAAAAATATATAAATTTAGGTACAATGTTTAAAATGATGAATCTAAAATGGTTTGTCTGGCTCAGTGAGGTCTATGTACAGTGAGGTCATAAGATTGGTCTGCAAGACCCATATTTTCCATTTGACCATATTATATTTATATATAAAAATAGTATAATGATATAATATGACAATATAATTTCATAATAATTATTTTAAATTTGTCATATAGGTTTTGAAGGTCAATGTCACCATGATTATGCTTTAAGGTAAACTGGCAGTTCTGGGTAAGCAAGTTACAGTGATGAGTTTGAGGCTCTATGCCTTGAGTTGAATTATCTAATGCATATGGTGTTGTTTTTTGTGACTTTAAATTCATTTTCATGATTTTTTAAATATTTTAAGTTAGTGTAAGAGGTTGAAATTTTTAATTCAAAATGGTTTGTTTGGTTCATGCAAGACTGTGTCGGATAAGGTCAGAAGATTGGTCTACAAGACAAATGTTTGATATTAGAGATTATGATTTTTATGATTTAGTTTGTTATAAATATGTTATATAATCTTATTAATTTATTTATAAACATTTAAAGTGTCCTTTCATGTGTTGGATGTCAATTAGTTTCATGACTAGCTTTTGACAGTCTTGGTAGTTATAAGTGTTGAGTTGCAAAGGTGTTTTTGAGGATATATCCTCTATGTGATGGATTATAATGAAATTGGTGAATTTATTAAGGTATTTTAGGTTATATTTATGTGATTTATTTTCATGGTTTTGTGGATAAATAATTTATTATCTTTAGGTGTTCAAGATAGACCTTTCTGTATGTGTGAAGGCCTAATGTAAACAGTACTAATGGTGTGCTTCAAGTGGTGATTGGAGATAAAAAGTGTCATGAGAATAATATGAGCTTGGTGGGGTTATATGTTAGTATTATATGAAGTTTCCCTACAATTTTTTTAGTTTTAAATTGTTCCAAGGAGATCAAAGGGTAACGTGTACTAATTAAATTAGGTCTCCTTAAGGCCTAAAAGAGGTTTTGGTCCTTTAAGTTGGGGATGACCTATTATAATGATTGATACATGTATTAAATGTGTTATAATACATATTATAAGTGTAATTAAAGTATTAAAATGTGTGTGGTTAATCAATAAGTGTGTGATCTAGAGGATTGTATAAGAACAAGGCCTAATAGGCCTAATTAGTGTATGTGATGTGTATAAGAGTGGATGCGAATGATATATCACATGGTTGAGTATAAGGAGGTATTTTAGACAAAGATAGTAGTGTATAAAATATATAATTAATATTTTATGGTGTGTATACATATTAATAACAAGGTCATATGACCTAATCTATTTATAAGAGACCTAGTTGAGCAAAGAAGCCTAAAAGGCAGTTTGAGAGGGATAGAAGAGTGAGAAGAGATAAATAAGGTGATCATCATATATTATGTGATAAAAAAGGTGTTATAAAGGTGATAAAAAATTTTAGGACATTTATTTTGTGCTGATTAATTTAGGGGGTTGGTGCCCCCTTGCAAGTTGTTGCTTGTTAAAGCCCAGTTGGGTCGGTACTTAGCTAGTTGAGGTTGGTGTTCCATGTGGAGTTGGTGCTTCACTAAATTGTATATTTTGGATTATATGACTATATTAAATTTTCATGAATCATTGGGTTTTATTTTCCTTTAGGTTTTTCCATATATATGATGTGTTGTCTTGTGTAACCTTGTTTCATGCTTGTATGGTTGATTGTTTATGCATTGTGTGATCTATATGTTGATGTGATGGTTCAAATATGCTAAGGAGGAATTGAAAGAATTTTTTTTAAGAAAATAATTCACTCCCCCAATGATTATTATTCCAACATTAACATGTTTGGGTGGTCATTTGGGCCAAATTTCTCTATCTAGGCCTAGGAGGACTGATTAGGCCTAATTAGAGAGAGAAATGACTAGAAAAATGATACTTCCACTTTGATTTGGATCATGAAATCTTATATGAATATATAATGGGATAGAGGGTACTCAAAAATATGATTATTATTATAATTTGAACCCTAAATTAGTATGTACAAGGATCTTTACCAATTTTTAGGCATATAAGGAATGGGTGGAAAAATTAGCAAAATTGCATCTTCTGGAGGGTGTGATGGATCAAAATGCCTTGTTTTAGGTTTAATGTCATTTTTAGAGTCCATCCATGTTGGAATATTGTCTGATTTGATTCAAAACATTATTCTCTCTCTCATATGCCACTTTTGCATAAGGAGGATGTTGAGGTCAACATACCCCCATTTTTTAAAAATGGGGACCCTTGTTTTAAATTATGTAATTTGTGATTTAAATTGAAAATTAAACTTAATCAAGAACCAGTATTGAATATCTTGTGTTAATCTAGTTTACATGGGTATGTTAGCACATAATATTTATTTAACTTCATCTAATATTGATAATGTTGACTTTTGTGTTCCCATGTTACAAGGTTAATGCAGTCCCTTTTGGATAAACATTGTGCAAGGTTTTGTACTTTAATGATTAATTAACCCTTTGATTAATCTTTTTGGCCCTTAATTTTTTAATTGAATATATGTTTAAATCATGTAAAAAAATTAGTCTAAAAAGTTTTTATACTGGGTATTTTAAAATAAGATTCAAATTTACATGGGTCATTTTTACTTGAATTTATGTGGGAAGCACTTTATTATAGACTTAGTTTAAAACTTTAGCCTAGGTCCTAGTTGTATTTATTAATACCACTAAGACCTTAATCAAAAGTCCTTATTATAAGTCATTTAATGATTCACGTGGACTAATTAACAATGGAACTCTTTTATTATGTTTTGAACTTATCTTTGAATTTATATTAAAGTTTTAATCATGTTTACTGACACGATGAAAAACTTAGTCTAAATTTTTTATGCTAAGTCCTTTAAGTCTCCAAATAATTTCCTTTAATTTTATGCCTACAAGAATAGACTAACAAGGAGCTTCCATGTGGTGAGATCTCAAAGCTTAGAAAGTAAATCAATGACCCATGAGAAAGGTTTAAAGTCAATAAAGTCTAAAGGAAGATAGATGATGCACATTTGTTCACACACCAAAGATCTAACAATGTGGGGTAGAGTTAATAAAGTCATCATATATATGGATGGATCTAATAATACCAATTGGTAGCATCTTAATAACCTAGATGATAGATCAGTAGTCCATGGGCCCCTTCCCCAAGTCATGAGTCAACAGACTGAGAGCTCGAGATCCTACCAATTGGCACACCCACATGTAATCATACCAAGAACACTTTATTGTATTAAAATTGTATCCTAAGGTTTTTTAATCATGTTTATTAACATGAATAAAACCTTAGACTAAAATTTATACACTAGGTTATTTTTTTGGGGGATCTTTTATTATATTTTGAGCTTAGCTTAAAATTTATAATAAGTTTTAAATTGTATTTGTTAATACAACAAAACTTTAAGCTATCTTTATATATTTCCCAAGTATTAACCAAGATTTTATGCCCACAAAAATAGACAAACCCAAAGGTGACAGGTGGTGATATTGTGGTAGCTTCAAAAGAGACCAACAACCTATGGGAAAGGAGCGTAAGTCAGTAATTCAAGTGTTAGATCAATGGTGTGCATTAACTCAAGCACTAAAGATCCAATGGAGAGTGAAGGTTTGAAATGTCAAAGGGTTCCAAGATTAGCATGAGGGTGATAAGTGTCACCATCTTAGTGGGTAGTCCAAGGATATAATAGAGGGTGTGAGTCAACATGTCAAAGCTACTGAGAACAAATACGAGAGTGACAATTATCATGATCTCAGCTAATGATCTAGTGGATTGATGGCCCATGCTCAATATTATATATAAAGGAATAGATCAATGATTCACCATTGATCATGCATCTATAGATTGATGGCATGAATGAAGATGGACTTTTTCAATAGAGCTCAGATTGAGTGAGAAGCTTCTACATGACATGATGGCACCCAAGCGATGAAAAGAGCTCAAAGAACCCATAGAGTTACCAAGTGGCATGCTCACATTTGATCACATAGAAAGATATTGATGGTCCATTTTTAATCCAAATACAAGATTACATGAAATAATGACACATGTTTGTAAGCATCAAAATGTCATTTATTATAAAATGATCAGGACTCAATTGATAGCATTAGCCTTAGGGTCTTGAAGTTAAGTTAGATAAGGGATATTCCTTTGGTAACTAAGCTTGATTAATTTTTTGAAAAGGAATATTTTATTCTATAAATGCATGAGCAACATGTAATGCACATTCATGTTAGGTTAGTCATAGTTAAACAAGGTCATGAGTTCTATTAGCATTGATAAAGGGATACTTGTCTATGACACTTGTCCAGTTACATGTTGATAGGGAATGACTGGAATATCTCATGAATTATCTATATAAATAGGTATTTTCTATTATAAAAGTGGGGGGAGTTATTAGATCCAAAATTAATTTATAAACTTGGAGCAAACAGTACAAACAAGGAATTCTATAAAGTTTGTCCAATATTTGTCTGTGTGTTTGCTATCATGATTACTTCCTTAGTTATCTAGTTTGATATTCATATTTTAATTGTTTTTATATATCCTATATGTGTACATGTTAATGCAAATTTTCTAATTTGTGCTTATGGTAGGTTGATTTAAAGATCTTAGGTTCATTTCTTTCTCTTTTGCTTTTCTTGAAGACGTGCAAAAGTTATTTTCCTATGGAAGTAAACCTTTAAAGTGAACTTGATTTCCTAGTTTCATTACCTTTCCTTAGGCATTTGCTTTATATACAGTAAGATATGTGGCTATGAAATTTCATTTTATATATTGGTTTAGTGCATGTCTTGATGAAATTTAAGCTCTATCATAATGTTTGGATTCAAGATCATAAATACCTTCTTTCTTCCCTACCCTCCCTTTTACTCCTTTTTTATCAAATCACTATAGTTTATATTTTAATTGTAAATATTAATGTTATATTAGGGTTAGAAATTAGGTTTTAGACATCATTCATGGGACTTAGTTCAGATCACTTTCATCTTCACTAAGATTTAGGACCACAGTTGCTCCTAACAACCATTTACATGTTCATTTTATGAAATAGTCATTTAGCTTAGTCGCTACTCCACCACAGATCTCAAGAAGATCACAACTAGTAACTCATGTAATGGATTATTTGAATCCATAAATGAGAAGTGTTTTTTAAACACTATATGAACCTATTGATACATCTAGGTGCATCAACAGAGGAGTTATGTGATCAAAGCACCACATTAATACATAAAAGGTCTTCAAAGGGATTTATTGAGGTTATTTTTCATATTCCACACCACTTGAAGGACAATAAAAAGTCATATTTTTGGTTTTAATAAGGTTCCAAAGGTTTCAAAGGTCTCAAGAACTCCTAATTGGACTTTCTTTTTGACGCCTAACATGTTGAAAGAGTCAAACCAGCATCAATGTGTCTTCCAATAACCCTTTCATGATGGAAAGACCTTGTAAATGCATGAGATAAGGTTTAAAATAAAGACTTGATCAATAAATGAAGACCTACTTTCATGGATCAAGACCTATTTTTAAGGAGGATTCTTCTTCATCAAGAATATAGGAAATGTGAACTAAGATATAGGCATTGCAAGTGGTCAAACTTGACCAATAAATGTTCAAGAGTTTTCAAAGAATTTTAAAATAAACCTTTCTCTACCTCTACACCATTTTCCATGTGTAAAATGAAATAATATAACAAATGCTACATGGTCTTTGGAGAAAGACTAAGTAAATGACACATTCCTAGATTCTTAGATCTTATCTCTCTCTCTCTCTCCTTTCTCATTTTATCTATATGTAAGCCTATGTTTGGAATTTTAAAAGGATCCTTAACCTAAGTTTTGGCAAGGCCATGCTTATAAAAACACTTGTACTTACCTATTTTTAATGAATAAGACTGAATTCATGCCTCCTCAATATTTTTGACTAGTGTATGTTCATGGTTAGTTGATGAATAATAGTGATAGTGCATGCTTCCTTTCATTTTGTCCTCTTTTATTTACCTATTTTCAAGTGTTATTTCATCCTTAAAGGTTTCATAGTGTGCTTTAAACATATTGTATGTATGGTAAGTGTAAGCGTTCCTTTGTGTCTTTGAGAGACCTATTGATCAATTACCTTAGATCATGTATCAAGTTGAGCCTCTGTGTGAAATATTGATGTTTGGAGACTCTCATTTGAGAAGTGCAATCAAGTCTATATTCTTATTCATCCTTCTTAGTGTAATCTTGACAAGTGGAAGACACATTTTGGTGTATCACCTCAGTTAGATAGGTTTTCCTTTCAGTTTACCTTCTCTTTTCCCTTATAATTTGGTAGTGTAGAGTAGACATCCTAACTAATACATTAAGGGGAACTAAACCTTAGAATCTAGAGAGTCAATCCATATATTAGGCCACCCAAATCCTAGGATTGTCTCTGTGTTACTTCAAACTATGAAGGCTTAAAACTACCTTCACAAAGGTGCAAGTCTAGTAGATAACACCTTGTACATGGTAGTTTAGGTGATTTTTTCCTCTAAGTGTTGTTATACAACTACTTTGTTAGTTATTTTCATGGTTGTCTTGTTGTTTTCCTAGGTATTTAGGTGTTGGTGTCCTTTCTTATCTCCTAGTTATGTGAGTAATGAGGTTGTTCTAGTCCTTGAAGGTTTTTATAGTGTTAAGTCTAATTGTCATCTCAATTAGAGTGGTCATCTCAGTTAATTCATGATTGTCATGTGTGAGTACTTCACCCAAAGGATGATATAGCTAGTTTTCTTAACCAGCAAGCAGGTCAATACCTAGAAGTCACCAGTGATAGTGATGTCTTTCTACCCTTGGACTCAAAAAGAGTCAACTTTTGATTGTAAACACTTGAACAATGTCCTTATCATCTTCATGAGTATTTTGAATGTCATGGCAGTCTAGGAGAGGGTCATTTGTCATTAGGTTCATAGGCATCATGTTCATATGGTGTGCTAATTTCAAAGAGTGTTGTGGTAGTCACCATCTCATTATAATTGGACTTGTATCAATATTCCATCTTATGTTGACTATGTTTAAGAGTCTACACCAAGTCTTAGTGTGACTTTCATTGTCTAAAATCACACATAATGGGTGACCTATAATGTTGTATTCTATGATCAACCATGTGTTCATTAAATCATGCCAAGGACCTATAAAATGTGCCAAAATCAAGGGGATTGGAGCTAATAAGAGGGAATAACGGTGACTTTGTTTGGAACCTTTAGCATCTTTTAAGGTTTTTCAACAAATATTAAGGTAAATACTTCAATTGTTATTGCATTTGATATCATGTGTGTATTGCCTTTGAGGGATGTTCAAACCATGTGAACAATGTTAATATGCCCCTAGGACATCATTCAAAGTCACCACCAAGGGTAAAATTTCCCCAAAAATTCTCATAACCAATGCAAAGTCATTCTAGGGTGGTCTTATAGGTAAAAGGGGTCCTTTTTAAGGGTCAAACATCCTTCATCCACCATAAAATGTCCCCACATGCTTGAAAAATGACTTTTTAGCTTCCATCCATACCCTCTAGCTTAAAAGTGTATTTGACATCCTTTTGGTCTCTAATGGATTCTCAAGATCCCAAATGTGAAAAAATGTAAAGAAAAGATGTTTTACAGGTGCTCTTAGGACATGTACAAATAGGTACCATCAAGACAAGGTCAAAAAAGGTTAGATATCTCATGGGGGATTCCTTGTAGGCATCATAGAGGAGAATACATGTTCACAAAGCAAAAATAAAGGTAGAGAATATAATATAACCTCCATCAAGCTCTTGGTAAGCTCATAAGGGCCATTTTAAAGTGAATGGTATTATTCATATAGGATGAGTCAGAGCCCAAGATTTTGGTCAGAGGTAGGGTCCCTAGTGGTATTACAATTAGTGGAAGTAGTTCATATACCAAAACCCTAGGTTTTTGGAATAATAATTACGACCCCCAAGTGGTCTTAAACCCATTGCAAATACCACAAGCTCAATTATAAGAAATTTTGAGAGAGGTTAAAGCTCATTGTGACAACTTGAGCATGGGGGAAGATATCCAAGGATTAAAAGAGTATAATAAGCATGGTCTCATGCCACCTGCAAGGCTAGATCAACATCAAATCTTACATGGTTGGTAGGTTATACGTTATTATGTTAGGATCTTTGTGTTTCATGAATAAATAGAGCACAAGGATTATCAGTGAAGAGTTTATATGCTACCACCATGACCTTCACATACTCCACATGGTCACTAATGGGTCATATTAGATCTATTTCAAGTTTCCTCAATACACACCATGTAAAGGAAAGATAAAATATCCAATCATAACATAGCTTGTTCTCATGGCAACCAATCTCAAGGTTGAAAGTTTATGGATGGTGCCTTCTTTAGGTTGTAGGGGTGATTCAAGAAAATGGAGGAGTTCCTCTTTCAAAAGGGATAAAATTTCACATGGCTATCAAGACCAAAACCCACAAACCAACTCCAAATGATTTCATGGGATATTTAGTATAGTTTAAGGTTTCTTTGTGTTATTTAAGGTTTTTGAGGATTCTTAAGTTTCATTTTCTCCATTAAGATGCTTGATTTATCCAGTCAAATGTAGTATATTGTTGAATATCTAGATGGAGAATACTTAGGTCTCAATGGGTGGTCTCAATTATAGAGGATTAGTCTATATGAGGTCTCCAAAAAAAAATTCATTCATAGTGACTACATCAAGCCATTTTCACCTTATAGTGAGCCTTGTCTCACAAACTCATAACTTTAAAAGACTGTATAATACACTTGTAGGTCTCTTCATGATGATTTTAGGGTAGGATACCTAAGACTTTAATGAGTTTATGGGTGAGATATATGGCTTATAATGCACTATTTTATCTTGGATAACACCTGAATCACATTCTACACTCTATAGGGCTCATCACCAGTCCACATGCTTGTACTTTTATATGTATAGATATAGGGAAACTTGTACTTTTACATGGTTTTAGGGATAAAAATAGGGTTTTTATGAAATAAGAACCTCAATACCATTGTAAAATAAAGTGAAAATAAGTAGGGAGGCTAAATAGACCCTAAAGAGTCATCTCTAAGTAGGTAGAGGTAGGGAATTGGCATTTTGGCCTAATATACATCCTTGAGCTCTTCCATCACGAACTTACCACCTGAGAGGTAGATTGAGAAGATCATAACTTTGTGAAAAATATACATGGGTCCTAGTGATCATAGGGAACCTTGATGACCCATATACACTTTCAATCCATGATAGAGAGTTGGGTTTAGGGGGATAACATTATGAATGATCCTTAAGACTGCAAGTATACCCAAATTGCCTAAAAGAAGCCTAAGATGTACAAACTTTTGCTTAGATATCATTAGATAGTATGCATGGGGTAAATATATATTAGGTAAATATGAGGGGTTCTATGCACTCAAAATACATGGCATTAAGTCTCCAATCTATAGCCTATGTTTTATGAACCATCATTAAGATTGTAGGCCATTCCAAACTCTCCAAAACCCTCATAAAGAACTCGATGGCCAAGAAAATTATCCTAATGGATCTAATGGCCCTAAAACATTTTGATAACATTAATAGGACACCTATAAGTCCTATGTTCCCTTGTGGATTAGGAATAGTGGCATGTGTGGGGTAAAATATGTATAGAAAAGGTTTGTAATATCTTATTTTGGGACTATTTTCATGATTCCTAAGCATGTTTGAGCTCTTGAGTGGGTTAGAAGGCATGTTGGACCTATTTAGAGAAGAAACAATCTATAATAAATCATTATTGAATCTATAAAGTGACACAAGCAAGCCTAATAATCAAATGTGAAGTCAAGTGGAGAGGTAACCCTCATTTGCATTGAGAAGAGAGTGTTGTAGATCTACTCACATGATGTAAAGGTTGTCTTGGTCAAAATCATCCCTGTATTAACCTCTCCAAGTCATTATCAAGCACAACACACACTTGAAAATGTCTAAGTCTCAGGTCTCTTGCTCACTAAGGTGACAAATGCATTATATGGGATATAAATGGCATGAAAGGTGGTATTTGGGTGAGTAATGGCCATTTTCAAGGGCCTAAACATGTAATTTCCTTCCCAAAATAGGTGCATGGTCATTTAATTCATATCAAGGAGTAGTGGACTAGTTTTAAGGAGCATGTTGCCTTCATGGATTCAATTATGACTATAAATAGATATTCTACAACACTTTTACACCCAAAAGGCTCATTAAAGACCTCGATTATGCCAATATCATGCATGGGATAAGGAGTGTGGTATATTATTTTCCCCTCATTCATGTTTGTAATTATTTTTGGATGGCTGATGGTCATTATGGCCTCTCTACTCCATTTCTATGCCATATGCTCCCTCTCTCTCTCATTTTCTATAAATTCAGCTTGGAAAGCCATTGTACACATCCCTCTACTAGGTATGAAAAACCTCTACCCATTTGTATCTTGAAGTCTTTGAGATAATAAAATGATTAATTTAGTCTTTTCTGTACTAGTTTCTAGTACATTCAATACTTGCCTTATTTGAATTAGTGGTTAAATTTCTTCCCCTTTTATAGGTCCTTATTTCTCATCTAGATGCTAGTGGATTGGTCTTATATAGGTCACATAGTGTGTGAAGGTGCTTAAGCTTATGCTTGTAGTGGAAACTGATTGGTGGTATCTTATATTAGACCTTTCATTCATCACCCTTAGGTTATAGTCATTTGGCATGGCCTCCATGTGAAATATTGATGTGTAGGAGTCCTTTCAAAAAGATTATATTAGTGACTAGCCCTTTTTTTATCCATATTTTTTGTTGAAGGATAAAGTAGGGGATACCTAATACATTGTCCTATAGTTTAAAGTTTATTTTCAAGTCTTTTCTATCCCTTTTCCTTGGCAAGACAAGTAGGTTTAGTTAATTGAGCATAGATGATGCATCAGGGGAGCTAGCCCAAAATATAGAGACTCACCTCATTCATTAGGCTACCCACACCTAGAGGTGTTTCAATTATATTAGCTAGATGAGGTAGGTTTAAAATCCCTACCTCAAGGGTGCAATCTAGACTAATAACATTAACATAAGCATATATAAAACATCCATTACACATTTAAAATCCACTATATATGAAAATATAATAAAATCTCATATTTATCAAAGTGAATGTTTAAATGTGATGATAAAAAGTCTCTCAATAAATAACAACTAACTCAATGATAGGGCCATGGTCACTTAGAACCTCTATATCAACATCCTCCTCTACATATATAAGCATGGGGTCCCTCAATGACTATGCCCCACTTTTATTATGTATCAATCTCAATATTGACCTACTCTAATTCTCCTAATCCTCATTACAGGTAATCTTTCCTAGAGGGTCATGTGTTTGTGTTGTAATCACACATACTTTGTAAATAAACTCTACCTTAAATATGGAGCAGTAAATAGAGGAGGAATCTTCTACCTCACCTGTTGGGCTCTCAACTTGTCATGCTCAAATGCAATTAAAATATGAAACTAGATAAAATAGAGGAGTGTGAATACTACCTATGTCACTAATTTTTGCTAACATACCTATAGGTACTGCATCATTGGGCACATACCTTGTCAATGCTCTAAGTGTATTATTAATAATCATAGTCCACTAATTGTCCATTGTATGAACATGTGTCAATAATAAATATTTAGTGACATATTAATAAAATATAATAATATGTTAAAACTATTTCAAATTCATATACTTATATGGATTTATCCATGGGAGGGGAATTAGCCTGAGTGACTAGATATCCATCCCCACTGTCTCCACCTATATCAATGTCAACTTGTGCCCATGTGCCACCCTCAACTACCTCTTCTACAAGAGGAAATAATATGTCCCATGAAATTTTCACCCACCACTACATGTATTATATGGTACTCCCAACATCATCTATATAAAATTTATTAATAATATGATATACCTCTCTAGGCAAAATAGGTGTTAGATCTACCACACTAGGTTAGCCCCTCTCACTTGGACATCTAATAGATTTTTGTGTTCTTTTTTAATCCTATAGGACTAGGGACATTCTTTTTCTAACACTAATTTATCAAGTCACATGCTCGTACTAAAACCACTCATACACTCCTAAACACCGGTCATGAAACCAATAACTGACCCTAATCCTATGTAATTTCACACCATCCTCAAGCCACCCTAAAAAATTTTGATATGGGTGCCAAATGATATAATTTAGTGTTAAAATATCAAGCATCACTCAACATTCCATGGTAATCCTCCATATAATAATGAAACTACACAACAATCTTTTTACATATATATGTAGGTGAGGCCACTTGACACAAGGCACGTCTATGTCTAAAATCACTACAATATGCTTGTATGCCCAGTAATGAAATAAAATGGTCAATCCCAAGCCTCCACTCTAATATTTTTTATTTAATCTATATAAATATTTGTACAAATGGGCCAACATAGTATGCCCCCAAGAATACATAGTGCCACATTCATCAATATCTTAATTAATAGAATGGATCCAATATGAGATGGCCACACCACCTCCATCCAAATCTACAAAATAATATAATAAAATACATAATTAATTTTAAAAATTTAGAACATATAATAGACTAATATTTGATAATAAAATAGATATGTCACTCATAGTATAATGTGCCCCTTAGGCATGACTAGTCATATATCAATAAACACATTATTTTAGGATTTATCCTTTTTTTACTTGTATAGTGGCTTGAGTACCTATACCCAAAAATCTAAAAATCATCCAAACATCCTTTAATGCCATAGTCATTTATCACATAGGGATCTATAAAGTAAAAGTGTCTACATCCCATCTCTCTACAAGTGCGGTGATCATGTGCATGTCATATGGCATAAGGTCTAAATAGTCCACATGGAATAATATGGCTTGCTCTATTATTTCCCTCTCTACATCACTCAGGTGTAATTATTATACAATCTCCATGAGTCAACCATGTCTAAACTACCTAAAGTGCATATCACCTTATAATCACTTTAGAATAAAATATCATTACCCGTATAAATATTCAACAAAATTACCTATGGTTGTCAAAATGTAAAAATATAAAATTAATATTTTGAACACATACATTTAGAATAAAAAATATCCTTGTGGTAAATAAATCTAGTAATAAAAAAATAGGTACAGCAAGGTTTCGACACATCCAACAAACACTAAAATACTTTAAAAATGCATAAAATATGATGAAATTAAAAATCATTAAAAAATGCAAAAAACAAGTCAAAATGTGAGATTTTTGAAACGTACTAGTGTCACCATCTCATCGGCTTGTAATGCAATCTAATTTCATAAACTGGGTAGGAGTAACCTCTTATCTAAGCATAATCCTAGAAGTTGTAGCTTAGAAATCAATAGAAAATCAGTTCAAATGAATTTTTAAATTGAAAATTCAACATATCATAGATACTAAAATCTAGTATCTACTACTTGACAATGATAAGCTTGACACACATTCAACACACATGAATTGAGCACACAAATAAGTTTTTAATCCACCATCCTCTCACACTTTCATGTTATCTTATGAGTCAACCATTTGGTTCTATTTTTCCACACCTATAGGAACCTCATTGCCTATTTAAAACTTGTTAAATATCCTTCATAGACATCTCCAGCCTCTTAGTTTAGTCCACCTATACATAGGTCTATTTTTCTATATATGGTTAGTATTAGTAGTTGATACTGACCTAATCTATTTAGTATCAACCCACTCCTAGCAATTATTATTTTATAAAATCAAACCATCCTTAGGGTTAGACCATTAGCCTAACATGTTAATGGCATGAGGAATTATTCAATTGGATCCATATATAAAAAAATCAAGGTCTCATTCTAAATGGACTTCTCACTTATCTAATATAAATCTATATACTATAGCATATTAAGCAAATCTACCCTATTCTTCCAAATTTTAAATCCTATCACTAGGATCATTCATAATCCAAGTCTAAAATACTCAAAATTTAAGTCAAATCAAGCATTTTCAAGTACCAAATCCACATCATCAACTACATGCATATAGTGAAGGAACACAATTGCACAATCACACTATGTGGGAGAACTATGTGTGGCTTGACTTCCCTCCTCAAAGTATTAGATACATAGGTAGTGGTCAATCATTAGACACGATAATTAGCTTTAGCTCATCCCATTACAATTATCCCTTTTTTTTAGGTTTATAGTCCTCACAGGCACACCTAGGGTTTCAAGGCAAAGGAGATAGATTTATAGAGCTACACACATCATCAACATTCAAGATTGTAAACATAAAGCAAGAAAAGATAGTTAATGTGTCTTATTTTCACATAGGTCATTATTGACTGGCGATATTGACCCGATCCTATAGAACTTACCCAACATAAATAATTATTTAGTTCTAAAACCAAACGAGTCACAAGTCTACTTATCCCTGATTCTCCTTTCTAGAATATAGTCATAGTCAGATAATCAACCAAAAAAGATGATAATCTTGATCTCTTTAGTAATTTTTATATTTATCATATGCCCTTTTCAAATTGAAATAATCAATATACATCTTTTATATTCAGATGTATGCTTGAATTTCATATCTATTGGTCTGAATTACATTTCAAAGTTTTACCTTAATTATATTAATCTCACCTATTAATCAAAATTAGGGTAAAACATATTGGTGAACATGTACACATATAGAGTAGTGCAAAGCCCTAGGTTTTCCCTTAGTGTTTTATCCTTCTATAATTTCATATTTTATCCTTAGGGTTTTATTTTTAAATATGATTTCTAATTAGTTCCTAATAATACACCTTAATCATGACCATGTTGAATGAACATTATTGGTTAACACATGTAGTGAAATTACCTTTTTAATTTCATTTTACATGGATGGTATATCTTAGTTGGATCAATTATGTAAGAAAATGGATAATAATAATAATCAAATCTAAATTCACTAATAAGGCTAAAATTACCAATGAATAATCTCAAGCCTTTCTCCAATCCTATTATTGGAACATCCAATCTGAGATGCCTATTGTTATTACTAGACACCAAAAGGTTTGCATGACTCTATTTATTATTCCTATTATGGATTTTAAGACATCCAATTCACCTTATTGATGGACATATTATGAATATTGAGACTGGTGATACAAGTACTAAAGATCAAAAATATTCCTTAGAAGATGAAAAATTCATTGAATACCTTAACATGAATCCACATCAGATTGATGAAATGTTATATAATCAAGATATGAGCAAAAAATATTATCTTAAGCTTCTACATTAGGTATTTAGACCATTATTGCTAGTAATATTCTTATGCCTACACCTTTTGTGGCATATTTGACATCCACCCAAGGTTTAGGGGAATCACAAGGTCTTTATCAGATTTTGATGCCTATTCTTATACAAAAAACCTTCACCCCTCCAATGATGGGTACACACATTCCATTGCCAACCTATCCTGATGTACATTCCCTTGAGTAAGTTGTTACAGCTCTACATGCCATGCTATTGTAATTAGAGTAAGGTACATTGAGATCTAACCATGCCATAAATTCATACATTTTACTCTATGACCCATTCACCCATAAGATATTATCCTATCCTTTACCAATAAGCTTTGTACCTCCCAATCTCCCATTATAATAATATAGATGTGATTTGAGCAACACCTTAAATTATTCCATGTAGCATGTTTAAACTATGCATACAATGACAAATTATTGACCAAGTTATTTGTAAGAAGTATTAAAGACTATGTATTAATATGGTTCTATGATTCCCCTCTTTAATACATATGAGTATTTAACTCCCCATTCGACCACTTCCTTGCACACTTTGTTGTAAACATTGATGAGGAGTTATTATATGCATAAATTGTTAAGCTAGAGCAAGGGTCCAATGAACCAATTAGTGAATGTGTGCTTTGATACATGACCATGCTAGACAAAATGACCAATGTTATGGTGGATAATAAATTACAAGATATATTCAAATAAATATTTCTAGCACCACTTCACAAGTCCATTATATCCAATAGATTAAAATTATTTGATGATCTATGCCATACACTAAGGGACAAAGAAGTCAAGTTAATTGCTTTGAACAAACTTAAGTATACATCATATCCTACAACTTCTTAAATAATAAAGCTACAAACTAGATTATAAGGTCAAACCAAATGATGACAATAATGAGGTGAATATTACAGTTAATGTAGTGTCATAACCTAAAAACCAATTACAATTGACAACTCTACCAAAGAGGCAGTTTTCATGATTACCATCACCTCTTTATGCTCTACTAAAGAAGTTATTCAAGTGTAACATCATCACACTCATTCCTCCCAAAATTCTTGATCCAAGTAGACCTAGACCAAGTAATTATGACCTTAATGCATATTGTGAGTATCATCAAATTGAGGGGCACTCAATGAATAAATGTTTCAAGCTAAGACATAAGATACAAGATCTTTTAGAGGATAAAATTATCAATTTGGGCACTCTAAAGAGTAATTTTGACCACATCACACTCAAAATCAAAATTTGAAGATATTTAGTGATCCTTTTCCTAAACATGATTCAACATAAACTAATGATACTTTAGAGGTACATTATGCATATAACATGTATCCTCCACTGGGGACATATGATCATCCACTAGATACTATCATTGGTACACTTAGTAATATTCCACCTTAACGGCCCATGATCACATTCGATGACAATAATATAGTTGATGATTATTCATATTTTTATGCATCATTCATATGAGCCTACATTAATGAACAATGTATACGCAATGTTATGATTGAAAATGGTTCACCTGATAATGTTTACATGATAGCACTTCTCAAATATCTTGGGTACACACAATAAAGTTTTGAATATACAATAAAAATAATTAAAGTATTTTATGAGTAAGAATACAATACCTTGGGACACATAACATTACGTATTCAAGTGGGACTAGCCATATTACCCACACCATTCCTAGTTTTACAAAGTAATGGGATTTCTGACATGTTAATAGGATTCTTGTGTATGTAGAGACTTTATGCAGTTCCCTCTGTAGTACACTAATGCCTTAAGAACATCTATTTAAATAAAGTGGCCATGGTTTTAGGTGTATAGTATGAATATCCTCTACAGCTAATGATATATCCTCCTCCACCCAAACCACCACTACTATTTATTGATACACTTATTCAAGATAATTATTTAGATATGGTTGATACACCTATTTAGGATTATTATTCTGAGATAGATGATACTCACATTCAATATCAATATTCATATATGGTTGATACACCTATTTAGGATCAGCATATAAAGTCGATTGTTACACATATACATGATCCATCTATATACCCATATATTCAGTGTTGATCACATAAGAGATTTACCCAAAGATCATGGAGGCTATCATATTTTAAAGTACATACTCAGTTAGCATTATAGGTAGTTTAATGTGTTCCAAAATGAACACAAGTAGTGAGACACCAACCTATTACATAGCTAGCACCATAAAGCCCTTAACCTTCCAGATAAATTCATCATAACCCAAGATCTATTAACATTGAGCATGATAGATATGGTACACAACATGACTCCCTTTTAGATTTTGACCCATCCCCATTTGATATCTCCCACACATAATGGATTACCTTTCCACTACTCAATGCAGGAACTTTCCATACCCCCTATTGATAGGATCATTGGTTATCTTTTCTATATTTCAAAAATTTCAAAAAAAAATAAAAATATCATACAATTGAAAAACACAAAAAAAATTAAATATTCAAAAAAACCAAAATTAGGATTTGAGCATGACATGATTGCTAGTTTTCACTATTTACATATGTTATTTATCACATGTTTGGTAGATGGCATATTCTTTACATACACATGAATTTCATGGTATTTGAGTGTTATGCAGGACATTCAAGTTACATATGGACATAGATATGTTGATTTTCCCTCTACCTAGTATCCATTCCAATATTAGAGGCATATTCTTCCACAAGTTTCACTATTACAAATTATATATTTATATGACCGTTATACCATGTTGAGCTACCTATATTTCTTACACATGCGTTGCTAGTTACTCATTTCTTACACAATGATACATGATATGACACCATACTATAATGTGAAATTTATATATACAAATGGTGTATGATAGTTATTTGTTATATGCTCCATTGATAATGTTATTCTTTTACATAATAGGTTACTTTGTGTGAGACTATTGTATGTGGATCTTGGCCTCGATCAATGCAACATCCTTGATGTCCTTTATTTGAGGCATTTTTATGTCATCCTACATGTGGTCCTTGCCCTTGTTTATTGTGACATCTTATGTCCCTTGTATGAGGCCCTTGGCCTAATGTGTGATACTTACATTTGTGTTTGTTTAGATTGAAAACATTGAGTGGTAACATGATCTATATCATGCATTTTTATTACGTAGGATTATTTAGTTACACTTATACAGAATGCTTCATTAATATATATATATATATATATATATATATATATAACACTTCCATATTTCATATGTTACATGCATGCTTTGATTGATATTTGATTTAATATGATGACATATTCTCCACATGTTCACATGATACTACATGATGTTATCTTTATACATGACATGATACAATTAACTCTTGTTTTGAGATGACTAACTTACAAGATACATCCCTCATCTCAAGAAGGGGGCCTTAAAGTGAACTTGTCATAGAGACATAAGCCTCCATGAGCAAAATATTAGATCATAGTACATATTTCATAGATTGTAGAGATTCATAGTGGTTTAGATATTATATGGTTAAGATACGTGACATATATTGGCACATTGATACAAATTATAGGGGCATATGCCATACAAGGCATTCACTTTAAAACCACTTAGCATAGATACATACACACTTGGGTGCATATGCAGGGGCATTTACACACAATTTATAGAATATGATTATATGTTTCCATATGCACATACATTTGAGATACAATTTCTCAAATTCAGCATATAGATTCATAGAATTCTATATTAGTTGGTACAAATTTAGGGGGCATGATACAAGTTCATACACATATATAATAACACAATATATTTGAATGATAAATGGTTATTATTTCACTCTACACTTATGAGATTTATGGTTATGATGGGGGCATGGATATGATCCATTTTATTTCAATCATGCATTCTATTCTACATTGAGATAAACTACATAATCAAACTTGCAGTAATGATGGGGGCATGAACATTATCCATTCCCTTATAATCATGCATTATTTTTTCATGGAGAAATCTTGATCAAACTAGAGTGAAACATTACAATTGAATATATAATCCATATGTAGTGGTTGATTCTCTTTCTTTGAGTGAATCTTACATGATAGTTATCTCATTTAGCTATGTAGTTATTTCTTTTAGCAAACCTAGCCAAATGGTTCTCAAATTTTATTTCATAGTTATTTGGTTTAGTAGATTTTATATTCCCCACATTCATGAGGTTTTGGGCATGTTTCCTTCCCAACCCAAGAAACTACATAGTTACATAAGTTTGGGGAAGTAACACCCCAACTCTCCCTATGGTTTAACAAGGAAGCATAGTTTTCCAATGCTTCAACAATAAAGCATCATCTCCAATAAGCTACAAGGCAACACAATTTACTCATATATAAGTGTAATCCTTTCATGCTCTTAAAACCTTTTCAATTTTAAATTTTAGATTTCAGATTTCACATATAGATATTTACTACTTCATTTGCATTATAGGTTTGCATGGATCAAAATTTTACATTTGGATCCATCTCCCAAAATTAAAAGTGTTGTGTACACACTCAGGTACATTTTATCCTCTTAATCAAAAAATAACATTACTAGAATAAAAAGGGGGAAATTGTAGATACTAAAATATGTTCTTTAGTACTTGACAATGAAAATTTGACACACATTTACCATGCATGACTTAAACACATAAATAATATCATAATCCACCATCCTTTCACACTTACATGTTATCTTATGAGTTAACCCTTCCATTTTTATGTTACACACTTATAGGAACCTCATAGTCTATTTCAAACCTATTAAATATCTTGCACAAACATCTCTAAACTCTCAATTCAGTTCACCTGTACATGGGTTGATTCTACTAGATATGATCAATTACCAATCGATACTAATCTAATTTGGTTGGTACTAAACCACTTTAGGCAATAGCTATTTTATAAAATCAAACCCATCCTTAGGTTTAGTTCATTATCTTAATGTGTTGGTGGTGTGAAGATCATTAAATTGGATCCATATATAAACACATCAAGTTCTCATTCAAAATGGGCTTGATGCCTATCTAATATACACATATACACTATTACACACTGAGAAAATATTCCCTATTCTTCCCAATTTTCAAATTTATTACTCAGATCAATCACAATCCAAGTCTGAAGCACTCAAAATCCAATTCAAATAAAGCATGTTCAAGTACCAAATCCACATCATTAGTTACATATATATATTGAAGGAACACAATTGCATAGTCACATTAGATGGGAGAACTACGTGTGACTTGACTTCTCTCCTCAAATTATTAGATACATAGGTAGCTATCAATCATTAGATGAGGGTGATTGGGGTTATCTCAACCCTTTACACTTCTCCCATTTTCTCATGTTTCTATCCCTCACAAACACACATGGTTTCAAGGTAAAGTAGACTTATTTTTAGAGTTACGTGCATCATCATGTTTCAGGATCACAAACACAAAGTAAGCAAAAATAGTAACAAATGTCATTGTTCCCTAGTTCCATGTAGGTTATTATTGACTAGTAGATCAGTATCAATGGTAATATAAACCTAAACCAACCTAACACAAAGAATGAATCAATTTTATAACCAAACAAGCCACAAGTTTGTTTATCCCTAATTCTCACTTCTAGAATATAGTCACAGCCAGACAGTCAACCAGAAAAGCTAAGTACCCCGATCTCTTTAGTACTTTTTATATTTAGCATATGCCCTTGTCAAATCAAAATTAATATCAATATTTTATATTTATATGTATTCTTGAATTTCATATTTATTTATATGCATTTCATTTCAAAGTTATATCTTAATTCATTAAAATTAAGTTAAAACATATATGTATACTCTATTAATTTTGTGTTATATAGTACAAATTTCAAAAATTAATATTAATACAATGTAATTATGGAACATGGGACACATAATGTCTTGAGACTTGTATATCCTTTTCTCTTCTCATCTCTTGTATTAGAAAGAACATAAAACACTCTTACACATGGTAACATTTTCATAGTAGTTCAGGGACATATTAAAATGTGAATATTTCAGATTCCTATCTATAAGGTATATTCATTACATAGACTCTTGCCTTAATCCTCATGCTTGAGGATAAAATAAATACATATGATATAATACAAACAAGCATTACCTATGGGAATTCTCTAATGATTCAAAAAATATTAATGATGGTACTTCATCGCTTACTATATTGACCCACTTGGGGGAAATCGATACACTCAATGCTTAAAGGAAAATCTCCCAAAATTTAAAAATCAATACAATATCAAAATTCAAATAAATTGGAAAGAACTTATTAATATTTGAAAAATGATAATGCACATTTTCTACTTGGATATATAACCACCTTTATAGCACACTGAATTTATATGGCACTATAACTTTGTCATCTACCATGGATTATATGTTGTCACATACACTTCTCAAATGATAACACTAGTATATGATAACACAACTCCCCATGTGAATTAGTATAATTCACATGATCATATTTGTAATACATTACAATAGGTATCTATATGGGCCTTTAGTATAAATGACCCACAAGCTTAATCCCTCTTATCAAAGGGGGGGTATAAATAGAGACTCTTTCATAGACTCATATTTATATTACATATATTATCATAGTGATATAGATTATATGACTTATAATAGGGTAAATTAGTATATTTACACATATTATAATACTTAAATGGGGTTCGATAGATATAGATTACTATACATGCACAAACTAATTTAAGATTAACACAAGTTTTTACACATATTATTACAAATCATAATATATTGGCATGAGATTGATATAGATTAGGGGCATATGCAATGCATACACAATGCATGCTTATGATTCATATTTTCATAGATTATATTATATTACTACACATATTGCATGACTCATATTATAAAGGTTATATAGAGTGGGGGCATATAAAAGCATATGTGAGGTAATCTCTGGATGACACAACTTAGATTATATAAGTTATGCATAATGGGGGCATATGCAAGGTAGATACTATACATTATATAGGTATATATATTAAAGTTACATAGATATTATGATATTTTAGCACATATTACATGACTCAAATTATATAGGTTTTCATATTTGTGGGATATTTAGGGTATACACCACATATTGTATATAATTATTCACTCAGACTTATGTAGACTTACTCAATTATACTCAGATTGAATAATATAATCCATCTACAGTGAATGATTTAGAAAACTTACTCATACTCAAATTCTCAAAAACTCAAATTTACATTTAATCCTGGTACAGGGTTCCATGTCCACAAACAATGTTCTAAATCTTGTTCAATTATCTAGCCAATAAGATAATAAGACTAGAGACACCTTTTTCATTTAGACTAGGTCATTTATACCCATTACATATCCACTCTAGTGACATGATCATACTCCATGACAAAAAATATTGTAAACTCTCAGGTGTAATCATTATTTAATTATTGTGATTCATTTGTTTTATGACTATATTGATTTATATTTCAAAAATCAATTTACTTGATTACGCACAAATTTTCTCGTAGGTACACATAGACACTATGAAGCACTAAGAGAAAGGGAAATTATAAGTTCAATATCTCCCATGTAAGATTGTACTCATTTTATCTCTTTAAACCAATTTATTTTATTCCATTTATATAATAGATTGGGGGGGCACATTTTTAGACATCCAAATTTGCTATGAGGTTGGTTTTTACAATGCTCTTATGTGACTTTACTTATATAAACTCTTATTGGTGAATAGGGAACTTACTGGCACATTTATCGTGGTCTTATGTCTCATTCTCTAATTTACTTAATTATGCAATCTTATGTTGTACTATGTTTTCCTTTCTTGACTTTGTCATATGGATCCTTGGTCTTGTTCTACCGGTTTTTACTGTTCTATAGCTTTACAACAAATATGGTAATGATAGAAATATTTGGTTTTTAAATAATTTATAATTACTAGAGATGTTGTAGCATATATTTTGGGTCTGATTTAGGTCATATAACCCTTTATGGTGCTTTATTTTGCATGTTTGGATCTTGTTTGGTCAGCGTTTACATGTTTGGATCTTGTTTGGTCAACTTTTGTACACCAATAGTTCCCCAATTCAAAATTGATAAATATATATATATAGATCCCTTAGAGATATTTTAGGGACAAACTCTCATTGATTAAAAAATTCACACTTAGAGAACTCAACCATCTAATTTATTGTTATTCAAACTCTAAAGTTTCTAGAGGATATATCTCTTTGCATGTTTATACCAAAGGAGGACCTAAGAAAATTTTCACTTAGACTTGCATTCATAATATTTGGTACACATACACATTAGTATGAGAACTACATGGTGTTTGAGCCCTCTTTGGATTATTAACAATGTTTTCAACACTCAACTAATATTTGGGGATTGGCTAAGGTCAGTTCAAACCAACCCACTAACCCCTTTATCTAGGTCACATTAGTCTCAAGAGCATAAGCTAGGGTTTGGAAGAAAGGATAAGGAAAATATAGCTATATTCACAAGATAAAATATATCTACACATGTAGCATACCCTTTCAAGCATAGGTGCAATGATCCAAATTTTCATAGACCTATGCATATATCATGAAAGTTTTAGTCCTTAGCAAACAATTTCAGCCTACCATAGGCATCCAATAATCACTAGACTTATCATGCTCAATGTGAATAGTTTTATTATTGATATAAACCAACACATAGCCCCTATAGATCATAATTGATAATTGTGACTAAACAAAACATAAAACAAAATCATAAACAAGCTAAGTGCATGTTGGTTATCCTAGCCACCCTTAGTCCCTAAGACACTTTCATACTTGGAAATGGGTTTTATGTGCAAAAAAATTAGTTAATTACACATTTTTAAAGCATCTTCATGATGACTATGTGGGTTCAAGATTATGTATGCATAATTTATCAAGGTTTCCCCTTTTTGCTTCATCAAATAAGGCCTAATAGTCATTTATTGAGATCATGGTTTGCATTGATCTTGTAGCAACCCTATTGGAGTGATTTTCAAGATGGATGTGTGTATAAACTCTTTTTAAGGTATTTTTAGCCTTTTAGGACCCATTCCATGTCTAAAAACATTCAAATTGACCCCCAATTCAAGAATGTTTTCCCTTCATCTTGCCTTATAATGGATTTTTTCCATTCTCTAATGTGGGAGGAGTTCATTCAAACCATAAGTAAGCTATTACCTATCTCCAAGATCTTATTCATATCAGTCATTATATTAAGGTTTTAATAAGCATCAAGATGAGTTTATAGGTCTTCAAAGGGGTTGTAAGACCATTTTTTAGAGCAAAAAAGTAGCGAATGAAGAGGATATTGTGCTTGTTGCAGGATAATATTGCATGATTTTACAAGTATTTTTAAGATTTAAATAACTATCAGCCATTAGAAAGGGATTAATAGGTCATAAATGACCCATTATAGGTATTAGGAAATAATAATACTCAGACAAGGCTATGAACCATTGTTTAGAAGCTTGAGATTGCTTGCAAATAGCTCAATTGAGTGATGGTCTAGGTTTTAATCATATTTATTTTGATGCGTGGTGAAAAATGGATTTTGGAGGAAGTCAAGGGGTGTATTAAACACCGTCCTGAGCCAAAAAAACAAGTGGTAAAGCTTTGAGGCACATGGATTCATCCAAAACACCATGGGTAGTCTCAAACCTTTCCTAAAAGAACTTGTAGGTCATGGAAAAAGCATGTTTTGATGTTTTTGTGGTATCTAGAGCACACAAAAATATTTTAGAGGGTATATGGATTACATATAGTCCTAATTAAAAATGAATGAGGTCTTGAAGGTCTCTATAACTCAAGATATAAAAAAATAGTAAACAGACCTGCTTGTTGCCCTAAAATTCTAGTTTGCACAAAAAATGTTATAACTTGAGTTTTAAACCTCAAAAACTTATTAAATTTGGATTTAAGGTATGTTTTAAAATTTAAAAACATTTCCAATTTGTTTCATGTTTTTTAATTACAGGAGGAGATTAAAAAAACTCAAAAGTATAGTACATGCATGCCAAAAAATGATGAAAACTGGTCTCTAGGGAAACTAAAAGTGCCATAACTCAAGTTATAGTGATCCAAAAGATATGAAATTTTGTGGATAGATGATCAATGAATTTATTAAAGTGTTAAAAGTGTTTTTATGTCTCAAAACCCACTCAAAAAGGAGATAATTAAGACTAAGTTTTATATAAACCTATTTCTTAAGGTTAAGAACCTAGTTAACAGTCATTGGAAGGAATTATTTTGAGGCAAGGAATGCAGGTCCAAGGTCATCACAGACTTGAAATATTAGGGTAAAAGGTTTCCACTATTCATTATGATGATTCAAGTTAGTGGATCCATCTTCAATAACCATTATGAAATATTAAATTTGAAGAAAAGCTTATATAGACCTGTGAATTAAAAGTGAATTGTCATTGTGTCTTGAGTTGGTTCTCTTCTCATGGGGAGTTTCTAAAAAATCAAAAGGTTACCTCTTTCCCATATTATTTATTAATATTTTTAATAATATAAATTCTTTGAGACATGAATAGGTTATAATCTCCAATAAATCTTCTCACTTGGGCGAGATTAGCACATTGTCTTCAAAGTTCATCAAAAGGGGTAATTGATCAACCTTAATGTGGATAAAATGCAAAATGTATTCAAGTAATGATGAAAGATGATTCAAGAGGTATTGGAGTATAAAATTCAGGTTTGAGTCTTTTAAGACAAGCTTTAGCCCTTCTACCTTTCTTGAGAACCACTACATGAGCTATAGGAAGATTTTCAAAATGATTATGCTCATGAAACTAGTCAAGCATGATCATGGTAGAGAACCAAGGTAATTTAAAACCACAATAGAGATTTAGTGATCCATAAACATGTGGATACTAATTATATTCTCCTTCGTACATGAAAACCATGATCAAGACCCAAGGATGGTGTTAGAAATTGCCCTGAAAAAAGTAACTCCCATGAGGCCAAGTAGTGGTCAGTCCAAGTAAACCATGCAGCTAAATTTTGCATGCATAAAAGGTGGAAATGGGGTGAGTTGGAGTTGTATTAAGGAGTTTCAATAGTCAATACACAACTATCTTCCTTCAAGCCACCAAAGAAGGACAAATTTATCAAAGCTAAAGCCCTCTACTCCACTCCTACGCCACACTCTTTAGGAGATATTCATTATAATAAGTATGATGGCATTGGAAAAGAGATAATGGTCCGATATACAATTATTTTCCTCATGAATAGGCTAAAATATGACTATAATAGTTGTATTTATGCAACTTGGTAGTGCTTTTCTATTCATTTTTCTTATAAAACTGGTTGAGAATACCTCTCATTGTATCCCTCTATTAGGTATGATAAGACTATACCCATTTGTACTAGATTTCAAGCCTTTGAATCAATAAAAGAGATTTATTTAACTTCTACACTTGTTTTATATGTGAAAGGTTAAAGGTGTCGATATAGTCTAGTGATTGAGAGTTATTCTTCCTTGGTTATTGTCTAACTTTCTCACCTCTATGTAAGGTAAGCTTTATTTTGTAGGTCATAGGTAGTGTTAAATCAGATTTGGGTAAATAATCAACTGTGAATAGGTGTCTTTCCTTATAATTTAACCTTAACTCCCTAACCTTCCTATGAAATACTAATTCAAGAGAGCTAATTTTGGGAGTTGTGTAGACATATCAATTCTTTTTAGGTGGCATTGTGTAAATTCCAAGCTAGTAGGGAGAATTATGTTTTGGTCCATCACCTCTCTTAGGTCTTATGTTCAATTCATGTTTTATTTTTCCCTTTTCCTCATTAAATCATTAGTATTAGAGTTAGTTTAGGTGATCCATCAAGGGAACTAACCCACTTTGGAGGTTCACTCCAACCATAGGTGACCCACAGCCTTGGATTGATCTCATTGTATCAATGAGAAGGAGAAGTCCTAAAACTACTTCTCTAAAGGATAATATTTTTTGGCATGCCCAATGGGACTACATCTCCATCAACTTGGATTTAGCTAAATATTTGGTGTCAATATTAAGCTTAGCAATGCAAAAGATGCTTCATAAGGCACCTAGTGACTCTAAGTACATCTCAAATAGTTTTTGTTGGAGAGTTATCAATGATGTCATGATGACATCATGGAGGTGTCCAAGTGAGTGGATGAAGTGCCTTGATAGTCTATGTAATAATGACAAAGTGTGTAATGTGTTTATCCTAGTATGCTTGAAGTTGGCTTGTTTGATCTTCTATTTTACCATAGTTAGAGATGATTAGGGATGAATCAAAAGTATTGAGCATGTGTAAGATATACCATAATAAATTTTATATGCTTTAAGTTATTGTGTGCATGAATTTATTTTGTCTGGTTGATCATTATTTTCATCTAGACATTTTGGGTGTAGTGGCAGAAAATATGAGTAGGTAGTTTGTTGACATCATAATTACCACATGTGGATGAGTCAGAAGGAGTTGGTCATATGGTTTTGATCACATTAGTTCCTAGTTACTATGCATTAAATTTTAAGTCATGTGATGAAGTGAATTAAAATATATGTGTGTGCAAAGTTAGGTTCTCAGACATTTTGATAGTGTTTTCTATGTTCAAAAATAATTGAGTACGTAATTTGGTGATGTCATATCTTACACGTATGAAAGTTTCAGGAGCATCTTGATATATGGATGAATTACCCTATGAGATAAGATCATATGTTCTAAATCTTGAGTCATGTAACTAATCACAACAAAATATATACAAGTGCAAAGTTGGGCTCCCAGATAGTTTGATAGTGTTTTCCCATACTTAGCCAAATTTGCATGTGGCAAGAAAAGCTGAGTAGGAGTCATATTTTTTAGTGTGGTAGTTTCAAAATGAGTTGATCATATGGGTTTGTCTAGTTTTTTACCTATTTTATATGTATTAAATTTTAGGTCATCTAATGAAGTGCATGAAAAGATATGCATGTGCAAATTTGGCCTTCCAGGCAGTTCTAGTCATAGTGAGTGAGCAGATTAATGGCATTATATCTTGCACATGCAAAGGTTTTAGGATCAAATTTATATATGGTTATATTCTCCTATGTGATTATTTAATATGGTCTAAATTTTAGATCATGCATCTAAGCATATCAAAATTTATTGAGGTCCAAAATTGGCCTTATAAGAAGATTACAATGGTTCCCATGGTCGATTTTCTAAGAGTTAAAGATCGAGACCAAATGAAGATCCAACGGTTCATGGGCAATCATAGAAATTGATCTAAAAATGTGTATAAAAGTTAAAGATTATAATATGAGAAAGGAATGTGAGGGTGCCAAGTGTCATAATTTTGGGTGTTTTGAGCAAGATCTAATGGTGAGTGCTACATGATAAAGACATGGCTGATTTGTAGAGATCAACGGTACACATTGAGTTAATATTGCAAGATTGCATGAGATGAGGTCAATTGTTCAAGGTTTAACATTTCAGTAGTGGTGCACTATGAGTTAAAGTTTAAATAATATAGATGGTGTGTGATTAATCTAAGTAATGAGGACATAAGATGATAGCATAGTGTTCAATGTTTAACTGTGACCATTTGAATTCAAATATTTGAATTTAACAAAGGAAAGACTAGTGTTTGGTTTTTGGAACATATCTTTTGATACAAGAAGAATTTTCTCATGGTGTAAAAATAAAATTTATAGAGGACTCCAAGGCACAGTTATAAATATATATTTTAAGGTATTAAAGTGTGTATAGTCAAAGTTATGAATGTCTAAAGTTGATTATGTGTTTGACTATGTTCTACAAGTGACCCGAGAAGGATGTTTAAGTTTGTTTTTTTGTCATTTGGATGTATCATGATGAATTATATATTTTATAATCTATGTGAATTATGAAGGTTTCAACAATTATATGCAATATAAACAAAGTTTTAGAAGTTGATTATGTATTCATTCATGGTGACTATGTGCATAGAATATTGTTTGAGCGAACTTAGCTTTAGAAAAAGTTTGTTGTGAAGTTTTTTATCACTTATGTGGGACCTATAAATCATGTGGCATGTTTATATGTGTTATAAAGTGTCCCTATGTTTTTTAGGTTGCTTGAATAAGTGTCAAAGAGCTGAATGGGTCTCCATAGGACTTAAAAGTGACTTAGGCCTATTGAGTGAGAATTGTGCTTAAGTGTGACCCATGTTATATTCATTAAGGGTGAAGGCATGTATTATGGATAAAAATTAAATAATTTGGACTTGATAATTCATGTATGCTCTATAAATAGTAAAACCAAATGTGATGTTTTCTATACTAGTAAGATGTGTGTGTTTGTGAGAGTTGTGGAGCGAAGGAGGAGAGTGCCCAATAGATGAGTTGATGAGTAGAGGATATTTAGGACTATGTGTATGACCTATGGGTCATGTTTTTGATGTTATAATAGTGTTCTTGTGGGTTGAGGATGAGTGAAGAGGTCTAGGGTGATCCAAAAGGATGTTTTGGATTCTTTGAGTGTGTAGAGTTGAAGAGAGTTGATATACTTTATATCCCCATCAGATTGGTAGGTAATCAGTGTTTATGAGATGTTATATTATTAGGTGTTGTTGTGGTAGCTCAAAATCTAAGGGGTTACATCCACCTTTTAAGGTGAAACTTGTTACAGGTCTAGTTGTTATGGCAGCTTAGCTAGACAAGTGTAGTAGCTCCTTGTGGGATTGTAGTCTCACTAAAATAAGTGATGATAGTTCCTTGATCAATTACATCTGGTCTAAATTGATTATTTTTATTATAGGATATTAGTCCAATTGTAGGTTCAAGTGAGTTTTCTCCCCTAGAGGGTTTCAAACATATGTCATGTCTTATGTGTTTGATCTTGCATTGTCTCTCTTGTTCATTGCTATGAATGATGTTTATGCTTCATGAATGTTTGTGGTAATTGATTAAGAGTTTTGAAAGGTTTGAAATTGAAGTTGGATTATTTGGGCTCACTAATTTACCCCCTACTTCTCATTTTACCTCTAATAGTTTTAGCAACCTAGGCACTTGAAAATTATTAAAGGTACTATTATTAAAGAAGCATACTTGATTATTCATTATTTTAAAGGACATTTCATAATTTTATAGCTTAGTTGATTACCTTAACATGTCAAATTACTATGTAAAATATGCCTCTTTCCCTCCTCTTCATCCAAATGCATTTTATATTCCCTCTTGCAATCCATATTAGACTGAGAATGCTTATAGATTTGTCTAAAATAACCCTATCATGGTATAATATTGTCCTCTTTTTAATGTTTACCCCCCTCCCACCCTTGTTTAAGTTTATTGGAAACATGTTAATGATTATAATCAAACCCAAGGGGATTGACTTGTTCCAAATCATCATTTTTACCCTTCTAGCCAACCCCAAGACATGGATAATGTGGACAATATTAGCCTCAAAGATACATTATTGAACCTACAATAGTAGTTAGATGTTATTACAAGGGATTAAGAATGTAATAATAAAAAATAAGAGCTTGATTATCAATCTTATCTTCACCAGAAAGAGAGGAAGATGCAGGAAAGGTATAATGAGGAATGTTTGGCTAAGAAAATTATAGTTATAGAGAAGCAAGAATGTCAACTACTTAAGAAAACACAAGAGGTTGAATCCCTAGAAATCCCTTCCATCCTTAGTTTTAGACAGGCTTCTCCTATGACTGCAGATCAACCTATAAAATGAAAAGGTTCTACTTTCAAATTTCCATGATTTAAGTAAGGTAAACCCATTGAACTTCCAAGTAAGCCTCCTTATTTTAACATCCCAAGTTTTATAGGTCCCCATTCTTTGAGAGAGCCTATACTTTCACAAGCTTAGCCTACTATCCCTCAATAATAACCCTTTCAAAATCCTCTTCTTCTTAAATATCCTCAAACTTATTATCCATGGTAGCCTTCTTGGACTAAGCATCCTAATTTCAAGATGCCCAATATTGATAAGGACACTCCTACTTCATCAGATGAATCCTCCTTCCCTCCAACCATATCCATTTTCAAAGGAAGACCCATTGTGTGGAGAGAAAATGGAGATCATTTAGGTGAAGAGAATGATACTTTAAGTGAAGATGATGAGGAGATAATCATTATCAGCCTTCTTTCTACCACTAAACTAGAAAAAATAGACTTGGAACAATAGGAAGAAATCAAGTTTAGTTGGCATGGATTTGATCTCAATGAGGAGGAAGTGGTCCATGAAAATGAAGGGTCAAAGTCCTATCATAAGGAATATTTTCATACTTATAACATGCTAATGTAAATATCTATCTTTATTGAAGAAGAAGGAAGTGCATTTCCTCTTACTCCAAGGGAAGAATTCAAGAAGGAGAGAGAGATTGAAACTACCAACTTGTTTGATGATCTACCACTTTATGTGATATAAGAGGATCTTGAGGGTGAACAAATCTTTCAAAAATATCATGTGCTTAAATAAGAATATCCTAATCAACTCAAGATCAATTTATAGACACCAGCAAGTGATGAGGAGTTATAGGACATGTTTAAGATCTTGGAACTAGGTTATGTTCCTCTTTAAGGGGACTATAGTTTGATTAAGACTAAGGAATGCAGCTTTGGCAAATAAATCAAGAAATAAGAGACAGGCACTCCTTTAAGTCTACTTTCCCAAGATTCAAATTTTGTTGGTATTAATTTTATTGATATTTTCAATGTTATCTACCAACTCTTTGATAATCCTACAAACACTGGTACATTCCTACAAGATAATGGAGGCCTATTTTATTTTCAACCTCTCAAGAATCAAGATTCATCTCCTTTTGAGGCAAATCCTTTAGGCATGCCCATTTTCTTTTTGATAGAATGTTATATTAAGTACGTAGCCTAATTAGAGGCCAACAAGGAGGTGCCATCACATGTTATGTTTAAATATAAAATCAATTTATCTATCCACTCAAAGGCAGTTGTTTTTCTAGTCGACTCAAGTGGGTAAGTGAGTTTATTTTTGTCCTTAGAGAATTATACAACTAGTTCATTGAGCACTCAATATTTCTCCACCTATATTTGGTTGCCCTCAAGCATAAAAATCATTCCATATTGATAAGAAAGGTTATATATTTTACAAAACTAGTTAATGGATTTGTTTAGGTAATCTTTTACTTGAGCAGTTTAGGTTAGGTTCAGTATAATTGTTTTTATATTTCCTCTAAGTGCTATGCATAGTTGGTCTTTGAGTATGATATATGTCTTTACTTTTTGTAATTGAAGTTGCACACTATTGAGTAAGTCTAGGCATTTTTTCTCTTTCCCTAAGTGTTGTTTCACATGTTTTGGGTTGTTCTTGATTCTTTGTTTGTTGTTTTGGAGGTATTTTTAGTCTTCTTCAAGTTGGTCCAATAGAGTGTTATATTTATATTGAGTGTGTATGCAATCAAAAATGCATCATGTCTATAATTTAATCCTAACTCAAAGAAGATAGAGCATACCTACACTTTTGATTAGGAATACATTTGTTAAGCGGGAGTATGACCAATATGGGGATTTGTTAGACCTGATTAGAGGATCATTTGTCACAACACACCATGCTAAGGAGGGTTCCAAGTCTCCAATATAACACAATCATGCAATAATACTAAACGGGTCCTAGGTTTTGATATTTCACCTAAATTAATAACAATAAAGGTAAATCTAATCTAGTTCTCACCAAAGCTTGTGGCACAAAGGGGTGGTTAGAAAAAATAAAACTAAACATGCATAGAAGACATATACTCACATCAATGTATACATAATCCTAATGCATGGAAGACAAGCACAAATGTATATCTATCTACTCGTATAAAGGAGAAATAAAGTTAGGAATACTTACCTTTGAAGATAAACCCACCAAGACTCAATCTCTCCCTTGGTGAACGTGCTTTGTAAGAGGTTGTTGTGGTATATAAGGATTACATGGATAAATAAACTCTAGGTTACATAACCTATCAATTCACCTAAAATACTTATCCACAAGACAAGATTTGTACCTCCAAAGAAAGTATGGAACCCCAAGCTTTATTCCTCAAGTAGAATTGTCAATAAGCAAATGTCCATTCACTCTTAATTATTTTCTAACTTATTCTTGATAAATAATATAAATGAACTTGTATTTATAGGTAGATTTGACCCTTGACCCTTCTAAAATCTTGACTAACAAGGTCGACCCAGTCGACCTAGCACAGTTTTAGAAAATAATTCACTAAGTCCCGAGCTAGGTCGGCCAAAGGCTAACCTAATTCTAAAGTGAAAATATCCTAAAACTATACAGGGTCGACCCATTCAACCTAGCATAATCAACTGACAAAATGGGATTTAGGTGAGGAAAAGGAGGATAAAATGTAATAAATGCATTGAGTGGGTACAACATAGAATAACAAGCTTAAGGTTAATGGTTTTAGAGACAAGTGTGTATATAATAAGTGGCAAAAGGGACAACAATCATGTGAAGCACCAATGGTCTACCCACCCCTTTCTCGTGCACCCCTTAAGGCATGCACTCAAAGAGATTGAGACTCAATGGGTTCCTGTAAGATAAAAAGTTTCAATAATCAATAAAAGTTTGAAAATATTATGTGTATACATATGCCCCACTTGAATTTCATCATGTGTCATGTGAGTGCAACATAGGATGGTGCTTCAAGAAATAGAACACGATAACACATAATGTTGATGCTAAGTAAAGTTTAGTAAGTAAAAAATAAGATAAATGAAAGGACAGAATTGAAAAACACATACTTTTACTTACCTTAATGCTTTAGATAAAAAAGTAGACTACAAGAGAAATGAAGACATCCAATGTGAAGAAAACTAGGTGAACCTATAGAAGTTAGTGCAAAAAATTGAAATTTTCGAAAGATAGGCATATAGTAGTGTAAAATATTCTCTATGTCATCATCATTCTAGAAAATTTTATGGTTTGAAAAATGGATGAGTAAAAACAAAGATAGAGGCAAAATAAGGAATCTGCCAGAAAATAGTTGAAAGATTTGAATTTTGAAAAGTGATTTTAAATAGGGTCAAATGAAAATCATTTGTTATTTTTGACTAGTGAAGGAGCGAAAAAAATCTCTGAGAGACCACATGAGTTAGGATGGTGAGGAGACAACAAGCTAGGCAAGAGGAGATGGGGTTGGAGATAGGCATACCAAAGGTACCACTATCAGCTCCAAAACAAGATGAGAAGTGACCACCGAGGACATAGTATCAATAGAGGCAGCAGGAGTAGGATATAGTAGAGACATTATATGTCTAATATGACCTTGTGGGTGGGCTAGGATAGAGTTGGAATATAGAGAGACCACTCAAGTGTAGCTTGAAATGGGTATGAGTGGCATCTTCAAGATTTTTTTTTAAGAGGTGATAGATAGAGGAGGTTTTTGGGGGGTGTGCAGATGGGGAGGTTGTGTTTGGTAGTCACATAGATGGAAAAATAGTGGTGGACAACACATAAATAGGTAATAAAATATTGTTAAATGTTGCTTTAAATTTTACTTGAGATATACTAGAGATAGAAAGATTTTGAGATATATTAGTAATCTAATATCTATCTGGTTTCATTTGTGTAGGTATGGTAGAGGATGAGGAGATAAAATGGGGTTCCCTAGTGAGGGAAGCACTTTATGATGTCCTAGATGAGGCATTAATGTCATACGACCCCACTACACTAGAGGATCCCAAGGTACCATCTACCCTAGCTCAAGTGAGCTAGTTTAGACTAGCAGGAGAGGTTGTCAAGTAGCTACGAGCACATAGAGAGGAGATGTAGCCATCAACAAAGATGGGTATAGGAGAGATAAAGGTATGACATGCCTTGGCTAAGGAAAGAGTTGCACATCTGACTATAATGACACAGATGACACAAACACATTTCTAGGAGAGGGAAACATATGTAGTGACCCTGACCCATATGTCACAAGTACAAGAGTAGGAGAGAGTGACACATATGGTGACCCTAGCCTAGTTGGCATAGGTGCAAGCTCAGGTAGTTCATCTAAAAGGGTAGGTGTCAAGATTGAGATCTTGGATAGCCTATTTATAGTGTTATATGTTGAGGAATTATATCGAGGCATCGATGGGTAGCGTGGCTATGCCACAAGATAGGTAGGATTAGGCCCAGCCCTAGAACTAGAGCATTATATATGGTTGTATTTTTTGTATCAAAACTCATGATATATATATTATGGATCATTTTGTATATTATTTGTATGTGTTATCATTATGGTTTTGGTTATTTATACTTGGATATATTTTTTTCTACCACGTGTATTTATCTATGTTTTGTTGTATATGATATAGGAAATATATGAGTTGTGGTTTAATTTCTAGCATTATGTAGGACACATGCATGGTTAAAAAGAAAGAAACAAAAGGAATCAAAAGTATATTACACACTATTTCAAGTTGGGAAATGTGTAATAACAATAAAATGACCAATTATAAAGAACCAAAGGGTGGTAAAACAAGATGGTAAAAGGAAATTTGTTTCTAAACCAAATATAATATAAGCAACCAAATTAAAACAAAATAAAATCACGCTAAATCACATTGAGAAGTATGACAATAATGTAATAAAATGGAAAATCATAAAAATGGAACAAATGGTATAAAAATAAATCAATTAAGTCAATCAATCATACTAAATCACACTAGGAATTATAAGAAAAAAACAAAATTGGTAAAAATTTTGGTCTTAAATTTATCACACTAATTCAAGCTAGGAAGTATAAAACATTCAAGAAATGGTTGGATTATTACATGCAGTCATAAAATAAGAGGATGAAAGTGAAAGAGAAATGAAGTAATCATAAAACATACTAAATCAATCTGGGAAGCATGTCAATGACGTGTAACTTCATGGTCAATCACATCTTATCTCATATTTGACCCATGTAATTTTGATTGTGACCTAGGTTATTGGAAAATTTTGTGAGGAAGGCTAGGTCCTATCCATGGTCTTACACTACAACTCATAAATGGAAAACCCATGAGGTGGAATAAATGTGAAAAATTTTAAATAAAGGATGTGGGTAATAGGAAGGTGAAATTGTGGTAATTTGTGAGGAAGGCCAAGTCCTATCCATGGTCTTACAATTCAACTCATAAATTAAATCCCAAGGGGAGTGATTAGTGAACAAAAAAATATTTCTCAAGTGGAAATATAAGGAATGTAAGGAGTGAAAAAGAGAATTAAAAATCATAACTCAGGCATCGTATAAGAAGACCTTAGGAGATAGGAGGCATATTAAGGACATGAGAAGACACTAAGTGACTAGTGACCATCAATGTACAAAAGAAACCTGTTCATTATAGACACAAAGCTTTATAGGCAAATAATCATGCTACTAATATGAACTCATGAATGTAGATTGGTACAATAAAAGTAAAATGAACCTACCTTCCCACAATGTGTTCCCCATTCCTTAGGACCCCTTATAGAGCTATTGGTCTAATGTAAATATTGGGTACTTACATGAGAAAGTAGGTAGCACTAAAAGATTTTTTATTCTCTTTTTCTAATCTACTAGCCTACCGTACCCCAATGGACCTCGACTCTACCATGAGTCCAACTATGGAGTTAGAGATTTAACTAAAAAAAGGAGATGTGCTTTAAATCATGTCTTTTAGTGTGATTTGAATTTTAATAATTTTGAATGTTTTTACCTTTTTTATCAATGCCTTTTATTAAATGATTTGGATTTTGAAGGTTTTTAAGGCTTTTAATATTCCTCCTCCATGCAAATGTAGAATGACCAAACATGAGAGATAGATTGATACACATGAATGAGTTGTAGGCTTAGGCTAAATGAAGCTAAGTAACCAAAGACAAGACTGCCTAGAACACTTAGGCTTAATAATGAACCAGCATGTTATCTCAAGTCTCAACCATGTATATGCTTAGTTTTTAAAAAGGGAATAGATGGAAAAAAGGAGATCCAAAGTGGACTAGTAGAAGGAGATTATAATGAAATTAATTATTTGCTAACTAATCACATGGTATATAGGGAATGACTAAAAGGAACCAAGTTTGTATAACCAAGTCACAATGACAATTATCCATGAAAAATAGAGATAAGAAAGCAAACTAATTGTGAAGAGAAAATAAGGGAGTTTTTAAAAAATAAACTCAAGAAAGAAAGAGAAAGTAATGAGAAATAAAAATATCCATAAGAAAACATAAATGATAGTATAATCAATATATAAAGTGTGAAAGTAAAGTCACTATGTAAGATAAATAAGAATTTGACACAATGTCAAATGATATCATAGATAGATAATGATAATATTAGAGCACATGTCTAAATCAAATGAAAATGTAAAAGCACCATGCATATGCTCATAAATACTAATAAATCTACCCACACACACTATCTAAAACATTGGATAGATATTTATGAAGATGGATGCAAATTAATGCTAATGTTTCATCTATCTTCAGTAAAAATTGGTAAAATACTTCTCATCTAATCTCCTCAATAAAAAAGGTAGGAATGTTAGATGGATCGTACTGAAGAGGGATATCAAGCAAGGGATGTTCAAAATAATGCATAGGAATAGGCTCTATGAGAGATGCCAAAATCACCAGTGGGGAAGTATCCATAGGTGAAAGACTCATAGGTGGAGAAGGATCCATGAGTAAAGAAAGTTCCATGGGTGGAAAAGGATCTACAGGTGGAAGAATAGAAGGTGATGAAGAGACCAAAAGAGGGGATAGAACCATAAGAGGTGGAACCATGGGAGAACAAGGAAGAGCCTTCTTATAGGAATGTCCTATGGGATGAATGGTAGAAGGTATAAGAATAGATACAAGGTGATATTTAAGGTGTAGTTAAAGGATGAGGCAATGATCAGTGTGATGGGTACCACATTGGTACCAAAGATAATAAACCTCACCATACTGTGGCATATATTTAGGTAGTACTTTTAGGGGAGGTATGGCCTTATCTGTGGACTTAGGGGAAGAAGCATACAAAGTATCAATATATTTTCATAGCTTGTGACAATGCATGGATGAATGATTATCCATTTTATCAAAACAACAGATACACCTATGAGTAGGCTTAGTAGAAGCATGCATAATAAGAGGTGTAACAAAAATGGAAGGAGTTAGGGAAGGCTCATCGACCCATTTGGTGGGAAACCGAGCCATTGAAGGTAAAGGAATTAAACCATCACCAAAAAAAGGTGATGGTGGGGAAAGAGAAGGACTAAGCTCAATGAAAGGAGCAATGGGATTGGAAGTAGGGATAGGCTCAATGATAGTAGGAGCAAAAATGGGCTCAACTATAATAGGAACAAGAATGGGATCAAATATAGTAGGAGTAGGAATGGGATCCAATGTGGGCTCTACTGAGGGAAGGGTGGGGTCTACATAAGGTTGAATAAGGGTTGTACACATCTCTAGGATAAGTAATCTATAGGGGTCACGGTACCTAGAAAATTAGAAAGGCCCAATCATAGCATGATCCATGAGCATAATCCTATGAGGTTCCTCAGAAATTGGAGGTGTCGGCATCAACTCTACCCTATGATAAAGAGGAAAAATACTAAAATTAAAAACTATAAGTGATGGAACATGGGAAGAATCACTATAATACTAAACCAAAGAATAATGATAATGGATAATTTGAGTATCATGGGCTTGAACAAGACCACCTAGAAATGGATCATCTAAGGTGTAACCATCATCATAGTCAAGCATGTGAATATCAGTGATGCATGTAGGGATGACTTTATCATCTGATGAAGTGTGGTGAATATACTGTCAACTTTTAGTCAAATTGATGGTAATATCATCACAAGGAGGTTTATGAGAATGAGGCTACAAAGAAATAGGAAGTTGAGAGATGAGATGAGGTGAGAGATCAAAAGTTTTAATCTTTAGATTTATCTCATCAAGCTCATCATCATGAAAATATAAGATGTTAGGAGGAATATTCCCAATGATTTTGAGATGACCATTGTAACCTTGAGTGGAATTGATGGGAAAGTTGAATCGTTGACACTCATGAAATGGAACACTGGGTAAAGGTTTAAGAGTAGGAATCTTGAAGGCACCATGGTCTTGAAATTATTCAAAATTCCAAGGGTTAGTGTCACCCTGAATCCTATAAATGGATCCATTATGAAGGAATTTAATGATTTCATATGATGAGTCCATAGCCTACCAAGCAAAATCTTGTAATAAAGAGGAAAGTTAAATATCATCACCTTCACATGAATGGTGATAGGGGGAATGATAATGAGAAGCCACACACAACCTAAAGGAGGAATTTTCCTTTGATCATATCGTTGGCATGTGTTATGTGTGGATTTGAGATTGCATTCAAAATATCCAAGGGTTTTGATAAAATAAAGAGAGTTAACATAGGTGTCAGAACCCTCATCAATCAATGCACATTTGACTTAGATATCACCAATTTGGATACTAATGAAAAAAGGAAGATCATTTTCATGAAGTAGAATCTCATTGAGAATCATGGAAGTGATAGGAAATTTTAAGGAAAGAGAAGTGTCCATTATTTCATCAACATGGATAGACATCTCTTCACATTATTATAATATGATATCTTTATATCTAGATAAGGTTGATTTACGTCCTGTTATAGGAGGATGAAGGATGTTCATTTCAAAAAATAGTTGCATAAGATGGTTTCTATGATGTGGAGAGGTCCTCATAAGCTCAATAAATGGAATTTGGGATGGGAGATTAGTGAGTTCCATGATGGGATCCCACTATTCATAAACCCTAAGAAGGTTGGTATAAATAGGTGCATAATGTTGAAGGAGGTCCTCGAAAAGAGGAGTCAAAGTGCATTGAAATTTGTGTTGATAAGAAGGAGAAGGTTTGTAACAAAGTTATAAATTATGTTGAGAAGTTGAAGCAGTTGGTTCAAGTTGGTTTTGAGAATTGGTAGAAGTGTTAGTAGAAGCTTGATTATCAATATTGTTAGGATATGGAGGGATAGTAGAAATAGAATGTGAAGTGTTATCCAAGGGAGAATTTCGAATTAGATCATCAAAATTTATAAGGTCATCTTACCCCAACTCATTTAAGTGAGTTGGAGAAGAATCCTAGATAACATGAAAGGTGCAAGACAATGGAGTGTAGATAGGTTGAGGGTTAATGAAAGAAACCACCCTTCACATATTAGTCATATTAACCACATTCTATTCAAAAGTGGGGTCAACAAGACTTTCAACATTATTGGTGGAAGGGCTAGGCTTGTCTTGGGTATCTTGATTAAGTTGGTGATTAGGAAGAGGGTATTTATAGATAGCCAAATAAGCATTAGCTTGATTCAAGGCTTGAGATTTAGTATGTGTTTCATGAGCCTTAAAAGTGATATCATAGGCTTGTTGATGATTTTGAATGATAGAACTATGATAAAAATTAGGACCAAAAAGAAAATTCATAGATAAATTATGAAGCTGCCTACATCTCTCATGAGAATGACCCCAACTAGCATTAAACTAATAAAACTTGTTAGGGTCATACCAATATTTCATAAGATGAGTGGGATCAAGCTATCATAGTAGAGACCTAGGTAATCATTAATTAATTCAATTGAGGATAAGGGTTTGTGAATGTTGATGGTATTTAGTGAAGATAAATGAGGATTGGTATATTGTTGAGAAGGGGGAGTTGGTTCTAAAGATTGGTTAGGAACAACAACTTGAATAGTGTGAATGGTGTCATAAGAGTCTGTGACACCATCATTGGTAACATTACAATTTTTGTTCTTGAGTAAGAGATGAAGACCCGTAGAAGGTTGGGGTGGCTCAAATTGATACATAAGGAAATATTGACATTTAGCTTGGTTAATAGCCTCCTCCAAGGTATGTGGAGAGAGAGTGTGGACCAGATATTGTAACTTGGGAAAAAGAGCATTAGTAAAGAGATGAAAAAGGTTATCATCAGCCATGTTATGTTCACACTTATTTGACAAGGTTTTCCACCTTTTAAAAAAAATCTTGGGTAGTTTCATTTTCAATTTGTTTACAATTTATGAAATAGGACAAAGTGTTTTTGGGAAGATCACTAGTTTGGAAATCTTGAACTAAAGCATTCACTAAATCTTCCAAACTAAAAAAATAATGGGTTCTAAGTTGGTTATACCAATCTAAGCCATCACGCATAAGATTTTTGGCTAAGAAATTGGTAGAGACAAAGGTGTTCAATTTGACCCAATCCTTATAAATATTTCCAAATGTTTTAAGATGAAGGGTAGGATCAATTGATCCATTATAAGAAATGGTATGTGTGATACCTCCTATATCAATATTAGCAATTTAAGTGGTAAGAGGATCATTTTTAGGATGCTTAATGGTTTTGTTAACCAAAGGAGGTTAAGGAATGATATTTCCTTGAGAATATCAAAGAGGAGGAAGGGGAACATTTTTATTATGCATGCCCCAAGTCATTGGTTGAAGATGAGTTTGAAGATGGAGAAGGTGATTTTGCATTCTCATCATGTGATTTGTATTATGAGCTTGAAAGGTATTCATTTGATTGAGTGTTTGTAACAAGAGTTGGTGGGTTTGATTAGCATTGTTAACATTATTTGAAGCATTAGAGTTAGTATTAGTGGCTTGGGTACCACTATTAGTTTTGATAAGAGCTTGAGAGGAACTATGAGAATGTGAAGCACTAGTGGAAAAATTTGCTTATGAAGTAAAAGATAGACTAGTGAAGGGATGAGAAGAGGAAGCATTAGAATCATGATTACCTTGGGTGGTAAATGATGAAAAAGTAGAAGGATTAAGGATAGTGTATCTTAAAAGAGGCCCACTAGATGTAGAACCTACCATACTAATTAAGATACTAGGCATGGAGGTAAAAGAGGTTAAAGAAGAAGAGGTCATGATATGAGAAGGGGTCATAATCAAGGGAAGAGGCTGAGAATCAAAGAAAGTGGTACCCCCAAATCCATTTGAGAATGTGGGAGTAGGTGAATGAAGCTCTTCAACTTGACCACTAATCATGAGATGGTAAATGGTAGAGGGATATTTTTCTCTATGTTGAGGAAATTCAGAGATAAATAAGAGCATTTTAAGGGTATACTCTAATTCAGGTTGATCTTCCAGAGAGAAAAGAGGATTATGCTCTGAAGAGGAATGAGGAGGGGTCCTATAGTTCATTTTGTGATTGGATATATGAACATTAATCTCATCCAAGATAGGAGCCCTACTCTGTGTCTAGGAGACCCTATGAGGATTGGTAAAACTAATCATGTTTATTGAATTTAATTCAGTGTTGTCTTCAAATAAAAAATTCATGATGAAGAAGAAAGACTAAAATAGGTAAGATAGATGAGAAAGGAAAGAAAATAGGAAGTGATAACAATTGTATAGATTCAATTAGGTCGATCTATCATAATAAATAAGGCTTATAAACTATACAGGGTCGACTGGGTTGGCCTAACATAGTAGAGAGAGGATGAAAAAGTATATAGGTTTGATTGGGTTGACCAAGAATAAAAATAGGGAAAATCAAACAACCTATAACATATTGTGTCAACCAAAATGATTGTGCACTAAAACAAGAATAATTTTGTATGTATTTTAAAAATCAAGAACTGAAGAGAAACACACAATCAATTGGATCAATAAGGGTGACACAATTGAGGCACACAGCACAAAACCTTGTACCAATGCTAGCTAATGCAATTTTTTGTACTACAACATGCAATTGAGCTAAGAGCAAGAAATCAACTTGGAAAGTAAAATTTAATGAAGTGGTCAACCTGAATGTTAGATTATTTAGAATATGATTTTAAATGTGATAGGAAGTTGGCTATAAGCAAAGAACTAAAAAGTAATCTAAGGATAGTTTTAGGAAGTTTGGGTTGAAAGAGATCTATATTGGCAATGGTACAGGCTTGGTATTGGGGCCTAACCCCTCACTTCACACACCACGGTGATAAGGGTGCTAGGTGTTTATCCAAAATATACCATTAACCATGTGTTTATACTTGGCCATAAAATCAAGTCGGTTTTTTCCTTGGTGATGAAATCCAAGTAGGTAGGCCTTGGGTAGATAATTGGTAAAATGTTTGTTTAATATTTTGTGATTTGGTCATATGTGTATAAAATAGAAAATACTGAAACTAAATAGTATATTAAAAACCACCTAATCAGATTATGTGAACTATTCTAATCATGCAAGCAATAAGAAATGCAAGTGTGAGATGATTACTAGCATATAAGGGTTAATTCCAACTTTGAAACATAATACAGTGTCAATTTAATTGACAATGTATACACAAAATATATAACAGAGTTGACAATTTCACCTCTGTACTATGGAAGTAAAAGGTCTAAAAATGAATAGGGTCGACAAGGTCAACCTAGTTATCTAGACAACACACAGAATACATAACTATGTCAATAGAATCGATCTAGTTGATTGTATAGGGGTAGTTTTAAAGAATACAAACTATGAAAAGAAAGACTATAAGGAAAGAAAGAAAGGATAGAAAGGAACCTAGGTGGCTTTGAAGATGCATAGAAGTGAGATTACTATCAAAAAACCTTGCTAAATGCTTACAAATCTTAATAATGGGGTCCATTAGGTTGATCAAGCTTTGCAAAAGCCTCTTGCTAAGTGCCTGAAATGTACAAGGTCAACTGGGTTGACTTAGTAGTTTGAATTTGATGTCTGAAAGTCTACAAGGTCGATTGGGTTGACCTAGTAGTCTAAACTAAATGTCTAAAAGTCTAAAAAATTGTACTATGTCAACTAAGTTGATCTAGTATCCTATATCTAGAAAAGAACCTATACAGAAAGAAAATAGTCATTTGTATGTGATTGTGTGTTAAACCTACATACAAAACTTAGTACTATGTCGATATAGTCAACCCAACATTGCAAATATATGATAATAAAAATGATAAAATAAATAAATAAGTGAAACAAATCCTACAAGGGTTAGACTCATGTCGGGTTTGCCAGAATGTATGCAATTAAAAATGCATCATGTATATAAACCAATCCTAACTCAGAGAAGATAGAGCATACCTACACTTCCAATAGGGAATACATTTGTTAAGCAAGAGAATGACCAATATATGGATCTTCTAGACCTGATTAGGGGATTATTTATCATAATACACCATGTTAAGGAGGGTTCCAAAGTTTCCATTCTAACATAATCATGCAATAACCCTAAAGGGGTCCAAGGTTTTGATATTTCACCTAAACTAATAACAAGAAAGGTAAATCTAAAATAGTGCTCACTAAAGCTTGTGTCACAAAGTGAGGGTTAGAAATAATAAAACTAAACATGCATAGAAGATATATACTCATGTAAATGTATATAGAATCTTAATGCATGGGAGAGAATCATAAATGCATATTTATCTACTCTTACAAAGGAGAAACAAAGTTAGGAATACTTACCTTTGAAGACGAACCCGTCCAGCCTCAATCTCTCCCTTGGCCAAGGTGCTTTACAAGAGGTTGTTTTGGTATGTAAGGATGACAAGGATAAATTAGCTCTAGGCTACATAACCTATCAATGCATCTAAAAGACTTATCCACAAGACAACATTCATAACTCCAAATAAATTATGAAACCCTAATCTTTATTCCTTAAGTAGAATGATCAATAAGTAAATGTTCATTCGCTCTTACTTCTTATTTCCTTTCTTGATAAATGATAGAAATTAACTAGTATTTATAGGTGGATTTGACCCTTGACACTTTAAAAAATACTAGCCAATAGGGTCGACCCAGTTGACCTATCATAGTTTCATAAAATAATTCACTAGGTCCCAAGCTAGGTCAGCAAAAGGCTAACCTAATTCCAAATTGAAAATATCTTGAAACTATATAGGGTCGACCCAATTGACCTAGCACAACCAACTGATAAAATGTGATTTAGGTGAAGAAAAGGAAGATAAAATATATCAAATGCCTAAAATGGGTACAACAGAGAAGAACAAGCTTAGGGTTAATGGTTTTAGGATACAAGTGTGTAGATACATTATCAAAAATATATTTTGGGTTAATTTCATTGTTTTCGAGATCAATTTCATTGTTATAGTAATGTCTTCATTTAATAATGGAAATTTCACTAATTTTGAGGTTGATTTTACCAATTTTTAGGTCAATTTAATTTATTCAACCTAAAATTACACACGACACATTATAAAAAGCATATAAGGGTGAATTCCTTGATTTGAAGGTCAAATACATCGATTAAAATATTGATTTCACTATTTTTAAGGGTGAAACCACTATTTTCAAGGGAAAATTCATCGATTAATAGAAATATAATGGTAAATTCATCATTTTCACAAAGTGAATTCACCAATACGTAGAGGAAGAAAACAATGATGAAATTATCAAAAACTAGACAAAAAAGTCAAAATTTCAACAAATAAAATTGTAATAAAAGGTCAAAAAAGAGTGTGGGTTGTAGGATTATCCCATCGGGCATGCCATATGTGTCATTAGGACTACTATATTAGTTATAAACTTTGTTAAATGAGTATACAATCAAAAATAAATATGTTTATATCACCTCTAGTCCAATGTTTCATGAGTTAAGGTAAAGCTAAAATTAATTAAAATCAAGAGAAGAAACAAAACCATTATTACATTCCCTTTTAAGGATCATTCAGCTTGTCATAAGTGGATGTGGCTTGAATTTAGTCTCAATAAGTCACCATCAATGTTATTGTCATGAACTATATCATCTCATCTTGAAAACCTTAAAATGTTGAATTAATAGAATTTAATGCACAAGTTAGCTTAAGAAATTGATAGAGCTTCACTATTGAACATGAGTATGGAAAATTGCAAAGTGAAAGGGTTTATTTATAATATTTTAAATCAATGAGGACCCTTCATCTTGCTTATAATATGGATGGTTGCAAATGCATCCTCAACAAGCCACATGGATCAACACATGTATTGATAATATGAGCCCTTCATCTTACCCAAGATGAAGGATGGAAGAAGGCTCTTCAAAATATCCCAATGGGGATTAATATGAGCCCTCCATCTTGCATGCAAGATAGAAGGTGGATAATTCTCTTCAAAATATCTTTTTAAGAGTCAATATTGGCCCTTCATCTTGTTTCCAAGAGTAAGGGTGGAGAATAATTCTCAAGAAAGCACATGGATAACCAATGTGGGCCCTTCATCTTTTTTCTAAGATGAAGGGCTGAGAGTGATCCCTAAAATATATCACAAGATTCATTAAGGGCCCTTCATCTTGTCTCCAAGATGAAGGGTGGAGAATAATCCTTCATATTATTTCATTTAGTAATTGGTGGACTCACAAAAGGATATTTCATAAGATCTCAATATTCTTTCTCAAATGAAGATGCCCTTTGGGGGGAAGAAATATAAGAATTAATAATTAAATAGAAATTGTAATTCTATTTGCATAGAATTATAGTTATAAGAATGATTAGAGAAAGGGTAATATTTGAATTAATTGATTGGAGAAGGAGGATTAATGACTTGATTAAAGAAGGAGAATTGATTAGATAAAATGACCATAATGATAATTAAAAAGATTTAATACGGTGAATTATCCCACCTAGGGATGCTCCAAGGTGAATTCAAACTTGTACATTATATGCACATATGAAAATTAGGATGAATAGATGGTATCAGACCAGTTTGTGTATAATTTGTAGGAAGTCATTATGTTTTGTAATTTAGACATAGAAGTGATTAAAATGGAGTGTCTACGGTATCCATCGCCTTCTTAGGATTAGTGGATAACCTAATTTATGACTCTTTGGCTGGAGTATCATAAAGCCTACAAGATATTCCCAATATTATACCATAATTGAGATGTATTTTATAACACCTTCTAGTCTGGAAATTGATTGGTTAACCATCTATAGGACTATAGTAGTTGGTTGTACACCAATTATGAAAATTGATTTTAATGTGTCTGATGTCATTACATTGATCACAACTCCTAAATCCACTAACACGTTAGTTATTTCCTATGGCTATTATGATGATTGGAATTTTAGGGTCTCCATACTTTAGTAGAAATAGTTTCCTTGCTAAGAGGTCAGTAAGCTTACCATCTACTTATATAGTTTTGGGATACTACTTTTTTCTCTTTGGAATTTTGACATGCAAACCTATGATGATTATATTAAGCGTAGGGATGTATCTTATGGCTTGAAACAATGGTATTTCAATTATTAGTTTCTTCAATTCTCGGACTAAGTCTCTTTCAATTTTGTTTTTTTTTTCTTTGAGCCTTTCAAGAAATGGTATTAGTGAATGAGAAACAGAAGGAGTGGTTTCCTGATCTTTTTTCCTTCTCCTTGCTATTCTCTTTTTATCTGGTTATTTTTAATTGGAAAAAAATTGTTCTTCCTTCTCATAAGGAATTTATATGATGGTTGGAGAAGATATATTGGCCAATGTTCTTCCTGAACATTGTTGAGCATTGCCATAGTTTATGGCATTTACTTTTATGGTTCATTCTTGTTTTATACCATATGTATCAATATTGAATATAGTTGTTAATCCTAGGTGTATTTGATCTCATTAGGTTATTTTTATCTTATTTTATAAGTTTTTTTCCATTCCCATAAGAATAGGAAGAGTCACATTGGGAATGTGAAGTGAACAACCATTTTGGATCTTATATTGTAATTTTCTCTCTCACTCAAACTTGAATCATGAAATAAAATTTCATGTGCATTATGAATATAATCCAACCTATCTTTTAAATTAGAGTTATGGATTTTTATAGTGATTTTTTAGTTTTTTGTCTCATATTTCATAGTTTTACAACCCATTAATTTACTATCAAAAGCAATATTTGATATGTTATGCCATTTGATAGTATTTGGTTGAGTTATGCACCTAAAGAAGGTGTCTCAGAGTTTTCAAGATGTATTGGTTATTTTAGTCAATTATTTATGCACTTTTTGATCTTCCTGAAGGTGTTGTAGCTCTTGCAATATGTCATGGTAGATATTCTCTATTATTATGTAGCATACCAGTCAAAAATAGGATATTTCATTTATATTGTCAACTAAATAAGTGGCACCCTACATATATCTCTTATTTGAATGGCTATGTTGGGTGCTAAAAATTTCATTTTTGCCACTTTCTGACATATCTAAAGTTTTTTTGTTTGTATTTTCTTTTAAACACTATGCAAAAGAGGATTTTCTAATCTGTACGGGGCATTAGACCTGAAATAGAGGTATTTTAGTTATTTATGAGGTGTGTTGTAATATTGTGTCAACATATTCAATATTTTCTGCTTGAATTTTCTCTAATCAACCACATAGTAGCAAAGTTTATTTGGATATTAAAAAAAATTGAAGTATTTTGTGGGCTATTCCTTATCAACTTAGCATTGCTCATCCATTGCCACATGGAGCTAAATATTGAATTTTAAAGAAGTCATACATTTAATTTTTCTAATATTGGAATTTGTTATTTAATATAGATGGAATGAGGTAATTTTATGCTTTTCTAATTTAAAAAGTATAATTTTCATTTCTTTAAGTGTTCTTTTTCAAATTTTGAAAATCATTTAAATTTACAAGAATTTGAAGCAATTTTTCATTGAAATTATCATTTGAGAATGTTAATCTAATACAATTTGGAAAACAACAACCAAATTTTTCAAATTCAAGGAGAAATAAGGAGAGATACATTTTTACCCATTCACTTCTTTCAAAAAACATAAATCTAAAAATCAATAAAAACTGATTATATTGTTGGATGAGTTTTTCTTGTTAAATCGGTGTTAATGATAGGGAAAATCTTTTTCATGTGCTAACTAGGTACCATGTACCACTCTACTCTCACATACCTTAAGGCCTCTTTCACATACTATCAATAATATAGAAAGGATTAGCTTATTTCATGTACTTATGAGTATATAATAAGGGTAAGTATATAGAGAGTTTTGGTATATTGGTCTGGTGGTATATATAAAAGGGGACCATTTTGGAGTGATAAGGAACCAATTTGGGGTTAACAAAAACTCTAAACTCTAAACCAAAAATTAAAAACCATGCAGTCAATCAAATTTATCATTGGCTCAACATAGACCAACAAATATAATTGGTTAGAATGGTCTCAACAAGTAGAGAACACACTCATCTTCAATGATCTATGGTTCAATATTTGTGATAGGGAGAAACAACCAGTTAAACCAATAGGGAATGCAAAGGATATTTAGGCATATAAGTAGAAAAACTAGAAATCATTAGCCTTGATTAGGGCCTCAATCGATGGAGATGTGTTTCATCATATTCAGGGGTGAAATATTCCATGGGAAGCATTTTATAAAATGAAGGATCTATATGATTCCCACTTAGATTTGGAATTCATTCAGTTGTAGTTGAAGTTGTTCAACCTTGAGCTAAAAGATGGTGATGTGATGAGATTGGCTTCAGAGATACATACCATCAACCATGATGTAGATGCAATTGATGTCAAAATCAACATCTACATGATTACATTCATAAAATCCCTTCTTCTCAACTATTCAACCTAATTTGAGTCTCTATAAGCAAGCAATCAGTTGAAGGCTCTCACATTTGCTCAATTGGTTGAAAAGATGGCAGAAAGAGAAAAGACCTTTGGAAGAAAAATTGAGTCCACAACAAGATAAAGTGTGTGTTATGTCAATTTAAATTCTTCAAAAATATCCAATAAGGCCACATAATATCCAATAAGGCCACATATTCCAAAAATGAAGGCAATAATAAGTACAAGAAGTACAAGGGAAAAGGAAACAAAAATGAAAATTAAGGTGGTCAAAATTAGAATGATAAACAAAATCTCTATTGTGAACAATGTGCCAGAAAGGTAACTCATGAGACTCATGAATGCAAAACTCCATGGGAGAAATTTAAAACATATCATAATAAAATAAAAGAGTCAAACTCTACCCAATTCACCAGTGAACGTGTGTTTTCCAATACAGATTATGAAGTAAATAGTGTCTCAGATAGTTTTTCATGGTTTGATATTTGGGTTCTTGATACTGGTGCCAGTTTGTATATGAATTTTTGAAAAGACTTATTTAAAGAGTTTAATGAAGATATTAGTGGTGTGGTATACCTCATAGATAAATCAAGTCTACAACCAAAAGGAAGAGGTACAATATGACTCAAGTGTCCAGGGCTTCTAGATTTCAAACTCCAAAATGTTCAATACCTTCCTCAATTGAAATGAAACTTGTTATCCCTAGGGCTCATAAGGCAACAAGGCCATTCCATTCTATTGGATAATGGTGATGTCATAATTAGGATAAAAAGTGACAATGTAGTCATCTTAACTGGATATGAGGAATGGAAACAACTTAAACTTAGAGTAAGCCATCAAACTTAAGGATATGTTCATCTCATGGAAGACAGAATAACTCCAAACATGTTGTGGCATGCTAAATTCAGGCACACTCACTATAACAACATTTTTGTATTATAAAAGGATGGTGTTATTGGCATGCCTAAATTTCCTCTAAAATTAGATGAAAAGTGTGAAGCATGTATCTTGGATAAACACACAAGAGAATTGTTCCCAAAGTCACAATGGAAAGCTGATAGAAAATTGCAACTAGTTTACTCAGACTTACGTTCTCTTCTAATCCTCTCCACTAGTGGTCATACGTACTTCATGTTGTTCATTGATCACTATAACATAATGACTTGGATCTCTTTCTAAAGAAAAAATCAAAATCCTTCGAGACTTTCCAAAAATTTTGAACCATGATTGAAAATGAATCTCCAACCCACATTGAAACACCCAAGATAGATAATGGTGGTGAATACACTTCAAATAAGTTTGAATCCTATCTTGAGAAAAATGGGATCAATCACCATCTTGTAGTTCCTTACACTCCACAAAAAAATGGAGTTGTAGAAAGTATGAACAAAAATATAATGAATATGGTTCATGTTATGTTATACTACAAAGGGGTAAATCTCCACTTTTAGGTCAAAACACCTAAAATAGTAATATACCTCTATAATAGATCACCATCAACAACTCTTGAATCAAAGACTCTATATGAGATGTGGTGTTATCATATTCCTTCAGTGTGACATCTTCAAATTTTTGGATCCACTTGTTATGCATTGATTCCAAAGGATAAAATAAATAAGTTGGACCATAAGAATTGAAAATGCATCCATTTGGGATAAAATGAATCCTCCAAGGCATGCAGGCTATATGATTAGAAAGAGAAGAAGTTTATTATTGAAAGAGAAGTTGTCTTTTGTGAGACTATAAAGAATAAAGAACATATTGATTAGCAGCTAAGTTGACTTGACAAGTATGTAAAGTTTGATGTCTATAGAGAGAGTGATTTGGATGTTCCAAATAATGAGTGGGGGACACACAGTTATGAATCTATTAATTTTTTTTTATCTCATGTAAATGAGATTGAAACTCCTCTTGAAATAAATAGTGAGATTCATCAAATAATGAATAAGGGCCCCTAAACAGAGGGAAGAAAGTGATGGAATTTTATAGGATGAATTTAAAGCACATGAAACATAAAAATATATGCCTAAATGGGCCATTTAAATATTTGAAACCTAATGAATTTGGTAAAATGGGCACTATAATTACATATGAAACCACATCACAATCAAATACGTGCCTTAAATAAATTCAAGATAGGATTTAAAAACTCACCTTGAATGATTCTCTAGAAGAAAAACTCAATGTTGTGTTTGATTTAGAACCAACATGTTTCAAATAGGCTGAGAAGCTTGAATCTTGGAGAAAAGGAATGAAAGATGAATTTAGTGCATTGGTCAAAAATGGGACTTGGAAATTTGTTGATCCTCCATATGGTTGAAAAAATATTGGCTATAAGTGGGTTTACTACAATAAATACAAGGTTGATGGCTCACTTGACAATCACAAAGCAAGGCTTGTTGTAAAGAGATATGCTCAAAAAGAAGGAATTGACTACAATGAAACCTTTGCACCTACAATAAAATGGACTACCATTCGAACCATGTTGGCTTTAGTAGTTCACAACGAATAGAAAGTTTACCAAATAGATATCAAAACTACATTCCTAAATGGTGACCTCAAGGAAACTATGTACATGACATACCCTAAAGATTTTTTAGTAAATGGATAAAAGCAAAAGGTGTGCAAACTAGAAAAATCATTGTATGGTTTGAAATAATCCCCTCAAGCATGGTACAATAAAATAGATAAGCACCTCATGAACATGAAGTTCAAACATCTTGAGTTTGAAGATGCAACTCTTTTCATCAAAATAATTGACAAAATAGTTGTGTTTATGGTGGTGTATTTTGATGATATACTCATCACAGGGAACAACTAATGATACATTACAAAGTTCAAATCAGAGTTGATGAAAAGTTTTGAAATGACTAATTTGGGTTACCTTCATTATTATGTAAATATTAAAGTAATTTAAAAACCAAATTATTTCTTCATCATTTAGCAGAAGTACATTGGTGACATTCTGATCAAGTTCAGAATGGATTATTGTAAGCCTCTCAACATGCCCATAGAAAATAATATCAAATTTTAATTTGAAGATTCAACAGATTTGGTTGATCTAACTAAATACAGACAACTCATTAGAAATCTAATTTATGTGACCATAACTTCACTAGATATATAATTTGCAGTTGGTGTCCTCTCAAGATTCATGCAATAACCAAGGGATGGTCATTAGGTAGCAGTAAAAAGGGACCTAAAATATCTTAAAGGATCATATAATTTTGAGCTCAACTACTCTAAGGCAAGATACTTCAAACTAGCTGGGTATTAAGATTTCAATTATGTTAGTGATCATGAAGATGGTAAGTCCACCTCAAATTTTCTAATGAATTTGGGAATAACAGTTGTCAATTAGAAATCTAAGAAATAATTAGTGCTAATAATTTCTTCAGCAGAAGCAAAATATATGGCCACTTTAGAGGCAACTAGAGAGATCTTATGGATCAGAAGGGTTCTTTCAGATTTGTAAGAGCAATAAGTTTCATCAACACTTCTCATGGTTAACACTTTATAAATATAGATAGAAAATAATCTAGCCTTTCACAACCAAACCAAGCACATCAATACTAAGTTTTGTTTGATTTGACACTATGTGAAAGATGGCAGTGTCAAGTTACAACATTTCCCTACAACAGAGCAACCAACAAACAACCTAACAAAAGTTCTTAGATGATAAAATCTTGAAAAGTTCAGAGGAATGATTGGTCTGACAAAGACCCCTATAGATTAAGTGGGAGATGTAACAATATTGTATATAGTTGTTAATCCTAAGTGTCTTTTGTCTCATTGGGTAAGTTTTGTCTTATTTAATAAGATATTTTCCATTCTTTTAGGAATAGGAAATGTCATATTAGGAATTTTAGGTTAACAATCATTTTGGCTTTTATATTGTAATGTTTACTCTCACTCAAACTTAAATTATGAAATAGAATTTCACATGCATTTTGAATATAGTCCAGCCTGTCACCATAGACAAAGGTTATATATCTATCATTAGGGTTTGTCATAGGTTGGGAAATTAATTATGGTTGATTTACTTATTCAACTTGTTGGGGTTGGTTGGTAGGAGCAAGCATCAAATCACATTAAGGTGAGAATCTCCTTTATTAGTTAAATGTTAGTTGGGGTACCCATGTTTGATTCTATTAAGGAACCCATGGTTGTTAATTTTGTTGTGGCATCTAAGGTTACTATGGTATCCACTCCTATGGAGACCAAGCTATGGTCTCCATTGTTGTGGATGTGTTGATCCAGTCCATGGCATCACCCATGAATTTGAAGGAGCTATGGGGGCAAACTAATTTGGATTCTAATGGTAAGAGAAATTGTCCCCTTGTATTTATGAGATATAATTGAGCTCTTCCCTAGGTTGGGTACTTAGTTTTAGTTGATTTTTGATGATAGGAAGGAAACAAAAATTTCTTGTATCATGAGTATTTGCATCACAAATACCACACATATATGTTTTATCAAGAGGATAGTCTCAAAGGGTATGTTTCAACTTACATCTTGGGTAATACATTGTTAAAGATTCATTGGTGTCATTAAATTTTTATTGTATCCCATCTAATTTGGTGTTGAATTATACTAAGATGTATGTTTTAATATTTTAAAACTCCTCCATGAACTGACTTATCTCATTACTTCATTTTCATGTTATTATTTTTCTAATACCAGCCTTTGTCCTTGAGTAATTCTAACATAATTCAACAATATCATTGATACCAAGTTTATTTATGTATCCTTTTCTGATTAGGTTCAAGGATTCATGAGCATCATCATTCAATCCTTTTGAAAAACTATTTTTCTTGGTTATTCATCCAATTCATATCCACACCTTCTAAGGACAAAAAGGAAGCAATCAAGATAATCTTCCATGTTTTCATATGCTTTTTGTTTTATACAAAAGAAATCTTATTTTATATATTGTATCCTATAGTAATCCTATTATTTATCAAATGATATATTTTCATTTCATCCCATGTATGAATGGAGTCTAATTGTAATCCCATGAATCACATCATAATTGAATCCTTGAGTGTTGAAAGAAATAATTTTAACTTTTAGTTATCAGTTTTGTAGTCAAAGGTTTGACATAATAACTTGAATTCAAATAATAATTTGTTAGAATATTATGTTGGCATTCCCTTAAAAGTAGGTAATATTAATGGGGATATGTTTTTCAATGGAGCATTTTCATCTAGATCTAGAACAATAGGATAGGTAAAAGTTCTTGTTGGAGGAGATTTGCCTACTTCAGCCCTAGATTTGGGATTTACTATGTTTTATATGGTGTCTCCCATTTCTTCCCAATAGTTGTTGTAAAGAGTTCTCCTAAGAGGTGGTGAATCATCAGAAGTGGTTGGAAGGTGACTTGATTAATATTTAATGCTCTAGCTTACAATATTTTTTAACCTTTATTACTTCTTTTGGAAGGATGAACCTACCTCTAGGGAATGTTCCCAAAGTTCATGTGAGGCTAACCATGGTTCCTCCTTAGTATTATAAATCCCTTTTCTTATAAGGTCTTCTAATACATTTTTTTACTTGTGTTTTGTTAGGACTTTTTAGGAATATATCTTTCCTTTGAATCTCTTTGTCTATTCATAAATTTCTTGAGTTATGGGAAGTACTTCTTAATTAAATATTAGTCTTTAAATATTATACCTTGTTAACACTTAGAAATTCATCAACAATGGTGCCAAAAATTATGAGGGTCATTGTGTCCTCTTTTTTTATTTGATATATGTCATATCAATCTGAGTAGTGTCCAACAGTTGACTGTAATAGGATATGCAAAGACTTATAACTAACAGTCTTGCTTTTAGGGGTGGTTTGTAGATAATTTATTCAAAGGTTATAATATATTCTCTTGAATTCAAATCTAATATATTAATTTTAAACACTCTTTCATAACTAAAAATGCTTTAGAAGAGAAACACTTCTAAACTAGTTTGTTCGAATTGAGATTGCATGAACAATAAACACACTTTTAATCTATGTTACTGGAATGGAAATTGATTGAAAAGCAAACACACCTTTAATATATTTTTCTATAATGTGAAATTATTGGGAAATTAAATGTTTAGAATATAAAATTAGTTTCACTTGAACATAAATTAAAACACAATCCTGCAGGTGAAACACATAAAATAATAGCTTGCATAAAAATGAATAACAAACTCAAATAACAAAATAATGCATAAATGACATATAAATACCAAATGGATCCTTCTTCTTTGGTTGAGTGGGCCCTTTTTCTTCCTTGGAATAGGATTGTAACACTCTTATATTTGTAAAAAATTCATGAACTTATCTTCTCATTGATTTTGGAAAGTTGCTTACAATAATAGAAATAGTGTTGCTCAAACTATTCAATAATTATCTATTCATCTACTACCTCTATTTTGAAAAATACATGTTTATTTATTACCATGTCTTATAATGACTTTCTCAAGATAGAGAAACTACTAAATAATATCATATTCTAACTAAGATCTTGTCCTATTTTCTAATAATATCATAACAACATTTGTTCCACTTTCTAAAGAAACTGGTGGAAAGCATTGGACTTAGTTTCTTACGTGATTCTTGATCTACTATTGGTTTTAAATTCTTTGGTATTATAACCATTTGATCTCATTTAGATAGTAGAGCCAAACATAGTATTTATAGTTGCTTATGAAAAACTTCCATGAATACAATGACTATAAATAGATATTACTATTTCTAGAAAGTCTTTATATAGTATTCAAAATGGTTTCCAAAAATGTATCAAACTTCTTAAAATCTTGCATGCACATCCTTGTAGCCACATTCTATATTTTAGGTGATATTTCTAAGTTGATTGGAGGTCTTCGAAGCCAGTTTGGTGATCTTAGGAGCTAGACTAGTGATCTCTAGAGCCGGACTGGGGATATTTAGAGCTAAACTGGTGATCTCCAGAGCTAGGCTGGGGATCTTTGGAACTTATCTAGACTGGTCCTTAGTAGGTCTTTACTACCAAAAACATGCTCTTTGACTATAGTACATATTTATGAATTATTTTATAAAAAATGGTGTTTTCCCCATGCAAATGTTAGAACAAAATGGTAAAATAGTTAACAATGACTTGCACAAAATAACTAATATATCTAATATAAATAAATCATTCTCTATTTTGAATTAAAAATTAATTATATTATGAATATTTAGGTAATTACTTGGATATAATGAGCCATTATATGGGCTCATCAAGTGATTCAGTATGAGCTTGTGGGTCATGTCATATAAGTGCTTTGTATGTTATGATTGGTTCCTTGTCTTTTTAAGTACTTAGTTTACCCACCTCATATGTATGCATTTGAGCTATTGGAATCAATTGTGATGGAGGAATTATGGTAAGATCTTCCAACTATGATTTTAATTGGTTCACATTAGTATATTGGGTCACCTTACAATATTTGAAAGGGTCATCATTGTTGGTTGTGTGTAAGAATGACCTTCATGCATGAATTTGATATATTTGTGTAATGTCAATGGTACTGCTTAAATAACATGTCTAGTGTTGACAATATAGATTATTGAATCCAAAATAAGTTGTGGATGAATAATGGGAAAAGGATAGTGGATAGTACAACAACATGATTAGAACAAAATGAGTCATGCATGCCCTTTGACGTATAGTGGTAACAAAAAGAAACACAAATTAGATGTTGCAATAACATGATTGGAGGAAGGCTTGGGATTGTTCATTATTAATTTGAGATGTATTAGTGTTATTATATGTGATCCATTCACTTACGTAATTGATCCAAATGAGATACACTATTAAAGTAGAATAATATGAATAGAGTGCCTTCAAGACTTGTGTTAACCAATCATGTTCATTCATGATAACCATAATTAATGTGTATTATTATGGAATAATAAAAAAATTAGGTATAAAAATGAAACCTTAAGGCTGAAAATATGAAATCCTATAAGGATGAAACCCTAATGGAGACCTTAGGTTTGACATGGTGCAATCAATGTACAGGTTCATTGATATATTTTACCTTAATTTAGTTTTAAAACCCCTAATAAGAAAGAAATGAAAAGAATGATTAAGATTACTAAATATGGAATTCAATCATACATCTAATGTAACATATTAAAATTGATTACAATGATTTGATAAGTGATATATGCTAAATGTAGTAAGTATAAAAAGGGATAAGTACTTAGCTTTTTAGTTGACTGTATGACTAAGACTGTATTATGGTAGTGTAAAATAGACTAAATTAAGCTTATGATTTGTTTCAATTCAATATCTTTATTTCTATATGAGCAAGGTCAATTTTGTCAGATCTAGGTATCGACTATCAATATTGACTTGTGTTGATCGGTAGTGACCTGTGCTAAAAATATGGATTGTAACCATACAATCACCTTCACCTATCTCTAAAATATATGTATGTGTGATGTCGAACCTTGATGATTTGTGTAACTCCAAAAATCAATCTTCTTCATATTAAAACCCTAGGTGTGCAAGTGAGGGCTAAAAACTTGTAAAAACTAGGAAATTATAATTGACTAAGCTGACCCCAATCACCCCCATTTGATGATTGAGAGTTACCTATATGTCTAATACTTCAATTAGTGCATCAAACCACACCTAGTTCTCCAACATAGTGTGATTGTGTAATTATGCTCTTTCACTATATGTATGAAACTAATGATTTATATCAGATACTTGACAATACTTGCTTTGACTTGGATCTATTATGCTTCTGACTTGGCTTGTCACTGCTCTTAGTGATAGATTCACACTTTAGGAAGAATAGGGATAATTTTATCAAATTACAATAATGTATATGTGTGTACCAAATAAGTGTCAAGTCCCATATATATATATGTATATATATGTGTGTGTGTGTGTGTGTGTGTGTGTGTGTATGTATATATATATATATATATATATATATATATATATATATATATATATATATATATATATATATATGTATGTATATATATATATATATGAGTCCAATTGGGTAATTTATCATGCCACTAACACGTTAGGAAGATGGACCAACCCCAAGGAAAGGTTTGATTTTAAAAAGTAGACATTGCTAGGAAAGGGTTTGGTACATACCAAACGAGGTCAATATTGATTGACTGAATTTGATATTACCAACCTGTGTATAGGTGATCTAAATTGGGCATATGGGCATGTCTATGTAGGATAGTATGTTAGTTTGAAATAGGTGGTGAGGTTCATGTAGGTGTGTAACAACAAAATAAAAGAATCAAACCCATAAGGTAACATGTAGGTGTGAAATAATGGCAAATTATGACAATATTTGTGTCCTCGAGTCATGTGTGGTAAATATATGTTAAACTTATCATTAGCAAATACTTAATACCATACTTTAGTATTTACATGTCTCATGTTACACTATTGTGAAATTGATGAGCTTCAAGTGGGGCATATGTATACACTTGATATTTTTAACTTTTATCACTTTAATGATAGTTTCTGTTATAGGGCTTGTCTAAACATCAATCTCCCTAAGTGCATGCCTTATGGTGTGCATCAGGAATAGGGTAGAATTGGCTCATGGTAATTTTCAAGAGATGTTTGCATAATATTATGTCATACCTTCATTACCATTAGTCTAACCTCCTTTGAGTCTCTTTCCATCTTACCTCTCCATCTACTTTCCATTCAATTAGCCATCCTATATTCCTATTGTATTGACCAAGATAATATATTCAATTTCATACTTGTCTTTCCCTATATTATATCGACCTAACTGATATAATTTTGAGTCATGTCTCTATCAGTTGTATTATATTAGCCTAGTTGATATAGTTTTATGTCAGTTGACATCCTTCTGACTATATCACCCTGGCTGATACCATTAACTTAGAGTTAAGGTTAGTTATGGGTATTGGAGCCACATACATAGGGGTCATATTTCATTCTTTAACCATGTGACACACTCATTTACTCTACTTTCACTCACATTTATGTCCTTAATTAATAAAATGAGGAGTTAGAGGTAGAGTCTTATATTAAAGGTCTAACCTTGTTTATGGTATTTAAAGCTCAATAAGAGGCGTCATGTCATATATATGTCCTAGTATTTGGAGTCCACAATTAAGTATATCTAAGTCTTATTACCATTTGATTTATTCAACCTACAACATTTCTTAAAAATTTCCACTTGATCCAAAGGGGGAGATTGTGACATTGACGAGTCCACCCAAAGGTAAGTATCTTTATTCCTACTCTCTTTCCTTTATTTACATAGTAGATAATATATTGTTTTGCTCATTACTATTGTATATGTTTTTTTATCATTACTTATGCTCCTCCTTATACTAGCTAAGATGGTATAGCCATAGGGTTGCTTATGCTTGCCATTATCACTTAATGTTGTATATAATACCCACTGGTTGACCATTGCACCACTTATCTTCTTGTAAGTTTACTATTTATAGTTATCTTGGATATAGGTTACCCTTTCTTATTAATTACTTACATGCATTATCCTCATTATATCCTTGTGTAGATGATATCTATGGATTATATAACACCTTAGTCTTGTATACTTGGCAAATTCAAACCTTGGTTGTTCCTCTCAATTCTAGACATTTTCTACTTTTATAAGTCTCACATCTACTCTATCTTGTGATCTTTGGTCTATCACTTAGTCCAACTAGTCTTATGTTGATGATCGAGGCCTTCTATATTGCCTATAATGCTAAAAATGTATGTATCTTCCACCTTTGTAAGTTATGAACTTGTACCTACTTTCTTGCTCCCTAAACACTAACATCTGGGATAGACACTAGCATCGACGGTAATGTCCTAACCTGATACAAGTATCCAGTTCCCTAAAGTCATCTATTTTTTAAATGAAACATATCCTAATGGTTGACCAAAGTGCTTTAATGTGAGTTACTTTTCCAAAGGTATTGATATAAATACAAGATCAACTCTCATTCATTCCTCACCTAGAAAAATACCAAAGAGAATAATGCAACTTATCAAAATCACTCTATCAATCATTTAATTAAACAAAGATTCCCTATTTACATACCATGTTATAGGTACAACACATCTACAAGTCTAAAGTACTAAAGAAGTAGCCCAATAGCTCAATTTTCCAAGTTATAAGTTAGGTCATTGTTGTACTTACTTTCCACATATTGCAACATTCACACACAAACCAACACATAGAAGAGAACTACACGAGTTTGAGGCCCTCTTCTAGAGTATCGATTATGTAGGTATCACCCACTAATAACAAGGTCTTTGGTGTCAAATCAACACTATGTTCTCACTAACCCCTTTTTCCCCAAGGTCACCATGAAGATGAAGAACTAGGGTTTTGTAACTTCATGAGTGATAGTCTATGAGCCAAATCTGAATATACCAGATCAAAGGCAAAGTTAAACCTAAAAACATGTAGGTGGTTGCATCATTTTTCAATGAGTATTCCATACAAGATACTTGCATTAAATCCATATATTAGTGTCGACGTAACCATCCCAAGATAATGTTACTGTCTAGAGTGCCATAAGCATCAGATCTAAAATTTAACAACTATTCTATAACTATCTTCCAACCTTTTTCTTACATATTCTAGATCCAACATTATGTTAGAATCAAAACCAACTAAGTAGATTACTTCTTTGTCATTTCCATACACAACTTAGTTGTACTTTCTATATTTAGCTTATACTCAGCATAATAAATTTAATGTATACTTATATATGAGTTTAGCACTAATTGGCCTATTGTAGATTTGATTATCACCCTTGTGTATTTTCAATTCTATATTCTTAACCCTTTTATACTACCAAGGTAAGATATAGCCACATTATCCAATGTTAGGGTTAAACATTTGGTGAACTTGATCTTTGAACATGATTTTTGTCCAAGCATACCCTATAGGATGCTTATTATCTACTTTGTTCTAGTATTTATTTACTTAATATCTTTTATCATGGATGATATTGATTTATTTGATGACTATCATTATGAAACACTCCAACTCTCTATCAAAGAAGGGGTAAAAATTGATTACTCTTGTATCCTTCTGACTACTAAAACTTCTAACCTCAAAGCCTTGAATGATGGTAGTTGTTATCCCTTTAATCAGGTACATGCTCCCACCATTTCAAGAGATGAGTTGAGACATATTAACAAATATAAAGAGCCTTTACCCATACTTCCTACATGACTATCATATGATTTTGGTATTTGATATGTACAAAAGTATGGATATAAAGGCCAAAAATTGGGAAAACACGAGCAAGGTATAACTCAACCTATTATTCCTAAAAATAATATATCTCGAAAAGGCTTAGAGTTTTTAGAAAATTCTATGAGGCCCCAACAACAAAATACATCTAATCATGCCTGTCATGCATATCTTACAACACAAGTGGGTACATATGACCAAGAGGCTCCTTTATTTGGTCACTAAAAAAATAGGCAAGTACATCAAGAAATTATGAATGATTTACAAATAACTTATAAAGGGGACATGCCTTCAAGAAAATTAATTCACCCCCCATAATACCTACATTCCCAAACAATATTCCCCTTATAAAATATGACAATTGCTTCAAACATTTATTAGAAACAAATTCTATACCAAAAGAGGGACCTCAATTAAAGATTGTTCAAGCTCAAATTGTCAAACCAAAAGTACCATAGTTCAAAGATCCCACATCACTACCAAAATATCCTAAATTTAGTGAACATGAACTTGCACTTGTTATACATAAGGATGATGATACTCATATGCCTAAATTCAAAAAAGGTGGAGGCTTGCAACCAATGATAACACCTATGACAAATAGCTATATTCTCATGGAATATCTTATGTCTATGATGATCACTATTGGGGATCTTCAAAAGCAATTTTATATACTTCAAATTCAAGTGGCTCTCCATAATAATAATGAATGTATAACCTCATTCAATAATCAACCTATTTCAAAATGTATACTTAAATATCCTTATCCACACTATTTTGAATTATTAGATTTACATCTCATTTTTAGACACAAGGATCCATTCGACCACATGATTAACTATGTACATTCTTTTGGTCAGTAGGCACAAGATGACAAATCATTTCTCAAGGTTTTCCATATGAGTATTTTTGATGAGGCTCAAATTTGGTTTTATAATTTACCAAAGGGTTACTTAAACACTTTTTTACAATTGGAAGATGCATTCTTCATGGCTTTCAATATCCACAAGGTGCCAAAACTTACATTATAACATTTACACAATTTCAAACAATGTGATGATGAATCCCTTCAATATTATACAATTTGATTCAAAAGCACTTCCTATGAGCTAACATTTAGATCCTCGGAGTTGGAATTACAATTTATCTTTAGTAAAGGCCTTCTTTCCCCATTAAATGAAAGAGAATTGCATAAACAATATGAGTCATTTACCCAATTATATAATGATGTGCATAGATATGCTTCCTTCATAATTATTCATTCAACAGAACCTAACATATCTCCCTACAAATACAAAAGTTTTATCCCTCACATAAAGCATGGAGATAACTTACCTAAGGAACATTGTGAACAACAATGTGGTATTCCTAATCTTTATATGACCAATTTGCAAATGCTACTTAACATGGGGCCAATCCAAGGTCCACATCTTATGCAAGAATCTCAAGTGAAGGACATAAATATCATCCTCGTTAACAAGATTTAACAATTACCTTATACATGGGTGGTGTTTATTTTTGGCATAACCATATTGACCCTACATAAGCAAAAACTACTTGCAATGTAAGACGCTTATAACAAATTGCCTTCAATCTAATAAACCTAAAAAATAAATGAGGTTGGAAAGACTCCTTGGGAAACATAATAATACCAATTTCTTATGGTCTTAAAGTAATTCAAACACAATTTTGGGTTATACCCAGCACATCTCTATATTCACTTACACTAGGAACTCTTTGGCTATACCAAATGGAAGCAAACATTGATCCAAATCATCAAGGTATTTCCTTTCCTCACAAAGGAAAATTAATACATATTCCAAATGATATCATTACTTCTTCTACTATACATGCAAAATGTGAGGAGGAACATGTTATGTACCTTCTCAACCTATCCAAGCATGATGAAAATGATGTAAAAGATCCAACTTAAGGTTATTAATCACCAAGCGAGGAGATACCTATGACTATCCATTGAATGCGATCAAAGAGTAATCTCTTCAAATATTCCAAAAATACAAAAAAAATCAAAACCATTCAAAAACCCAAAAACTCTTTTGGTACCTACATGTTTTATGAACTCCTTGGAATGTATGTGTTAGTTTCATGTTGATGGATGGCATACTTAGTTACTCCTAATACACATGTGTGTAACACTTATACTTAAGTGTGATATAGGAATACATGAATACATGATCTATTCCTATTTTCAAATGTTTAGCCTTCCCTCTACTAATGTCACGTAGACATTGGGGGCATCTGCTTTATTTGATCTTAATACACACCAATTATATGGTTCAATGATCACTCTACATTTTTGTGTTTGAGCTTACATATGTACTTACACATGTCATTACCCATGATTTTATCTTACACAGGGTACTTGACATGCAACACACTTGAACTTTTTTCTTAACACATTAAGCCATGGGCTACTATGACATGTTTATGTTGGTTGTTTATACTTCACTTTATGCCTTTCCTTAAGTGTCTTTATTTGCTATTGTATGCCTTGTTCAAGCATTTGAATAAGTTCCTTTGCTTGCATCTCCCATGCCTATGTATGCTTTCATTGACATTTGAATATGTCATTGTTTGTTGTATGGACATTTGAATATGTCATCCTTACTTTTGTGAAATTTTGACAAAGTCATGTCCCTTTGATTATGTGGCATTTGAACATGCCCCTTATTTGTGGTCTCCTTGGACCATCACCTTTTGACTTGATTTTGAGTGCTCTTTTATGTGTACTTATTTACTTATTGAGCTTATATTGTTACTATCTAGACATTATCATGATCCTTATCATGCATCTTAGGCCTTCATGTGATCACATTGATTCTATGTGCTTCAATTTTATATCTACCTATACATGATTCTTATATATGTTACTTGGTTACATTCATATATTATACAATTGTCTTATCCTTTTGAGGTGAGGTAACTACCAGTTCCTATCTTTCCCTCACCTCAAATGGGGACATATTAGTAGGGGCATGTCATAGAGGCATGTTATCCACACTTGTCATAATTTTTAGATTTAGTGGGAGCATGCTTTGGAAGTATGTTATCCACACTCATTCAGTATATGGTACATATATCAGTTTCCTAATTTAGTGGGGCATGATTTCGAAGCATGTTCTCCACACTCATTTAATATATGGTACTTATAATAGTTTTTATATTCATTTGGGGCATGTCATATAAGCATGGCTTCCACACATTCATAGTTTTTAGATTCAGAGGGTGCATACTCTGGCAGCATGTTCTCCACACTCATTCAATAAATGGTACTTATATTAATTTTCAGATTCAATGGGGGCATGCTTTAGAAACATGTTCTCCACACCTATTTAGTATACAACATCTCTAGATTACAGTGGGGGCATGTCTTAGAAACATGTTCTCCACATTAGTACATTTATTAGTTTTTATATTTCTCCATATATAGTGGGTTCATGCTTTGTAAGCATGTTCTCCACACTTACACATTTTTTTTTGAATTGGCCAAAGCACACAGTTATATGATTCAAATTCACAATTATGGCAGAATTGTATAGATTGGTACCCTTGTTATACATAATTTCAGCATGAGACATATCTAAGGTGCATATGTTATGTAATTTTTGCCTAATATTAAAAAATTCAAATCAGTTTCAAATTCCAAAACCCTTTTGTTGACTGTTACGACATCACAAACCTTTTTGTATTGATACCACATAGAATTTTATGAACTTTATTAAGCCAATCTACTACATTAATTGGTTTTATTTTTAGTATGGTTGAGGTGATTAAATTACTCAATCTTTCTAATTTTTTAGGTTGGACTTGATTTTATCATCTAGCCTCACGAGGTTATAAGTATCATTGGGTTGTATGGTTGAGCTAATCTCAACTGCTAGGTGACAACTCACTTTTACTTCAAATTCGAGGGCATGTGCCTTTTAATATATATCTATCTCCTTAGATATATGCACTTTAATTATTTATCTATAATTGTCTTAATCTTAGTTTCATAGCCTTGTAATGATACATTTTTTTTTCAAATCAACTTGCCAATAGGCAAGGCAGTTACATTGACACACATGTGTACTCCTAAACCTTGCTCTTTTAATTTCAATCTATTTCAAGTACTTTCAACCCAGATTATATGCACTAATTATACACTATAACATGTTCTTGGTTGAAGGTCAGTCACCAACAAAGCATTCAAGTTAGGAACATGCAAAGACATGGTGTGTTAAAGACATTGAGCTACTCATTTCTTTCCTTTAAAATAGCAATTTCATTACTAGATCAAAGGGATGGGGAAATGTAGATGATATTTATGGATTATATAGCACCTTAGTATTGTACTTGGTAAACTCAGACCTTGGTTATTTCTCTCAGTTTTGGACCTTTTCTACTTCTGCAAGTCTTGTATCTACTCTATCTTATGCCCCTTGGCTTATCACTTAGTTTGACTAATCTTATGTTGATGACCTAGGCCTTCTATCTTGCCTAGAATGCTTAAAATGTACCTATAATCTACCTCTATAAGTTTTGATCTTGTACCCACTTTCATGCTCCCTAGACACTAATGTTTGGGTCAAACTCTAACATTGATGTTAGTGCCCTAACCCATCACAAGTGTCTAGAACCCTAGAGCCAAATATTTTGCAAATGAAATGTATCCTAATGGTCAGCCTAAGTGTTTTAATGTGAGTTATTTCTCCAAAGTGATTGATATAAATACAATATCAACCCTCAGTCATTACTCACCTAGCAAAAGACCAAAGAGACCATGGCAACTTATCAAAAGCATTTTATCAAGCATTCAATTGAACAAAGCTTCCCTATTTCCATATTAGTTATAAGTACAACACATCTACAAGTCTAAAATACTAAAGGAGCAACCCAAGAGCTTGATTTACCAAGTGATAATCTAGGTCACTGTTGTATTTACTTTCCACATATTGTATGATTTACACACAAGCCAACACATAAGGGAGAACTAGATGAATATGAGGCCCTCTTATGAAATATTGACTATGTAGGAAACACCCATTGATAATGAGGTCTTTGGGGTTATCTCAACACTATGTGCCCACTAACCCATTTTTCCCCAAGGTCACCATGAAGATGAGGAACTAAGGTTTTGAAAATTCATGAGAAGCAACAATCCATGGCCCAGATTTGAATTCACTAGAGTGAAGGTGAAGTCAAACCTAGAAGCATTCATGTGGTCACATCCCTTTTCAACAAGTATTTTATACATGACACTTGCATTGAATCCAGACAGTGGCATGAACACAACCATTCTAGGCTAGTGTTAGTGTCCAGAGTGCTAGAAGTGTTAGATTCATAATCTAATGATTATTTAATAACTATCTTCTAGCTTGTCTCCTACATATTCCATATCCAACACTATGTTGGCATCAAAACTAGCTAAGTATATTACTTCTTTGTCATTTAAATACATAACTTAGTTGTACTATCTATATTTAGCCTATACTCAGCATAATAAATTAGTATATGATTATATCTGAGTTTAGCACTCAATTGGCCTACTATAGATCTGATTATCACCCTTGTCCATTGTCATTTCTATATTCTTAACCCTTTTATCCTACCAAGGTAGGGTATGGCCACATTATCCAATTTCAAGGTTGAACACCTTGATAAACCCCTTTATTACAACCATTATTACTATCATTTATCTATCTTGAGGCCTAGTGAGATTCATACCCCTTGTCATAGGCTTAATATTTGGAGACCTATCCTCTTGACTTTTGAGTGTGGATTATCCTCTTTTAGGTTTATGGTTATTCTAGGTCCTTACCTACTCTTCTAAGTATATACAAGCTTTATTATTATGACATTATTTGTATCCTAATCTATTAAGAGAAATCAAATTGTTATAGGTCATCCTAGCACCTACATAAAATAAAGTTTCAATGACACATGAAATTATCATTGATCCTAACAATTAAATAATAAATACCAATAGCTATGTTTATGAGGAGAGTGCTTGAAGACTTATCTAATTTCAACTAAATGCTATTTCATTCAAGAATTTTTCAAATGTGGTCATCAGCTCAATTTATCCTAAAGTCTTCCAAACTTTTCATTGGGTGAGCATGGACGTAAGTATTATTTGAAAAAATGTCAAGGAGGAAGATCTATACAATCTTACCATAATTAACATATACCAGAACATTATTTTTGTTTAACCGTAAAGTGATCTAGGTGATCTTATTTTTATCCCTAGATTTGATTAAAGGGTTGTATAGAAATGAAATGACACAAGGGTGATAATAAGATCTATAGTATGATAATTAGATGCTAAACTCAAATACAGGCATATGTTAAGTTCATAAAATTGAAATAGTCTAAATATAGAAATTATAACTAAGCTACGTATGGAAATGATAAGGAAGTAATATACTTGGTTGATTATGATGTTGATACAGTGTTGGATCTAAAAAAAGTAGGATAGAGGCTAGAAGATAGTGCTGAAATAGTTGTCATATTTTAGATCTGACACTTATGGAGCTCTAGACACTAACGTCAACCTGGGATGGTTACGTCGATGCTACTATCTAGGTTTGATGCAAGTGTCTTGTATATAATACATATTAGAAAAAAGATTTAACCACTTGGATTCTTATAGGTTTGGCTTTGCCTTCACTCTAGTGCATTCATATCTAGGTCATGGGCAGTTGCTTCTTGTGAAATGGAAAAACCCTAGTTCTCCATATTCATAGTGACATTGGGTGAAAATGGGTTAATAGGCATATATTGTCTAGCTGACATTAAAAAATCCACTGTTAGTAAGCACTACCTACATAGTCAATACTCTAGAAGAGGGCCTCAAACTCATGTAGTTTTCCACTACGTGTTGTCTTATGTGTGAATCATGCATTATGTGTAAAGCAAGTACAATAGTGACCTAGCTTGTAACTTGGAAAATCAGGATCTTGGGTTGTTCCTTTGATACTTTAAACCTGTAGATGTGTTTTACCTATGATTGGTATACAAATAAGGAATATCTATTTAATTTAATGCTTGATAGGGTGCTTTTGATAAGTTGTCTTGGCCTTTTTGGTCTTTTGCTAGGGGAAGAATGAATGAGGGTTTTTCTTATATTTATATCAATCTATTTGGAGCAATAACTTGCATCAAATAACTTAGGATAACCATTATAATGTGTTTCATTTGCAAATTGGATGACTTCAGGGCATTGGACACTTGCATCAGGTTAGGACACTAACATTAATATTAGTGTATGTCCTAAACATTAGTGTCCAAGGAGTAGGAACGTAGGTATAAGTTCAAAACTCATAGAGATGGAAGATAAGTACATTCTAAGCATTCTTGGTAAGAGAGAAGGTTTGTGTCATCAACATTAGTGTAAGAGCATCCAAGGGTTCATGAAATCTTACATCAACCAAAAATAGAGTGGTGTGTGTTCATGTGTTCATGTTTGTGTGAACTTACAATGTTTGGAGTGCAATCAAAGCAACTCACAGGAAATGAGTTATTTTCAACTAGAGGAGAATGATGTGGAGTCAAATTCACTATACATGTTGATGAGGTGGTAATTATTATTCATGTTGATGAGGTGGCATGTCATTATTAATGTTGATGAGGTGTTAGATCACTATTCATATTAGTGAGGTGGCACGTGGGGCGCATTTCTCCACCAAGGAACACGGGGCTATTACTTTTTTGTTTGACATGGATGGTATGGGATGAATTTCTAGTGAGGCTTCATGATTGAAGAGTTTATTTAAAGTCAAAAATGTGATTGAGCATATTTTGACTTTTGTGCATAGGTGGGTGGAAGACAAAGATCATCGCTCATGATTATTTACCCATGTGGAGTGGGATGCCATTTTTGATGGCATATGATGGTGCAAACTTTGCTTAAATTGGATTCTATGCTTTTTGACTCTAAGCACATAAAGGAGACAACTTTCATTATTGGCCACTATTCCCTCCATGTGGAGTGTGGCAAATTTCTTGGTTCTCCTTATGTTTTCTCTCTCTATTCTTCTTCCATATAAATTTAATAAGAGGGATGTAATCCTTGGCATTTGTAGGCTAATTGTAGGAGTTAAGCTTTGTGTGTAAGCTTTATAGAGCCTCCTTGCTAAGAAATTACCGAGATTTGTATGTGTTGAAATCTTTAAGACTTGTTCAAATTAATGAGAAGGGTGTGAGTTTCTTTGGATACATCATTTGGTATCAAGGCTCCATTGTGGGATGGGGAGCTAATTGAAGAAGTCTTTAAGACTTGTTGAAATTAATGAGAAGGGTGTGAGTTTTTTTGGATACATCATTTGGTATTAGAGCTCCATTATGGGATGAGGATCTAAATTTTTTTTCATCATTTGGTATTAAAATAAGTTTAAATCCTACTCAGATTGTTGTTTTCCATATTGTTGTGGGTTAAAAATAACTGTTGCCTTGTTTTCCACAATGTTATGGGTGGAAAATAAGAGGAGGCATCTTCTAATAAGGAGAGTGTTGGGTAGAATATCTAAAAGTGTTTTTTTTGTAGGTGTAAATGATGGATAAGAGACTAGCCAAGACTATGGTGGAGAAAAGAGGTCCATCTTTGAATGGACAAGAGAATTTAGAAGAGCTCATGACTTATATAGTTGATCTAGAGATGTATTTTGAAGAAGAGAATGTTGAAGGCCCCATGAGGGTGAAAGTTTCAAGTGAGAGGATAAGCGGAGTTGCAGCCAAGTGTTGGAAGGATCTCCAAGTGAGGAGATAATGGAGAGGTAAGAAGAAAGCTTGTGAGTGAGAACATATGGTTTCTAAGTTGATGGATCAATTTGTGCACCCATAATTGCAGCCAAGATAGATGAAGAAGCTTCATGAATTGAGGTTTGAGAGAGAAGAGAAGAAGAAGGTTATCTTGAAGGATAACAAGAGAGTGAGGTTCGCAGGTGAAAATCCTAAGTATGATTTTGAAATCAACAATGAAGAAGAAAGTTGTGAGTATCCCATGGAAGATGAAATCCTTGTAAAGGATGATGGAGAGGATAATTAATAATGCAATAATGTAGAGTTGCAGGTGGGTGAAAGATGAAACCATGTAGAGTTGCATATGAAAGAGGATTACAACCTTGTAGAGTTTCAAGGGGAAGAAATTTGCAACCATGTAGAGTTAAAGATAGAAGAAGAGAGAATCCAAAAAGAGTTGTAGTTTCTTTTGAATAAACTTTGGATGTAGAGGTTGTGCAAGTAAGTGCACATGAGGATAGTGTGGAGGATGATGTTGTAGCCATGATGGAGAAGCTAAAAATTATGTTATATGATATTGTGGGTGATCCAACAATTGGTTGGACAATATGTGAACAAATCCAAATGGACTTTAAGTGGAGGTGGATGGATAGTGGTGGGTTTGAGCCCACATGGGAGAGTGAGATGATGAAAGAGCATCTTGGTGGTGGTGGATGGATAAAATTGGGTTTCAGCCCACAAGTGAGTGGAATGAGATATGGATAAGCCTTCGGTAGAGGAAGATGGTTTATGTTGGGATTAATCCCACAAAGAGAGAGAAGGAGAAGTGTGAAGAGGAGAGGAGGAAGACCAACAATTAGGAGCTAGAAATGGAGAAAAAAAGGAGAACCAATAGTTGTAGTACTTGGTGTGTTGGAAGGGGATGGCATGGTCATTACACTTAATGACCAAAAAATTGGTTCTACTACTTACCCCATCCATGTGAGTAGGAGCTCAAATTTTAAAACCTTAGGTGTCTGATGTAGGAGCATTTAAGGTTTTATGAAATCTTACATCAACAAAAATAGAGTAGAGTATATTCGTATGTTCATGTTTGTGTAATCTTACAATGTTTGGAGTGCAATAAAAACAACTCACAAGAGATGAGTTGTTTTTAACTAGAGGAGAATGATGCAGAGTCAAATTCACTATTCATGTTGATGAGGTGGTAGTCATTAGTCATGTTAATGAGGTGGTAGTTATTATTCATGTTGATAAGGTGGTAGGTCACTATTCATGTTGATGAGGTGGTATATCACTATTCATACTAGTGAGGTGGCATATGGGGCACATTTTTCTACTAAGGAACATGGGACCATTAATTTTTTGTTTGAAATGGATGGTGTGGGATGAATTTATAGTGGGGATCCATGATTGAAGATTTTGTCTAAATTCATAAAGGTGATTGAGCATCTTTTGACTTTTGTTCATAAGTGGGTGGAAGACAAAGGTTATTATTCTTGATTATTCACCCATGTGGAGTGGGATGTCATTTTTATTGTAAAATGATGGTGGGAACTTTTCCTAAAGTGTATTCCATGCTTTTTGACTCTAGCACATGAAGGAGACAACTTTCACTATTGGCTACTATTCCCTCCATGTGTAAATGTGGCAAATTTCTTGGTTCTCCTCATGTTTTCTCTTTATATTCTTCTTCCATGTAAATAATATAAGAGGGTTATAATCCTTGGCATTTGTAGGCTTGTAAGATCCCCTCTATAATTACACCAAAATTACACAATCCTCTTCATACACCTTTTGTCAAACACTTTGCATACTTCCTTAGGTTAAGAGGTTTTCTTTTGCAAATTTATTATAGTCAGATTTGTTTTAGATTTGTGAAGGGTATATTTGATAATATTTATGTCAAATGAAATATAAATAAAGTAACATATATTCATATGTTGGAAGTTCAATATAAAATTTGAGCTTAAAACCTATTAATAAAAATCTAAAAACAAGTATTTAGCAGTCCATATTTGACCTTTATATTTGTCTTTAAATGTGCATACAATGGTTGACCAAATCTGATATAACATGATTAAGGATAGGTTGAAAATAAGCTCATAATTTTTTTGTCAAAAAAATCCTTCAAAGAACACTATAGTGCGACAATGTAGTGGTATAAAACACTGTAGCATCCATACAAAACATTGTAGCAGTGGTATAGATTATTGTAGCATGCTTTCAAAATTCATAAAATCTTCATTCACTTCAATCATCCACAAACTAATCAAATTATCAAAAGTGTGAAATCTAGAATGAATCCACCCAATAGGTTGAATGGGTTTTCATCCAAACAACTGATTTACCCAAGGGTTTTCATCCTAGGGCATGCTAAACCTACAAACACAATCTCTCTAAAATTATCTAACAAAAAATATCAAAACCAAGATGTCCAAATGACTTGCTCTCATCTCTTTTTAAAGGTTCAAATGAGTCTTCTAGAAGAATCTAATTTAACCTCCTCAAGGCTTCTAAAAGAACACTTTATTTAATAAAGTGAAATTATAACATTTAATTTTTATTTGAGTCACTTTAATTAAATTAATTAAAAATAAAGCTATCCTTATGATTTAATTTATTTGGACAACTTTATAAATAATTTATTTTATTTTATTCCCATGTAATGCTTGATCATATCCTATGGGAATCAAATAGGCTAGTTGTCCTTGTTCGATGACCACTCAAAAAAAGGGGACACTACAGTCCTCCCTTTTCATAATTACTTGCCCTCAAGCAATTACAAATCTAGATGATGTAGAATATGTTCACCTTCCAATGTAACATCCGTGATAGGCAAGTCCCTCTATCTAATCAAATACTCTGTGATCACCTTGTTTGTCAATCTACACTCTCTCATATCCAAGATAACATCAGGAACCAAAACCAACTTGCCCTCCTCATCTAAAGGTGGAAGCTCTAGATAAGGTATAATGTGTTGCCCAAGTGCCCTCTTGAGGATGGATACATGAAATACATTATGATTTTTTCTATCTTTAGGCAATTCTAACTCGTATACAACCTCTCCAACTCTCCTCATGATCCTGTAGGGGCCATAGAACCGAGGCTTCAAATTTTTTGCATCACTCTTCTTTAATGTAGACTATATGTATGGTGATAGGTGTAATAAAATCAAATCACCAACCTCAAATGTCCTCTCAATCCTGTGCTTATCAACATATACCTTTTGTTGATTCTGAGCATAGTGAAGATTCTCCTTAAGGGACTTGAGAATATCCTGGTTATCTTGCATCAACTCTCTCACCTTAGGATCTCAACTATCATCAAATGCTAAGTCTATAAAAGACATAGTGTCATACCCATACAAGGCTCTAAATGGTGACATGCTTATTGACATGTGATAGGTGGTATTGTAACAATGCTCTCCCAAATACAAACAACTGATCCAAGCCTTTTATTGCCTCACAACATAATTTCATAGATACCCTGCCGCCCATTTATTTATAATCTTCATATGTCTATTTATCTGTGGGTGGTAGTTAGTTCTTAAGATCAACTTAGTACCATCTAATCTACATAGCTCCTACCAAAACACACTGAGAAACCTGTTATCCTAATCATTGATAATGGTCCTAGGAAGCCCATGAAGTCTAAACACCTCTCTAAAGAATAAATATGTAACCTGGGGTGCCCTATAATCAACTGAAATAGCAAAGAAATGTACATACTTAGTCAATTTGTCAACAACCACATATATGTAATCTTTGCCTTGGACTTTCGAAAGACCTATAATAAAATCCATAGATATACTCTCCCACTTTTGTTTCAGAATAGGCAATGGCTAAAGTAATCCTTTGAGAAAAGTATGCTCAGACTTGTTCTACTGACAAGTCATACACTCTCTAACATAATACAAGACATCATCCTTGAGACCCTTCCATGAGAATCTCTCCCTAATCTACCTGTAGGTCTTAAAGAACCCTATATGTCCTATCAGAGGAATATCATTAATAGCCCTCAAAATCTTATCCTTCATCGTAGATTCAAGTACCAAATATATATTGTCCATATAATATATCACATCATTAATCACCTTATACCTATCATCTTGAATCTTACCATCCATGAGCTCGCATGCAAATGTATTCTTGGAATACTCAACCAAAAGGTGAACCTTCCAATTAGTTAAAATCTCTAACATAGAGCAAAGTGTGGGTTTCCTAGATTATGCATCTGCTACAACATTCTTCTTACCCTTGACATATTCAATATTTAAGTCATATACCTAAATATTACTTACCCACTTTTGTTGGTGCTCATTCAAATCCTTTTGCTCCAAAAAGTATCTCAAATTGTTGTGGTCCATCCTCACCACAAATTTTCCACCCACCAAATTTTGCCTAAATTTTACCAATGCATGCACGATGTCAAGTATTTCCTTATCATAGGTGGAATATAATTGCTCCACATCTCTCAACTTCCTACTCTTATAAGATATGGGATGTATATTCTACATAATCATGATGCCTATCCCTTCACTGGATCCATCACACTCTAGTACAAATGATTGAGAAAATTTGGGAAGGCCAACACTAGATAAGTGCTCATCATCTCCTTAAGTCTATAAAATGTAACTTGAGCCTCATTTATTCATTTGAATGCCCCATGCTTAGTGAGATCTGTAAGAGGTGCTTCAAACTAAGAAAATCCCTTGAAAAATCTCCTGTAATAACTACATAACTTGAGAAAACCCCTCAAACCTAAAACATTCCTTAATGGCAGCCAATCCAAAATGGCAAGTATCTTCTCCTAGTGTACCTTCACTCCTCCAACACCAACCACATGTCCCAAATATAATTTTTTTGTCATTATAAATTCACATTTGGAAGCCTTTGTAAATAAGGACTGTGTCTTCATAATTCCCAACACCTCATCAATGTGCCTGAGGTGATCATCCCATGTCTTACTATATATCAAAATATCATCAAAGAATACCAACACAAACTTTCATAACTATCAATTAAAGATATGATTCATACATGGCTGGAAACTTATAGGAGCATTATTAAGACCAAATGGCATAACCAAAAACTCATAATGTCCATAGTGGCATCTGAATGTTGTCTTATGTATATCCTCCTCACATAATCTGATCTGATGATCCCTGAATGAAGATCAATTTTCAAAAAGTAAATTGCCCCATGTAATTAATCTAATAACTCATCTATCTTGGGTATAGGGTACCTATTTTTGATAGTCTTCTTATTCAATACATGGTAATCAATGCACGTTCTCATTGTGCCATCCTTATTTTTTACCAAGACCATTGAAGATGCAAAAGGACTAGAACTAGGTCTAATGTGTCCCATATCCAATAACTCCTTTATCATTTTCTAAATCTCCTCTTTAAATATTTTGGGGTGATGATAAGGAGTAATAATAATGGGCTTGGGCCCTCCTCTAATTCAATCACATGTTCCAATCCATGATTAGGAGGTTTACCAGGTGGAATATCTCCAAACATCATGTTGTGCTTATCCAAAACTAACTAGATGTTCACGTGATAATGCCTATCAACACTAAAAGAATATTTGGAAGACACAAATACTTGAGCTACACATGCAACCTCATCATGTCTAAATAATTCTTTCATACTCTTAGATGTCACTACCCTTGGTACATAATCTGCCAAAGCTCTCAACACTATCTTTTTCCCATCTGACATAAACTCCAACTCCATCTTTTGGAAGTCCTGACTATATCTGACAGTGAATGTAACCACTAAACTTACAAAACAACATGGGTCTCACAAATCCCAACCATGTAAAAATCATCAACAACTATATAATCCCCCAAATGGATGCTCAACTATGAAATCTTCTTAGTGTAACTCATCTTGAAGCCATTGACTATCATGACTCTGAAACAAGGAAAATCCTCACCCTGTAATCCTCTCTTTGCCACTAGACCCTCATCAATAAAATTATGAGTGGCCCCGTTATCAACCAAACATGTAACCCGTTATCTTATAAGTATTCCTCTCACTCAAAAAGGTTGATACTTAGGAACACCTGATAATGTAGCAATAACATCAGGAACCATGTCTCCTATAGCAGTATCATCATGCTTTAATTGTTGCTCCTCATGTTCACCATCTAAACTAGTGTCAATTATCTCCTCATCAATGTTGAAAGTAACCTCTATGTAATGTACTTTACCTTTCCCAATGCATCTATGATTAGGTTCCCAAGGCTCCTTGCAAGAGAAGCATAACTTATTTCTATGCAACTCATTCCTCGTCTCAAAGTCTATCTTAGGTGGTGTGTGCTTAGGCTGATTGAAGGTTATCCTAAATGGTTTATTTCCCTTAAATCTCTTCTTTTGGGGTTGATATGTGGGAGGTGTAATCTCTAGATCAAGTGTCATTTGGATAGCATCTTGTAGTGTACTAGGCTTGAAAGCCTTCACCAAACCCCTCAAGTTTGTATTCAAACCCTCTATAAACAACATTACCACTCTCTTTTTCAACATGTTAGGAACCATAACAATGAATTTTTGGAATTCGTTGATGTAGCTATCAACATCCTGACTTTGTCTAATCAATGCCAACTCATAGAAATACATCTCTACATCTTTCCAGTCAAATATAGCAATCAATTTGTTGCTAAACTCATCACAGGACTGAATCAAAGCATGGTTTTATGTTGCCAAACCATGATGCTACCAATCAAACGCTACTCCTTCCAAATGCAAGGTTACAAACTTAATTGCTTCCTCTTTTGGCATGGGCTTAAGTGTCAAAAATGTATCCAGCTCGTAAATCCAAGCACATGTTATGCTCTTCCCACTACCATCAAAATTTGGAAGAAATAGTTTGCTCAATGCATGCTGATACTTCTTATGTTGAGTTCTTAGTCTTTATTCCTATTGTGATTTTTTCTTATCCTTTAACTGATTCATATATTGGTTTAGTGATAACTCATTTTTTATAGCATGAGGAAGTGTATGGTACTCATCATAAATTGCTACCACCTCATCAACCAATGGTTGCTCCTCCTCAAGTCATGGTGCTTCTTCTTCTTCCCTAGGTGTGAATGTAGGCTTGAATGGTCTATCTGAACCACCTGAACTATCTCTCCTAGGAATGTGATCACTTGCATTGCTACCATCACGTGTATAATTTTGAGTTACACTGAGAGTATTCATGTTTTGTGACCTTTGCCCAATGGATATGATCAAATGATGTTGTGCCTACATAAATTGTTGCATCATCTATTGTTATCCTCTTGCAAGGTCATTCAATATGTTTTCTACACTTTGAGCATCATACCTTCTCTCAGCCCTATCCTAGGGACTTTCTAAACCACTCATTGTTTCAATCTCTACTACAACTATAAGTGGCTACCTTGCTGCAAGAACTACTAAAAGTGTATCCTCTTTTGAATATGGACCTACAAACTAAAATTACCTTCTTCTTTCCTCTCTTTCATAATACCTTCTAGCTCTGTCACTAGTGCTCATTAACCCTTCAAGCTGGCAGGAATGTGGCTCTAATACCACTGTAAGAACCCCTCTATAATTTCACTAAAATCATGCATTCCTCTTCATACACATTTTTTCAAACACTTTGCATACTTCCTTAGGGTAAGAGTTTTCTTTTGCAAGATTATTATATTCAGATTTGTGAAGGGTTTATTGCATGATGTTGATGCCAAATGAAAGATAAATAAAGTAACATTTATTCATATGGTGGAAGGTCAATATAATATTTGAGCGTAAAACCTATTAATAAAAATTTGAAAACAAGTATTTAAAAATCCAGATATGACCTCTTTATTTGTCTTGAAAGTGCATACAATGGTCGAACAAATCTGATACAACATGATTAAGGATAGGCTTCAAATAAGCTCAAAATGTTTTTGTCAAAAAAATCCTTCAAGGAACAATATAACACAACACTGTAGTGGTACAAAACACTATAACATCTATACTAAACACTGTAGCAATGGTATGGATTACTGTAGCATGCTTTCAAAATTCATAAAATCTTCAAAATCTTCATTAACTTCAAAACTATCTCTACAACAATTTATTCTTTCAAGCTTCAATCCTCCATAAACTAATCAATAAACACAAGTGTGAATTCTATAATGAATCCACCCAATAGGCTGAATGGGTTTTCGTCCAAACAACCAATCTATCCAAGGGTTTTTGTCCTAGGGCATGCTAAACCTAAAAACACAAGATCTCCAATATTCTCTGATATCAAATATCAAAACCAAGATTTCCAAATGACTTGCTCTCATCTCTTTTTAAAGGTTCAATTGAGTCTTTTAGAAAAATTTCTAATTTAACCTCCTCAAGGCTTCTAGAAGAACACTTTATTTAATAAAGTGACTTTATAATATTTATTTGAGTCACTTTAATTAAATTAATTAATAATAAAGCTATCCTTTGATTTAATTTATTTGGACAACTTTATAAATAATTAATTGAATTTTATTCCCTTGTAATGCCTGATCATAGCCTATGGGAATAAAAAAGTGTAGCTAGCCCTATTGGATGATCACTCAAAAAATGGGGACATTACAAGGCTAATTTTAGGAGTTAAGCTTTGTGTGTAAGCTTTGTAGAGCCTCTTTACTATGAAACTACCAAGATTTGTGTGTGTTGAAGAAGTTTTTAAGTCTTGTTGAAATTAATGGGAAGGGTGTGAGTTTTTTTGGATACATCATTTGGTATTAGAGATCCATTGTGTGATGATGAGTAAAATTTAATTTCATCAAGCATAAGATTGGTTGAACTAAGAGATAGGCCAAGGGGCACAAGATAGAACAGATGTGAGACGTTCAGAAGTGGGAAAGGTCTATAACTAATAGGAACAACCAAGGTATGATTTTTCCAAGTGTACAAGATTGAGGTGATATATAATCATAAAATAGTGTCTAAATTCCCCCCCCCCTTTAATCTAGTAATGAAATTGCTAGTTTAAAGGAAATGAATGCATACTTGGGTGTGTAGAACACACCTTATCTTTGTGTATGTGCAATTTGAGTACTTTGTTGGTAATTGACATGTAACCAAGATCATGTTACAGTGTATAATTAGTGCATATAATTTAGATTTTGATAGTACTCGAAATAGATTGAAATTGATAGAGTAAGGTTTAGGAGTACACGTGTGTGTCGATGTAACCACCTTACCTATTGGCAAGTTGATTTGAAAAAGGTGTATCATTGTAAGGCTCTAAAATTGAGATGAGGAAAATTATAAACAGATCTATAAAGTGCATATATCTAAGGAGATAGAGAGAGAAATGAGAGAGAGAGAGAGAGAGAGAGAGAGAGAGACGTGCCTGTAACTTTAGAGCAAAAGTGAGTTGTCACCTGGTAGTTAAGATTAGCTCAACCGTGAAACCCAATGATACTTATAACCTAGTGAGGCTAGATGATAGAAGCAATTTCAAATTAAAACTTGTCAAGATTGAGTGATTTAATCACTTCAACCATACCAAACAGTGAACCAACTACTGTAGTATTGGATCAATAAAGTCCATAAAAGCCTGCAGGATATTAGTATAAAAAAGTCTATGATGTGGTAATAGTCCATAAAAGATTTTTTAAATATAAAATTGATTTTTATTTTACAATATTGGGCACATGTTGCATAGCACATGCACCTTAGATATGTTTCATGCTGAAACTATGTATAACAATGGTATCAATGTATAGAATTCTACCACAAGTGTGACTCTGAATCATATAACTATGTGTTTTGGCCAATTCAAAAAAATATGTAAGTATGGATAATATGCTTCCAGAGCATGTCCCCCACTATATATGGAGAAATCTAAAAATTGGTATAGGTACCAATGTAGAGAACATGTTTTCAAAACATGCCACCACTATAATCTGTAGATGTTGAATATTGAATAGATGTGAACATGCTTCCAAAGCATGCCCCCACTAAATCTAAAAATTGTGCTAAGTGTGGAGAACATGCCTCTATGACATGCACCCTCTAATATTCCCCCCCTTTGAGGTGAGGGAAAAATAAGAACTAGTAGTTACCTCATCTCAAAAGGATAAGACAACTGTATAATATGTGAATGTAACCATGTAGCATATAGAAGGAACATATTTAGGTAGATATCGCATTTAAGTTCATAGAACCAATGTGATCATATGTAGGCCTAAGATACATAATAAATATCATGGTAACATCTAGATAGTAATAATACAAGCTTAACAAGCAAATAAACACACACACACACACACACAAGCACTCAAAATCAAGTCAAAAGGCAATAGTTCCAAGGAGACCGCAAACAAGGGGCATGTTCAAATGATACACAATCGAAGGGACATGACTTGATTAAATGTCCATAAAATCATGAATTACATATTCTAATGTTCATACAACAAATAATGACATATGCAAATGTCAATTAAAGTATACATAGGCACATGTACCACAAGTAAAGGAACATATTCAAATGTTTGAAAAAGCAAGATAATAACAAGGCAAGACACTCAATGAAGTGCATAAAGTAAATCATAAACAACCACCATAAACATGCCATAGTAGCCCGTGGATCAAATATGTTAGGAAAAACTGTCAAGTGTATGGCATATCAAGTACTCTGTGTAAGATATAATCATGGAAAAAGGCATGTGTAAGTCCATATGTAAGCTCAAACATGGTACTGAAATGTGATCATTGAACCATATAACCTTTGTGTATCAAAATCAAAGAAGCAAGTGCTCTCAATGTTTACATGACATGAGTAGTGAGAAGGCCCAACATCTGAAATATGACTAGATCATGTTTCTGTGTATACCTGTATCACACTCAAGTAGAAGTGTGACACAAATGTGTGTATGCTAGAAAGTTTAATATGCCATCCATCCACATGAAACTTGCACATAGGTGCCAAGGAGCCAATAAAACATGTAGGTGCTGAAAATGTTTTTGGAGTTTTAAATGTTTTTTTAATTTTTTTGGTATTTTTTTAATATTTCTTACGTAATATATTTATGCAAGTGCATAATGTTCATTAGGCTTTTTAAAGGCTTTTCTTCAAGTGTAGCAAGGTGGTATACACCTTTTCCCAAATTTTCTTTAACTGTAAATGGTCCCAACCAATTTGGTTTGAACTTTCCATTTTTATCTTTTTTTGCATTGGTATTCTATTGATTTTCTTTTAGTACTAGGCCACCCACATCAAAGTCAAGTGGTCAAACCATTTTATTATATGATCTTGATAAACACACAAATGTTCCATGGCCTATGTGCATTTGGCACTCAATTTCTCTAACCGATGCAATCTCTTTTCATGATGTTCATTATCTTTGATGATGTCTTTTAGAGAAACATGAAAATAAGGTATCTCAAGTTCAAGTGGTAAGACAACCACTATACCATAGACCAAAGAGTAAGGTGTGGCCTGCGTAGATGTGCGTACACTAATTTAATATGCCCATAGAGCATATACCATATGTTGGTGCCAATAAATGTTGTATTATTCAATGGTTTTGCCAAGTATTTTGATAATTCTTTTATTGGTTGCCTTTGCCTGACCATTGCCCTGTGGGTAATAAGGTACAAAAAATGTATGTTTAATATTGTATTTACTACAAAATCATTTTATTGTCTTGTTTTTAAATGATGTTCCATTATAAAAAATAATAGTTGAAGGTATGTCAAAACATGAAATAATATTGGTCATAAAAAACTTGCATACGTCATCCCCTGTGGTAAAGTCAAGTGGAATTAATTCCACCCATTTTGTAAAATATTTTGTAGCTATAATGATGAATTGTTTCCACCAGTGGGTACCATATTTACCTTTCCTATTAAGTCAAAGCCCAATAAGGAAAAAAGCCATGGTGAATTGATCAATTGTAACTCATGAGATAATGCATGATTTAAATTGTTATATTTTTGGCATTTTAAACATAGTTTTGCATGTTTGATACATTTTTGTTCCATTGTAGGCCAATAATAACCTTAGCATAATAGTTTTTGAGACATGACAAGTCTGCTAAAATGGCCACTGCACTCACTGCCATACATTTCCAAGAATGCAGTGTGAGCCTCGTATTTTCTTAAGCATCAAATTAATTGTCCATTAAAACCTCATTTGAACAAATCATTTCCAATAATAACATAATGAAATGCTTCACATTGTAATTATGTTTATAATTTTATGCAAAATGATCTAGTATATAGGCTCGATATTTTTTTTATAAATATCAGTGTACCATTTTGTGTTTATAGTACTATGAGAAACGACATGAACGACCAAGACATTCATTTGATTTGAAGAAATGGAAGGATTTCTTAGCTATCATATTGTAAATTTTATGTGATCATCATCAAAAGTCATCAAGGATGTCATACTTTCCATAGCATCTACATGGTGATTATCTCTACATGGAATATTATCAATAGAAAATGTGTCAAATGTCTATGTGAGTTTATCTACCATTTCTTTATATGGCAGAAGATTTTTTTCTTTAGTTTGTTAATGATTAGTAACTTGATTAACAACCAACTGGGAATTACCAAAAATTTGGATGTCTCTTATATCAAGCTTACATGCTATGGATAATTTGATTATCAAGGCCTCATATTCGACTATATTATTGGTGTAAGAAAAATCTAATTTGTAAGAGAAAGGTATGTATTCACCTTCGGGGGTAAAAAATACAATACCAACAACTGCCCCTATTCTACATTTTGATCCATCAAATAGCATTACCCATGGATTGGAAGATATATTATATGCTTCAAACTCATCCCAGAAAGCTTCAGTGAGTAGAAAGGAAATTGGTAAAGGAGCTACCACTAATTAGTTGGCTATGACTTGTCCTTTTATTTACTTTTGGGATAAATTTTTTAGATCAAACTTTATAAGTAGCATCACCCATTTTCCTATGCGACCAGTTAGTTGTGTTTTATTCATAAGGAACCTTAAAGGATCTTCTTTAATTATGATGTGAACCTCATTATTTAGAAATTAGTGCCATAGCTTCTGAGTAGCAAAAACCAAAGCTAGACATATTTTTTCCATTGTTGTATATTTCTATTCATAATTGAATAACTAGTGACTGATATAATAGATTGTGTGATTATCATCAAATTGTGTTAGTAGGGCCCATAGGACCTTATGGGTGGCTGATATGTAAAGCAGTAATGATCTATCTGGGATATGAGGCATAAGTATTTATGGATTTGATAAATATGTTTTGATTGTATCAAAAATTTGTTGACATACATCATCCCATACAAATTTGTATCTTTTTTTAAGAAATGGGTGAAAGGGATTGTTTCATCAGCAAATTGGGTAATGAAAGGTTGAGTAGCCTGAATTCGGCCCTACAAACATCACAACTACTTTAGATTGGTTAGTGGTGGCATTTATATGATAGAATTTACCTTTTTTGGATTAACCTCAATGCCTCATTGAGAAATAATATATCCCAGAAGTTTCCTTGATAATACCCCAAAAACACACTTTTTTGGATTTAATCAAACATTAAACTTGCGTAAGCACTCAAATATTTTTCGTAAATCAAAAGCATGGTCTTGTTGATGTTTGGATTTCAAAATTAAATCATCAACATAATATTCAATACTTTTATGTATGAAATCATGAAATATATGAGCCATGGCCCTTTGATATGTGGCTCTTACTTTTTTTAATCCAAATGGCATGACTGTAATAAAATGTCCCCCAAAGAGTGGTAAATGTGGTTTTTTCTTGATATGTAGGGTTAATTTTGATTTGGTTATATCTTATGAAATCATCCATAAATGACAATGTCTCATATCCAACTGAAGAATCCACAATCATGCCAATATTAGGTAAAGGGAAGTCATCTTTAGGGCAAGCCTTCTTTAAATCATGGTAATTAGTACAACAAGGAATGTCACCATTTGGTTTTTTAACATGGATAATATTGGACACCTAGTCAGAATGTGCAATGACTCTTATAAATTTGACGTCTAAAAGCTTTTGAATTTCATCTTTTACCAACAACGCCACTTTGAGATGCATTTTTTATTTTACTAGTTTTGCATCTGGGTATAGTAATATGTTATGCATTACCACCAATGGATCAATCCTAGGCATATCCGAATAATCCTAAGTAAAGAGTTTAGGTAAATCATGAAGGACCTATCGATAGGTTTTTCCTTCATTTTCATGCATCATTGCAATAAATAAAACTGGTGTAGGGTCCTTATATGTTCTAAAATTATATTTGATTGTTTATTTATTTAACAAAGTGAATTTCTCTACAATAAATGATGCACCACACCATTGCATTTGATGCATCATGTTGGATATTTGGATGATTGCTCCCACCAAAGTAAACATGAATAGAGGTGGCATGAGGAAGCCTATTCTTATGATAGAAGGAAAGAAGATCCTCATATGCCCCCAAGTACTCTAGTAATGATTCATCATTGAAATACTTGTCCATTGTTAAAATTTATAGTAAAACAACCTTGTTGATTAAATGATGGTTGACCACTTGGAGCTCAATTGTAGAGATATTTATACATTTCATTTTGGCATTTTGGAAACAAATTGTACTTCAAGGTATACGTTTGTGTTTGGTAGCTTTGTCTGAAAAACCTAAACCTTGTCGGTTTGTATTACTTATAGGAGAAATGGGTTGAGTTATTCCTTGCTCATTTTTACCTAACCCTTGTCCCTTGTACCAATATTTGAGTAAATGTTGAGAACTAAATTTAGGTTTATAAGATTACAGTGTATAATCGATGGTTGGGCCATTGCACAATGTTTAAGGGATTAGTATTCATTGTACATGCATAAATGAATCCTTAATGACTAAATTTTGAGCATGCATGCAACATAGTGGGAACTGCATACATATCGTGTATCCAAGGCCATCCCAAAATAATGTTATAGTTAAAATCATTCAACATAACTTGGCACAAAGTGGGTAAAGTATGAGGACCTAAGGTAATATTTAATGTTATTTGTCCCAACACTCATCGTGACATATTATCAAATCCATTGATACTCTTATCAGATGGTTCCAAATTTGATGGTCTAATGCCCATTACAAAGAGAAATGATAAGTTACAAATGCAAGTCTTGAACCATTGTCCATGATAACTTATTTTACCATTTTGTTGTAAACACACACCTAGATATAGAGAGGTAAACAACTATTTATAATGTGTTGAGGTGACAAATCCTCCTTTTCAAAATATATATTATGCTCAGTCCATTTTATGGAATTTAAGATAGAGGCCACATATGATGGTTCAACATTACAAGGGATTAGGGTCATACATAATTCTTCTAAAAGAACATCCTTGTAATGGGATGAGTTATGTAACAAGCCCAATAGTGAGGTTTTGGTAGTACTATGCTTGGATTGGGAAATAACATTTTCTATGGAGGATGATTATTGCATGCACACCCTTTGGAACTTTGTAGTGATAGGTAAAAACTCATTGTAAACATTAGAACAAGGAGTATGCAGGAATGCATATTTTGAATCCCTTATAGATCAGATGGATTTAATTAGACATGAGATATAACAAGTAATAACCACCATAAGGTATTGGACCATTAAATAATTAACAAAGATATCAATGACAACCATGATTACAAAATCATAGTAATTAGGGAGTAATAATAGAAAAATCATAAAACCCTAACTAACCTAGGGTTTGGTGTTCAAAGATCGAGTTCAGTAAATGTTTAACTCTAAAATGATATAAGTTATCTTATTGTTAGCCCTGCATTTGATTAAAGGGTTATATGGAAATGAAATGGCACAAGGGTGATAATCAGATCTATAGTAGGCTAATTATATGCTAAACTTAGATATAGGCATATGCTGAATTTATAAAACTAAGATAATCTAAATATGGAAAGTATAACTAAGTTATGTATGGAAATGACAAAAAAGTAATATACTCAGTTTATTCTGATGTTGACATAGTGTTGGACCTAAAATAGGTAGGAAGGAGGCTAGAAGACAGTTCTAGAATAGTCGTTAGATTTTGGATCTGATGCTTCTAGAGTTCTAGACACTATCGTCAGCTTGGGACGGTTGCATTGACGCTAATGTCTAGGTTCGATGCTACTATTTGGGTTTGACATAAGTCTTTTATACAAAATACTTATTAAAAAAGGATTCAACCACCTGGATGTTTTTAGGTTTTACTTTGCCTTCGCTTTAGTGCATTTAAATCCAGGTCATGGACTATCGCTCCTTGTGAAATGGCAAAACCCTAGTTTTCCATCTTTATAGTGACCTTGGAGAAAATGGGTTAGTGGGCACATGGTGTTGAGCTGACTCCAAAGACCTTGCTACTAGTGGGTTCTGCCTACATAGCCAATACTCCATAAGAGGTCATCAGACTCATGTACTTCTCCCCTACATGTTGGCTTGTGTGTGAATCATGCAATATGTAGAAAGTAAGTACAACAATGACCTAGCTTGTAACTTGGCAAATTAGGCTCTTGGGTTACCCTTTTAATGTTTTAAACCTATAGATGTGTTGTACCTATGACTAGTATAAAAATAAAGAAGCTTTGTTTAATTGAATGCTTGATAGGGTGATTTTGATAAGTTGCCTTGGTCTCTTTATTCTTTTATTAGGTAAAGAATGAATGAAGGTTGATCTTGTATTTATATCAGTCCTTTTGGAGTAATAACTTGCATTAAAGCACTTAGGTCGACCATCAGAATATGTTTCATTTATAAATTGGATGACTTTCGGGCACTAGACACTTGCATTAGGTCAGGACACTAACGTCGATGCTAGTGTCTATCTCAGACATTACTATCTAGCGAGTATAAAATAGGTATAGATTCAGAACTTGCAAAGATGGAAGATAAGTACATTTTAAACAATTTAGACAAGAGAGAAGTTCCATGTCATCAACATAAGACTGGTCAGACTAAGAGAGACAGGCCAAGGTGTATAAGACATATTAGATGTGATACTTACAAAAGTAGGAAAGGTCTAGAACTGAGAGGAACAACCAAGGTTTGAGCTTGTCAAGTGTAAAATATTTAGGTACTATATAAATATAAACTAGTGTCTACAGTGCCACGGCCTGCTTCCTCTCCCCCTCCCCCCGCCCTCTCCCCCTCCCCCCGCCCTCTCCCCCTCCCACGCACAATTTACTTGTAATGCTAATGAATAAAACTAGTTGGAAATTAGAATCTAAAAGATGGATGGTATTGCTAAATGAGTGACCCAAATCTTTATTTTATATTGAGCAAATCATCAATCTTACATCTACACCTACTTATATTCTAAACATCATTTAAAGAGTTTTGATTAATTTTTATATATTTTTGTTTTTGGCTTTTTGGATTGTGATGCTACTCCATATACTTTGTGATTAGAAAGGAATAATTTGTCTTATCTGTTGTAAAAGGCAATTATAGTTGGTAATTAGAAATGTTAGTGTATATTAGGACATACATTATTTTATTGTCTAAAATGCACTTGTAATTATAGTATTTTGTGGATGATGCACACATTATGTGCACATCATTATCAATAACTTATTTATATGTCACTTGTAAATACAAATATTTTTAGTGGTTATCCTAAAAATAGTGTTTGTCTATTTTTAGCTAATATACTTAATGATAAGATTCCTACCTATCTCAAACCTCCTCACTTATCTATATAAGAAGTTCAAGGTCAAGGTTGAAGGTAATCCATTGAAGGCTCATTATATTGTTATTGTAATATTTATGTGTGGAGGGCTACACTAGCCCTCCTCACATATGTGTTTTAGTATATTTGGTAGTCATTCTACCTTGGCATATATGTGTTATTTATCATTAATGTTATACAAGTATGTACATGCATTATGCGTGAAGTCTCGAGGTTGTTTCAATTCCCCTGGACTAATTCCAGAATCTAGCAAGAAACATAAATTATAATCATATATATATCATTATAATGGTGTTGAACAAAATCACGATGGTTTTGAAACCCATCTCCAAATGACAAATGAGTCTTCACACAAGTGCCACATGATTCAACCAACAACACCTACAATGCCTTGACAAAAACTATGACCTTGCAAAAACAAAACAATGCACAACAAAACCCCTTCTCCAAAAAAACAATGTAACAACAAAATTTCAAAGAAAAATATTCAAACCCCATGAAACCTGTGATTTGCTTTTGCATACTCGCAACACAAACACAAACACAAACACATAACAAGACGAGATGTGACAAAAGCAAGATGACACATTATATAGACACCTTTAGAAAGGGCATGATTGATTCCCAAAAAAATAAGGCCTTTTTAAAATAGTTATCACCCATGTTGTAAACTTAACTATTTTGAAAGGTGCTTCTAAATGACAAACTGATGTCCAAACACATATAAAGGAGTCAATTAGCGACACTTGCCTCCAAACGGAAAACCAAATGAATAAACTATCGAAACTTAGAATGCCTCCAAAGAAGTTATAAATCTGTAAACACAAAAAAGGAACACAAGTCAAAACCCTTCTTTCACATAGAATTCAGGGCAACAACTATGAAATAATAGATACATGGTAAAATGTACTACCCTTGATTGTTTGTCTACACACAAAATGCATTCCTATCTATCGATTATGCATTGAATACTATAATGGCCGGTGAGTGCACCCCATATAAAGGAACACATATTAGCATGATTAAATATATATTATATTGCTCATAATGATTGAAAAGAGTGAACACAAAATAACCATAAATTCTTATATCATAATTAACATATTACCAATATTTCAAATATTATAATACCCATTAAAATTTAAACTTGAAATTATTGTAATAATTTTTATAACATTTTAACGAGTTTTTTTTTGTTGAAATAGATCTTATTATATAAAATAATAAATATACAAGATTATTCATAAAAAAGACACCATAAAAATATGCCACAAAATCATAAACTAAGTAAACTCTAAAAATGACAAAACAAGTGATGACACTGAACCTACACAAATGTATAACACCCCATCATTCCTCCAAAAAAAAACGCAGGGGAAAGAGGCAAAGGGCGGAGAGTAAAGTGCTCTACTTTTGTGAATTTTAATAAAAACAAAACTCATAAAAAAAGATTAGAGGAGAAGATAAAAATTGACCTACTTTCGTTTCTTAGATCTGTTATCAAACGACTCTTGATCCCTTAAACTACTTGATCTCGTACAGGGCATTAAAATCTTTCATTCATTCAAATCTAAATCGACAAGGGAAGTGCCCACGATTCACGATTCTCAATTTGACCTTTATCCATATTATTCTCCTTCCACTGAAACAATTATTTCTTCTTTATAACATTATAGGAACTAGTCTACTTTGGAGAGAATGGAATGAGGGCTTGTGGATGCTATTTAAACTTCCATCGAGCGCTGTGCGGTGTAAGCAATATATAGATATATATCTTCTTTTAACAAGTAAAGAATAGAAGAGGAGGAGAGAAGAGAATGGCGGAGAAACCACTAGCGGTGAAAGTTTTGTACTGTGCAGTGTGCAGCATGCCTGCTGAGTACTGCGAATTTGGTCCGGACTTTGAAAAATGCAAGCCTTGGCTCGTGCAAAATGCCCCTCATTTGTATCCAGACCTCCTTAAGGGCATGTATTGCAAGTACATATCATTCACATATATAGCGGGCGGGTTTCATCTAATATATGTTCATTTCACTTGACTTGCAGAGGCAGCGGAGAAGAATGCTGACAACACTGCAGACCACCTTCAACACCTCCGAATTTCGGCTGACCGCAATGATTCCACTGCATCTTCTGCGGGTACTTACTTTCTTCTTCCACTTCCAGGGCTTTATTTTTCACAGTTAAACTTTCTTTTTTAATTTATCTTCAACAGAAACCCCTATTAGTTTCTGTAAATTTGCCCAAGTGTCTGTAACATCTCTTGCCCACTAATCCATACCGTTCGGTGGTTACTGAATCCAAATTTAAAAATTATCTGTTTGGAATTTTTAAATCTTCGGCAATCCGGATCACTTAAGGGATTTACTTGCATCTTGAATAAGCGTTTTTGGGCCCATGTTTTAAAAAACCTAGAAATTGCCTGTAAAGTTGTATTTATTCCCTTACCATATCCTGTGAGTCACGGTCACCTTTCTTGTGAGAGCTCTACGTTGAGCTTAGAACTTTTTGGTGCTTGGATTTAAAGTTTTTGCTTTAATTAATGAATAGAAACCATTCGCTGGCCTTTTTTAATTTCTTCTGTTGATGCACAATTGCCCGGTGTCCAAGTAACAGACTGCTGGATATGCAGCGTGCTGCATTACGTTTCATTAGATTAGATGTTAACTGACAGGCATTATGTTTCATTAGATTAGATGTTAACTGAGAGGAATAATGTTTCATTAGATTGGATGTTAAGTGAGAGGTATAGTCCCCATAATTAAGCAAACCAAAGACTTGAAAATCTCTGCCACTTGTGGAGATGAAGATACGGGTTGTTATAATCTTCAATTTGCATCATCTCTTCGGCCAATTGATAAAAATAGCAGGGCTACCCGATTTTCTGTCTCTAAAGGATTTGTCGTAGTTATGATATCTCATTGATGTTTTCACAAATGGGGCTTTTTGTATCAAACTTTAGAGAGATGAACTTGCTTCAACTGAGCAAGAAAGAAAGGAAGAAAGAAACATAGAAACTATATAAATATCCACAAATGACCCAAGTAAGTCAGTGTGACTAAAAAATACAGCCATTAACAATGGCAAGAGGAGCAAAATACTATAAGATAAAAGCTGAAAACACAACAACAAAGATTCGAACTGGCCAGGGTGTGAAATAAAAACAGGCAAACCCTTAACATGTTGGTAAGGTCACATCGCGTATTCCAAATAACCATGTGAGAGGAATAACCATTGGCAAGGAAGATAAAGCTGATGGAAACCATGGCTGCCAGTGAAAGATGGCCCTAATCTGTATTGGAATAGATAGAGTACGAAGGACTGGTGTTCTCATCAACTACTATAAAAGAGCCAATATATTAATTGTAAATGGAGTGGTTTGGATTTTTTTTTTTTTAAAGGAATGTTTATAGCTGCTTAGATGGAGAGAACAATTACCACAAGCGCTTGCCACCCTTTATCAAAGGATTAAAGGATCCATTACACCTAGACCTCCTATAGTTGTAGGGAACAAATTGCAGACCAGGATACAGGTTTGGATGCTCTTCCTTGTGGATTTAATTGTAAACATATATTTTGTGTGCTAGCTTTTGAGCGTAGGGAAGTGAACAATGAGGCATGGGAAACTGGAGAATAAGTTCAAAGAAGATGCTTTTGCTTGCCAGGTTGAGAAATGGTCAATGATGCCAACTTGTTTTCTACTTTTAGCGTGTAGTGCCTTAAGAACCTAAATAAGGAATCAAAGTGTTGCAATCAAACCTTTGCACTTTGTATTTGTCTGCTATTGTATCTACATACTCTCCATATAAAAAGGCTACAATTAACTTAGAGTTAAAGATTAATTTTTGCCACCAGATGGTTTTTCAAAGATGTTAACTGCCTGACGCCATATAATCACCTACTCCTTTGGAGTCCTATCATCAACAAAAAGGTCAATGCCTGATAAACAAATGTTTGTCCATATGACATCCTTGGATAAGGCCTAGGGGAATTGAAGCTATAAGAAAAGATTCCAGAGAGCATCATCATTCAATAATACACAAGAAGGGATAAAGAGTTCAATCTAATTGAATACCTCTAGAATCTACAATGCATTGGGTTTCCATACCTTTCACCAAACTTGATACATTGAAATTCCTGAAAAGATAAGTAGTCAATCCTAGTATGGATACGGATACAAGGTTCGGGTACGTGGACACAATGATTTTTTTTGGGCCTGAATATGTTTTTGGATATGGATGTACAAAAATATATATAAAATATAAACAATATAGCCACAAAAGCAAAATCAACCCCATAATATGCAGAGTAAAAAAAATAATTTAAATAACCACAAAACATACTGATAATTCAATGCCAAATGTCATGATATTCAATTGAAAATCCACAATGGGGGTTATTTGTGTGAATCAAGTATCAAAGGGTAAAGGATCCTTTGATAATTTAGCAAGTGACAAGTTTCCAGAAGAATGTGAGAAAGAGCCACCATGAATTGAGAGTTTTGACAAAGGTCTGGAAGAAATTTCAGAGCATCAAGATTAAGAGGTTCATTTGGAAAATGAGCCTGCAAGCAGTGATGAAAACGAAGAAGCATCATCAAATAATTGTGAAAGTGTGTTGGAGGTCCCTAGGAATAAGATTGGTAGGTTTGTTTACATATTGGAAGCAACCTCTACCCAATAATTATCCATGTATACTAGGGTTGGTACACAAGGAGATCTTTTGAGTGCTGAAGGCCATTAACATTAGATCATCTAAAGGAACTTGGCTTCGAGACATTGAGTATGAATGTATTCCTTTCCGCTGTTAAGAATAGCGCTGGATAGAGCATGTGAAATGGAAATGGAAATATTATTATTTTTTAATTGCTTATTGAAGTTTATATTTGACTTTTTGTCAAGTAAAAAAAAAAAAAATAGAAACATATTTTTGGGTTGCGGATCCTGTTCGGATATTGCTAGGATATTGTAGGACTGTGGATCCTCCCAGATACATCTTGGGACATATCCGGGTGGATCCACAATCCTCTTGCAGTGTCTTGGTTGTATCTAGGGAAGATTGGACTAGGATTAGTATCTGAAATGGATTGTACCAGTATCCAAGTGTTTGGGACACATTCGGGAGGATCCATCTAGGCAAGATTTGACCAATATTAGCATCTAAAATGGATTGTACCAGTATCCAAGGGTTTGGGGTGAAGGATCCGGTAACGTAGTTGAAAAGTAAACACTAACAAGATTGATAATTTTCCATGCTTTTCAGATTAATGTACAAGTGCCGCAAGCAATTGAATTTTTCAGCTACATAATTATATTGTGTAGGTCCTCATACCATCAAGAAAAAGGTCAATGTCTAATAAACAAATGTTTGGCTATATGGCATCCTTTGGTTAAGGCCTATGTCTTGAAGCTATAAAAAAAGATCCAAGAGAGCACCATCTTAAATAATATATGAGAAGGGAGAAACAGTGAAAACTAATTGAATACCTCTAGAAGCTTCAATGTGTAGGGTTTTGATAACTTTCACCAAACCTAATACATTGTCAGTCCTAGAAACACTAACAAGATTGATAATTTTAAATGCTTTTTAGATTAACATACAAGTGCTGCGAGTAGTTGGGATTTTTTCCAGATATACTGTGTAAGTTCTATCATTAACAAAAAGGTCAATGCTCGATAAACAAATGTTTGGATATTTGAAGTCCTTGGATAAGGCCTATGTCTTGAAGCTACAAAAATAGATCCAAGAGAGCAACATATTGAATAATATATGAAAGGGGATAAACTAAGATATCGATTCTTCCCTATCTGTAGAACAACCCTCCCTCGGTCCATACTTGGTACGAGTACGGGCCCAATACTACAAAAATACGACCCAGGTTCGTCTTGGACGGGATGAACTTGGGTCACCTATGACGAATTCGGCTAGAACTCGAGGTCTAAAACATTTTTTTATTTTATTTTCTCAAAATTGGATACAAAGCAACGATAAAAATAGTAAACAACACATCGCAAATCCTAAAATTTAAGTAAAATGCAAAAACATAAGATAAAAGAACACAAAACATAAAAGCAAAACTTAAAAGTAAAAGCACTTACCTCTCATTTTCTCACTGTACTCTAATTCCATTGCTAATATAGGGTTTAAGTTTCATCAAGCTATTTATTAGGCTAGAATTTCTATATTTTTTATTTTTTATATATTTTTTGTACCTAAGCTATACCCAAAGCAAAAAAATCACTGTACTGGTGGTCCTAGTTCTTCAAATCAGAACCAAAACCAAACCCAAATCAATAACTTTGGGATAAAGAGTTCAACCTTATTGAATACACATACAAGCTACAATGCAGTGGATTTCCATACCTTTCACCAAACTTGACACGTTGACAGTCTTGAAAACCATAGTTACCATGTTTGTATGAACACGGTGGATATTTGGTTCAGATTGAATTTTTAACTCTTGGCAAACTTATTTGGTAAGTTTGAGTTTTTTAAAAATTAATTTTTTTTAAAAATATTAATTATATAACCCGAAAACCAAAAACAACATATATAAAACTTTAAAAGTACTTTCCGTATTGTTGAGGAATTAGAAAGTTAGAAACCCTATTCATAAACATCAATAAATCCTATAGGTAAAAGCTAAAGACAAGAAGAAAACAAGCACCAATGACTGTTTGAGCTGTGTATTCAGTGGTGACAAAGTGTGCATTGAAGCATTCACGTAGCGTGTAGATTCAAGTTGTGCCTCCTTTCAAAGTTGTCGACTCTCGAGTAGTGGCTATGACTTCAAACTTCACGCTACATCATACATGTTGCGTTTGAGTTGCATCCTGTATCAAACAGAGACCATTCGAGCTATTTCATATCTTCACAATGCAAACTAGACCAAGTCGAGCCGTTGGAGCCCTAAGTAAAGCAACACCACCCATAACATTAGACATAGGACCTAGGTGACTCTTGAATTCAGTGGAATAAAAGGTTTATAATATATATCGGGGGAGAAGATTATTTTAGTTAGTTTTTAATATGTATATAATTTTAGTTATTGTATTTAGTAAATAGTTCAAGATTTTTTAATTTGTATTTAGTTTCTTTCATTTTTTACTTAATTTTAAAATGTACATTATTTTATTTCTTAAACTTATACTTTAGTCTTTGTTCCATTTTAAAGTTATATTATAAACAATTAAAACTTAAACTTATTAATATATTGTTAAAGTAAATGACAATTTAAGTTTTAGTATATAAAAATAGTAAAAACAGTAACATATGTTGGTCTAGAGGCTCTTTGAGTCTGTAGGAAGCCATTAAATTTTAGATAGGAGATCAAAAGGCCAAAATAGTTTCAGAATATGCAAAGTTGAGTAGCGGGCAGTGAAGGTACAGTTGGATAACAAAGGGCAAGATTTTGTTCTTCCTAGTAGCAAAATGAAACATGTTAGACTGTCAACTTGTCAAAGTCAATACTCCAGTCTTCTACAATCACCTACCCAACACTAACATGTCTAGCCATTTGTTAGAGATGAAATACATTGTCTAGAGAGATGATAAAAATAGAAAATAAAAAAATGAGATGCACCTTGTGCAATGGTCATATCATGGGAAGTGTAGCTAGACTTCGGTACCATTCCTTTGGAGGATCCCCAGAGGGCCAGATGTGTAACATTGTGGGGTAGCAAATGAAAATTCAAAGGAACCAAAATACGTAGATTTCATAAATCGAGTGCAAGCTGAATTTGATGTGAATCATGTTGGATCTTTAGCTTCAAAAGCAAAGAAAACTAAAATCCAACACTATTTTGCCAATGGATTCCATCAATAGTTCAAGTTTCTTTTAATCAACATTTGCCCAAGGAAGTGGAGTTGAAAATTCACAAGGTTCATTGAAGTCCATATGGAGGCTACAATAGAAACATGATGTAGACAAGTTGGCCACTGAATTGTTTTATTCAAAGACCATTCCTTTCAATGTTATCCATTCTTCACATTTCAAAACCTTCCTAGATGCAGCTATTGAATTTGGGAAGGGTTATGAATTGCCTTGTTATGAAAGAATAAGAACTAGTCTCCTTGAAGAGGAGGTGATAGCCATATCCATTGAGCTAGATGAAATGAAGAAAAAATGGAAAAGAATAGGTTGTGCAATAGTAAGTGATGGATTATTTGATTCAAGGCGAATATATCTCTAAAAGGTGCTATGTTTTGTTAGGAAATATTAGTGCTTCATTATAGTAATGTATGGGTTATTGTTCTGTGTAAGTTGAGTTGTGATAACAACTCAACAAGATTAGGAGAGAAGTGAGAGCTTTTAGGGTGTAGTTGAGAGATTTGGGGAATAGATTGCATATTCACGATTAGATTTGATTCCTTGTATGTAGGAGATCATGAATCTATAAGAATGTATTCCTGTTCAATGAATAACATAGTGAAAGTTTATTATATGTTAATCAGACCAAATTTATATTTTTGGTATCAGAGCTTGCTTGATCTTTGTGATGGTAGTTTAAATAATTACCGAGTAGTAGTGCATCTTTGTTATTGCTACTGTAGATGCAAGTTTAATTTTGTTGAAAGCTTGCATATTAGTGAGCAATTTTTAGATTAATTTTTATGCAACAGTTTCTTTGTGTAATTATTGTGTGCAACTCTTTCCATATTTACGTGCCCACATACATTCTCGTTCTGCCCTAGTCGATTCCTTTGCTGGGACTGTGAGCATTCTATCATACAGCTGCACAAACTTGTTCATTAGGTTGTGTTTAAACGTGCATGTGGTCTCTGTGTAGACTCCTCTAAGTATGCCATCAACTATCAATAGTTTCTCAGATCTTTGAAGACTCTACATATCAGATCTTGGTTGATCTAGCATTATATCTGTTTTGACAAGCCTGCGTTCTTGACAAATGCATTCAGTCCTGCCAGATGCACATGCCAAACGCAAACCTCTTGAGCAATGAACCTGATACGTTCTCTGACTCTCCATACTATTTGCTATGTCTTGATTGAATTATGTCGTTTGAAGTTTGCAATCATTTGGTCAAAGTCGTGCATTGTCATCTGGGCCAAGTTCTTTGTCAGATGCACTCTTCCATGTCTGCAATTCTACCACTCGTTCATCATTATTAGCTTGCAATTCCGTTGCATTCTCCTGTCTAAGTTTCTAGTGTCTTCTACGTTTGTCACTGACTGTGATGGTCTTCTATTGTTTATGTTTCTATTATCTTCTTTTATCGTATACCTCTAACTGTGATAGTTAAAAGTTTTTGTTTGTTTCTATGCCCAAGCAGTAAATTGAATTTATCATTGTAGTGTGATTTTTTAAAACAAAGTTAGGATAGTATAGTAACTGTTCTTAGATTAGTATGTTATTGTCTCTTATGTTTATAGTTTTGTGAGTTTTTCATTATATGTGTTTAGTCTAGTATAGGTTGTATTAATGTTTTGCTTAATATTTGGTATTACGTGTAGTTTTGTTTAATTAACATTTGTCATTATCAAATAGTTTGAAAGTTATCAATTGAGTCTAGTGTCTTTTAGGTGTTATGGTTCTAATTAGTTGTTTTGTCAATAACGTCTTCATTATTATTTTGTGTCTATAGTCCATCAAAATTTAAGTGATAAAAGGTAATGGTCAATATTGTCAAAGTGTATGTTTGTAGTATAATTGTTGGTGTTAACAAAGTATGTATGTCGTAATTTGTCAAAAGTCAAATTTATTCTTGTACAAATGCACTTTCAGGGGACCCTGATGTCCAAATTCGAATAAATGTGTCAATCTTGTTTGGGGGGGGGGTTCTTCCATTAAAATGACATGCATGTGAGCTTTAAAAATCAATAAGCTGAGTAAGCAATGTCTAGATGGAGGTTGGAGGCTATATGGCAGCTCTCTTTAGTGGCTAACGACGGGGCCACATTATGCAATAGTGGCACCAACGTCTACATCAAACCGACAATGTCCAGACGGAGGTTGGAGGCTATATAGCACCTCTCTTCAGTGGCTAATGATGGGGCCACACTATGCAATAGTGGCACCAACATCTGTGTCAAACCGACTAAAGCCGAAGGTAGCTTCCAGTGGCAGTGGTGGTTGCCTATGTTGTTTGAGATCGAGTGGCAATGATCATTGATAGAGGCTACAACGAAGACAAGGAGGATTTATTCTTTAAACATTTATTTTTTCATGTTTTGTGTGGTGTGATACAAACTGAGTATTGTAATCCGAATAATTCCCTACTGTGATGACATGTTTGGAAAAGTCATATTGTAAAAGAAGCTCACTTTTTTAAGACAAGAAGAGATTTCAATTTAAACTCAATATGAATTGTTGTCTAGATAGTTTGAGAGTTTTGGGAATTCGGGGAAAGGGGTTCGGGAACTTGGGAATTTAAATCGGGAGCTACACCTTTACGAGGTTACGAGACAATTTGATGCAGTTGTACGTAGTACAAAGAAAGTTTTCAAAGAGCTTGTGCAGGGCGTGATTCTCTTCTCCCATGTTTGCACTAAGAGGAGAATGTTAGGAAATATTAGTGCTTCATTATAGTAATGTATGGGTTATTGTTGTGTGTAAGTTGAGTTGTGATAACTCAACAAGGGTAAGAGAGAAGTGAGAGATTTTAGGGTGTGTTTGAGAGATTTAGGGAATAGTTTGGATATTCATGATTAGATTTGACTCCTTATATATAGGAGGTCATGAATCTATGATAATGCATTCCTGTTCAATGAATAACATAGTGAAAATTTATTATGTGTTAATCAGATCAAATCTCTATATGTTTATAAAATCAATTGATGCAAGTAATGAGCAAAAATAATCTATTTTCATTTTCAAATGCATTGAATCAACGAGTTTGCAGATAGAAGAAGAGACTATCGTTCAAGTTATTACATATAATGTAGCAATACTTGTGGATATATTTACTCATCTCTTTTGGACACCATGTGCAACACATGTTGGATCTTTTGCTTGAAGATAACTAAAAATTGGAGTGAGTAATATTGTGACCAAAGGAAAACAAATTTCTAAGTTTATCTTAACTCACTGCTTGACATTGAACTTGTATCGTTCCATTGCAAAGTGTGAGCTTCTCTTCTTTGCTGAAACAAGATTTGCCACCGACTTCATTACTTTGCAAAGGGAGGTAGAGGAGAGGACAACATTGAGAAAAGTGGTGGTTACAAATGAATGGTTAGAGTCAAAGCTTTCCAAGGAAATCCATTCAAAATATATGTAAATAATTATCTGAGGGGGGATATTTTGGGAGAGGGCCAAGAAGATCATAATGGTGTTTGGGCTACTTGTTCAAATTTTGAGAATGGTTGATGGCAATCAACCATGCATGGGTTTTGTGTGTGAGGGAATGGATAGGGCAAAGGAAGAAATCCAAAATTTACTTGCAGATGATGTTGAAGAAGTCAAGTGCATTTGGGAAATTTTGGACAAACAATGGTTCATGCTACATTGCCCTCTACACATGGCAACCTGCTATTTAGATCCTAAATTAGTAGAGGTAAATCATGATGCAAATGAGGAGATAATGAGAGGTATATTTGCAACAATAAACAAGTTGGTTCTTGATGAAGATGAGAAGAGAGTAATGAGAAAGCATGTTATTGTTTTCAAGAACCTATTGAAAATGTTTGGCATCAAAGAAGCAAATGCAAGTAGGATGCCATGTGAATCTTCAGCTAGTGTTCCAGTGCTTCAAATAAACTGGAGTACACATGATTTAGTCCAATCTAACGGGAGGAATTGACTTGGTGCTCAAAAACTTTTTAGTCTTGTGTCTGTACATGGCAATTTATGATGCTTACTCAGTTTCTTGCAAATAAAGATGACAACTTTCGCCTAGGAGAACCACGTTTTGGAGATGAAGAATATGTTGATGTTGTTGATGAGCTTATTAGTGTAGGATTAAATGAAGATACAAGTAATATTTTTGATATCGAAGCATGTTTTGAGGTAGTAGATGTTTAAAATTTCATTCCCATTTCTAGTTAATGCTCTAAACTTTAAAGTGTAAAGGTAAACAATGGATGATTCTCATTGCTATATCTTATATATATGAAGTTTGACACTCTTATGGCATTTTTCTATGCATTTATCTTTGGTGGTATGCTTATGTCACGTGCGTGTTTATTTATTTTTACGTGTAAGTATTTTTCTTTACAAATGTTGATAATAATTTTTTTTGACTATTTTTTAATTTTTAAATATTTTGAACAAAATCGAACCTTTTGCAAAATTCCGAACGTATGAACTTCCCCCTCTTCCGAACGACCCAAACTTTTTGAACATGGTAACTATGCTGAAAATCCCAAACAAGGTTGATAATTTTTCATGCTTTTCGAATTAATGTACAAGTGCCATGAACAGTTTGAAAAATCTCCAGCTATTTAGATATACTGTGTACTGAGAAGTAATGAGATAGTAGCCTTGATGAAATCGCATGTCATATTTTTTATGCATTTAATCATTGCATCTGTTTTAGAGACCTGATTTCATTTGTAAAGAAGAAATTTTTATCCCACCATTTCTGTATTGGAGACATGCTATTTATTACTGTATAGAATTGTATTCAATCTGAAAAGGATTGAAGGTCGAGTCATCTACATCCTGAGAAGCGGCTCTAAAAGTCACAGGAAAGTAGTCTGAAATATTAATACGGTACTAAAGGTTTTAGAGGAATCATGAGAGAAATGTTTGCTGTCATTTCTAGCTGTGTGGTACTTACTTTGCCTATTTGAAGTGGTAAGGACCGGCATGAGACTTTTGTTGACAACATGCAAGGGCCTCAAATCATTTTGATTTTGATTTATGTTGCTGTTTGATCTGTCACAATTAGCAATTAATTAGGCTTCATGAATTTGAAATCACCAATACATACCACATCGTCGAATATTACCCTTTCCATTAGGTTATTAGAGAGAGAATGCATTAAAAAGTTGCTTAGGAGCATTAAATCCTAAGTTATCTCTTGTTGAAGATTTTAAACCAATCAATTAATCAATGGTATTATCCATAGTTCACATAACCGGTTGGGGCGAGTACTCGCCAAGGGGCCAAAATGGGTAACTGGTGGTTATTCGACCCGCTTGATCAAATATTCGGCAATAACTGACAAAGGCAAAAAATACTTGAAATTTGCCCAAAGCAGACAATATATAAATAAGTTTACATTTAGATATGGACGTCTAGTTTCTTATACTTTAAGTTATATTTTATTTATATACATTCAGGATGTTTGAGAGTGGTTTTGGACCTTTAGGAGCTATAATGCAAATTCTAGGTTTTGAAGGATCCTATCATATTTCCGACTTAGTCAGATTTCAGGGTTTCAGACTTAGCCATATTTCAGAGTTTCAAAATTTCAAGGAGACATCATGGGAGGGATGAAAGCTGCATGAAGGGATGTAGGTATGATAGAATAGTATGAGAACATCTCTTGCAAAGTGCCACAAGTCAATCCCACCCCATTCCCTGTGCATAGATTACTAGAATATTTCAGTCTCCCTTAGTTTTCCAGAGAGCAGGGAAGAGAAAAATACAGATTCTTGTAATTTGTACTTGTAGATTATTGTATAAGTATCATTGTATCAGTTTTAATCTATGCATAGGGAATGTGGTGGGGTCGACTTGTGGCACTTTGTGAGAGATGTTTTCATACTATTCTATCATACCTACATCCCTTCATCCAACGTTCATTCCTCCTATGATGTCTCCTTGAAATTTTGAAATCCTGAAATATGGCTAAGTCTAAAACCCTGAAATCTGAGTAAGTTTGAAATATGATAGGATCCTCCAAAACCTAGAATTTGCATTATAGCTCCTAGAGGTCCGAAACCACTCTCAAACATCCTGAAAGTATATAAATAAAATATAACTTAAAGTAGATATGGACGTCTAGTTTCTTATAGGTTTATTTTATTTATATACTATCTGCTTCAGGCGAATTTCAAGTATTTTTTGCCTTTGTAAAAAAAAATTGCGGTTTTTCAAATTTGACGGTTTTGAGTGGCGGTTATTCGCCTAGTGGTTTTCCTGGCGAGTAACTGACCAACCGTCGGTTACTCACCGGTTATGCAATCTATTACTATTATCATCCTACAAACACCTCATATGCTGAACATTTCTGACATGTGTTGAAGAAAAAAAATACCTCTCAATAGAGAGGAGTATCCAACAAAACAAGACTGGACATTGGGCTAAATCTTTTTGTACTAAGTTCAATCTGATCACTCAAAATGTGATATGCTATGAGCACCACTGTTGACGTGTTCCATCTGAAAATAGCTTTTTAAGTTCCAAAAAAATAGAAATCAGAACTTCTTGTAGTCTATTAATATATCAGCCATGCACATCAAGATCCCACGATAATGTCCCACTTAGGACAGAATTTAGCAATTCCGGAAATCACTACAAACCTTTGAAATAAAATGCAAATTCTAACTTTTTTATCAAACCCTAACCATAGAAAATTTCAGAATTCTGGAAACACTTATTTTAGATTGAAATTCAATATTTAATTGCTACAAACCCTTGCAAAAATTAAGAGTATAGCTATACAAAATACCTCAAGTTCTGAATTTTTGAACTAAATATATAGTTGAAAAATATTATAAAAATACCAGCTGAAGGAGTGCATGATTAAACACCAAAATCAACCTTAAATTGCCCCTAAAATTGCAATCTCAAACCCTCAAAGGGGGTCGCTGCTCTAGGAGACAGCTCCCAACCGAGTTGCTGCCCTTGCAAGTGTTGATTACAGCTACGCACCACCTCAACAAGCTGGCCAACTGCCGCGCTCCACTTGGAAAGATGCCTTAGACCTGCAATATGCCAATTCCCGCTCAAATATGACCTCTGAGTGAAGTCACTTGTTGAATATTGAAGGGTTTCATCCTCAATATCCAAATACCAAAGAGGGTTTTCGTCCACTAGGGCTGAAAGCATAAGCAAGTTGCTCAAACTTTGAATTTTAATTGATCAAAATCACACGAGTCCAAAAATGAACCTCCTTTCCTTCTCTTATATCTTTTCTCTTCAAAATCAATCCCCAAAAGGGGCGCTCCACTTCGGGAAGGGATTTGAATATTCAAAAAACCATTCCTTTTAATTTTCATTTAAGGGCTAACTTGCTCATGACAAAAATGCCCCCTCCTTAAGTCAAAATTAGAAAAAGGTTGCCAATATAAATATTTTTGACAACTTAAAAAAAGAACCATGTTGCCCTTTGATCCTTCCTTCTCTTAGCCTATGAGAAACAACAAAAAAATAGGCTAAGGATCTTCAACCGCTCTAATCTTGAGAAGGGGACATTATAGTCCTCCCCTCTTAAATTTGCTTGTCTTCAAGCAAATGCAAGTTCGGGTGCTGTAGGAATGGCTGCCTCCTCTCAACTAGTATCCTCAATGGGCAAGTCCTTCCAAAAAACCAAATATTCCATGAGCCTTCGGTTCCTTAGCTTTCTTTCCTGAACCTCTATATGATAGAATCTGGGACCAAAATTAGCTTGCCTTCATCTTCTAACGGGGGCAAATCAGTGGAAGTAGTGATGTGTTGTCCTAGTGCCTTTTTGAGGCACGAAACATGAAACACATTGTGGATCCAACCATGCTCAGGCAATTATAGCTCATATGCAACTTCCCCTACCCTTCTTAGAACTTTGTAGGGGCCATAGAAGCGGGTTTAAGCTTTTCTACCCCACTACGCTTGAGAGAAGATTGCCTATAGGGCTGCAACCTCAGAAATATCATGTCACCCATCTCAAATGCCCTCTCTAACTGATGTTGGTCCGCATACAATTTTTGCTGGTTTTGGGCATGTTGAAGGTTCTTTTTGAGCACCTCCAATGTTTCAAGACTTTGCAGTACTAAATCTATAGCTCCCGACATTGTACTATCTATCAAAACCATGTCCACGAAAGAAATGCATCATATCCATATAAAGTCTTGAAAGGTAACATACCTATAGACATGTGATATGATGTATTGTAGTAGTATTCAGCCATGTACAGCCACTTAATCCACGCTGTTTGCTGCCTTGAAATGTAGTTTTGTAGGTATCCTTCCATCCATTTATTTACTATTTCAGTTTGTCCATCGGTTTGGGGGTGATAGCTAGTGCTAAGGGACAATTTTGTCCCTGTCAAACAGAAGAGTTCTTGCCAAAACAAACTCATTAACCTGCTGCCCTTGTTGCTTACAATGTTTTTAGGCAGCCCATGAAATTTAAACACTTCTCCAAAAACATATCAGCCATTAAAGGTGCATTGTACTTAGCTGGAATTGCAAAAAAATGTGCATATTTAGTGAGCCTATCAACTACCACAAACATACAACTCTTACTTTGTACCATGGGGAGCCCCATGATGAAGTCCATGGATATGCTTTCCCATTTTTGAGTCGGAATAGGTAGGGGATGCATCAAACCAGTTGGAAAAGCTTGCTCACTCTTCTTATTTTGTTGGCAAGTAAGGCACTCTCGGATGTATTGAAGTGCTTCTCTTTTGAGTCCCTTTCAAAAGAATCTCTCCTTTACTTGCTCGTATGTCTTAAAGTACCCGGGATGACCAGCCATAGGAGAATCATGTACAACCCTCAATATTTGGTGTTTCATCTTTAGATTTAGGGGCTAAAAAGACCCTATTCTTGTAGAAATTCAGTCCATTCACAACCTTGTATTTCTCATCATCAACCTTACTTTCTAGGACAACTGTAGCAAATTCATTTTTGGCATATTCAGCTATGATTACAGCTTTCCAATCCGCTGTAATTTCAGTCATAACACAAAAAAAAGGCTTCCTAGACAATGCATCAACAACTACATTGTTTTTCCCTTTGACATACTCAATATCAAAGTTATAAGATTGTAGTTTACTTATCCATTTCTGCTGCCTATCACTCAAATCAGTTTGGCTGAGGAAATATTTCAAACTATTGTGGTCCGTTTTCACCACAAATCTGCTACAAATCAAATATTGCCTGAATTTGGCCAAAGCATGTATGATTGTCAACATTTGCTTGTCATAAATAGAGAACCTACACTCCAGTTCTTTGAGTTTTTTGCTTTCAAAAGCGATAAGGTGTCCCATTTGCTTTAGGACAGCCCCTATACATTCCCCTGAAGCATCACATTCCCAAACAAATCGAATGGTGAAATCTGGAATGAGTACCAGGGAAGTACTCATCACTTCCTTGAGTTTTTCAAATACTTCCATGGCTGTTTTTGACCAGCTGAAACAAGTTGAGAGAATCCTTTCACAAACCGCCTATAGTAGTTGCACAAACCAAAAAACCCTCTCAAATGTTTTAGGGTAGTGGGTGGAGGCCAATCCATGATTGCTTGGATCATTTGTTGATCTATATGAACCCCTTGGGCATTAATTGCATGCCCCAAATACAAAATTTTAGACACTCCGAATTCACATTTAGACTCTTTAGCAAAAATAGTTTGCTGCTCCAAAACTCCCAACACTAGTGTTGAAGATGCTCCTCTCATGTTTTGCTATATATAAGGATGTCATCAAAGAAGACTATCACAAATTTCCTTAAGTGTTGCCCAAAAACATTGTTCATGCAAGATTTGAAAGTGGTTGGAGCATTGGTTAGTCCAAAGGGCATAACCAAAAATTCAGTGCCCATAATGACATCTAAAAGTAGTTTTTTGAACATGTTCTCTTATCCGATTTCGGTGATATCCGGTCTTCAAGTCAATCTTGGAAAATTAGATAGCGCATGAAGTTTGTCAATAAATTCATCAATTCTAGGTATGGGATACTTATTCTTGATTGTCTTTTTGTTCAAGAGGCGGTAATCTAGGCACTCTCATAGTTCCATCCTTTTTCTTCACTAGAACAATCGAAGAAACAAAAGGACTAGAACTAGGTCTTATATGGCCCATCTCCAAAAGTTCTTTGATGGCCTTCTCCATCTCTTCCTTGTAGATCCTAGGATGGCGATATGGAGTAGTGATTACTGCATTGGTTTCGGACTCCAACTCAATGATATGCTCAAAACCCCTATCCGGTGGTAAACTATGTGGAATGCTAATGAAAACCTTGGCATGCTTATCAAGGATGGGCTGAATATCCTTATGATGTTGCTGTTGTTCCAAAATCAGATTTTTAGAGCTTACAAAACACTCAGCTGCCCAAGCCTTCGAAGGAAAGCCCTTTCCATTCTTTTTGAGGTCACAACCATGGGTGCTCCATTGTTTGTATCGCGCAACACTACCTCCTTACCGGCTGATCTGAATTTCAGCTTCATTGTTTGCTAGTTTTGAGTGAATTCCCCAAGAGAGTGCAGCCATTGCACCCCAAGACCAAATCGGTCTCTCCAATTCCAACCACATAGAAATCATCCTCAATTTTGTGCCTCCCCAATGTGACATTCAACTTCTGAATCTTCTTTGTACAAGGGTTGGTGAAGCCATCCTCCACGGTTACATTAAAACCCTTAAAATTTGTAGTTTGCAGCCCACATCTAGACACCAAACCCTCATCAATGAAGTTGTGGGTGGCCCCACTATCAATAAGCACGGTGACCCTCTTACCTTGCAAAATTCCCCACTCTAAATGGGTGATATCTAGGAGCACTGGACAAAGTGGCAAGGGTTCCATCCATGTTGTCACCCTCTTCTTTTCCTTCTTGTTCTTCTTCACTTGGGGCTGCCCCTTCTTCTTCTTCTTCCTCTCCATCTGACACTACCACAATGTAGTGAACTTGCCCTTTTCCAAGTCAACGCTGTCTTGGTGTCCAAGGATCCTTGCATGTAAAGCACAAATTATTCATTCTTAATTCATTCCTTGATTCCACCTCTTTGCTCGTCTTTGGCAGCTCTTTTTGCTGCCCAAAACCCTACTAATAAGGCCTCATTTGCTGTCCATATGGGGCTGTTTTTGGCTGTTCTGAAAGTACAGTCCTAGGTTGCCCAAAATAGGTTGTTCTTTGCTGTCTAATAGGCATAATTTTGCCCCTAGGTGCTGTTGTTTCAAGATCAAAAGCGTACTTGATGGCCTGTTGGAGGGAGCAAGGGTTGAAAGCCTTGGCCAAACCCATGAGAGGGTCAGCCAAACCTTACACGAACAAAACTACAAGCCTTCTTTCGGAAACATCCGGTACCATCACCGAAACCTCTTGGAAATCAGACACATAATCATCCACGAAAGTCTTTTGCTTCAGTTGTGCCAATTCTCTAAAATGAACTTCTGGATCAACCTTATCGAACCTCTCAATCAACCTCGTACTGAAATTATCATAAGAGTTGATGAGGTTGTGCCCTTGTGTGATTAGACCATGATACCACCACTCATGTGTGATACCCTCAAGATGTAAAGTGGCAAAACTTGATAGCCTAATCCTCCATCATAGGCCAAAGGAATAGGTAGGTATCTACCTTTTGGATCCAAGCTTGAGCAGTACTCTTGGTAGACCCATCAAAAGTAGACAAAGTGTGCTTCCCCAATGCATGTTGAAGATCCCTTTGATTATTTCACGGTCTAGGATCAACACTTTTGTTTCTTTTCAGCTGCATGAAGTCAGTGAGGGACATTTCCCCCTTGATTTCAGGTGGAAGAGTATTGTATTCTTCATAACCAACATTTATGTCATCCCTCATTGAACGCTGAAACTCTATCTTTGGAATGACTTCCTCTCCACAGATGAAGTTAGGTTGAAAAGGCCTAGTTGAAGCTCCAATGGTTGTCCTCTATGGAGGAGGGTTATTGTTGGTACCTGAAGCACTCCCTTCACCATTGAGAGGACAGTTTGCACTCATGCCACGCATGGTGTGAATAAACCCAACCATCATATCTATCATATGCTCTTGATTTCGAGCGAATTTTTCAAAATGAACACGATCAGGATCATCCTCGTCCCGGTGTCTTTCAAAACGAACACGATCAGGTTTATCCATAACCTGGGGTCCTTGTTGCTCATCCCCTTCTATTGGTTGTTCTGAAACCTTTTCTTTTCTCTTCGTAATACCTCACTTCTCTATCACCACCTGTCATTTAGGAAACTTCGCAAATCACTCAAACCCACGAGTGGGAAGAAGAGTGGCTTTGATATCACTATAATGACCCACTTAGGACAACAATTTTGGAAATCACTACAAACCCTTGAAATAAAATGCAAATTTTGATTTTTTTATCAGACTCTAACCACGTAAAATTTTGGAAACACTTATTTTAGATCAAAATTTAATATTTAATTGCCACAAATTCTTTCAAAAATTAAGAGAAGTAAAAACATACAAAATACCTCAAGATCTGAAATTTTGAACCAAATATATAGCTGAAAAATATTATAAAAATACCAACTGAAGGAGTGTATGATCAAACACCAAAATCAACCTCAAATTGCCCTAAAAGTTGCAATTTCAAACCCTCAAAAGGGGTCACTGGTGTAGGAGAGAGCTTCCAATTGAGTCGCGGCCCTTGAAAGCGCTGATTACAGCTGCACACCACCTCAACAACCTGCCCAACTGCTACGCTCCACTTGGAAAGATGCCTTAGCCTTGAAATCTGTGAATTCCTGCTCAAATATGACCTTTAAATAAAGTCACCTGCTGAACATTGAAGGGTTTCATCCTCAATATCCGAATATCAAAGAGGGTTTTCGTCCTCCAGTGCTGAAAGCATAAGCAAGCTGCTCAAGCTTTGAATTTTAGTTGATCAAAATGACACGAGTGCAAAAATGAACCTCCTTTTCTTCTTTTATATGTTTTCCCTGCAAAATCAATCCCAAAAAGGGGCGCTCCACTTGGGGAAGGGATTTGAATATTAAAAAAGCCATTCCTTATAATTTTCACGTAAGGGCTAACTTGCTCATGACAAAAAGGTTCCCTCAAGTCAAAATCAGAAAAAAGTTGCCAATATAAGTACTTTTTTCTCAATTTAAAAGAAAAACCATGTTTCCCTTTGATCCTTCCCTTAGCCAATGGGAAACAACAAGAAAATAGGCAAAGGGTCTTCAACCGCTCAAATTTTGAGAAGGGGACATTACACCCACTTCATATAAAAATTGAAGAGATGAAAGGAAATTATCATTATGTACATTTTCCTTCATGCCAAGTTACTGGATATACCTATTTCGAGGTATGGAAGCACTGTATCCATCTATATGAGATGGATCTGGCTATGATCCAGGTTGGGTACCAGCTATTTTCAGTTATATTTTCAGATTTATGATTTTGCTATTTATGAGATCATAAAATAGGGCCAAAGAAATCATGAATTTTCCCAGTCACTAAGAAAGATTTCAATTTCTTAAGTGTAGATTGAAAAAAGTTTCTCGTTTTACTTTTTATAGCTAAAATGACTGTACAATTCCCTTTGAGCATTTTGAGCCAGATTTTAGAAAGGAAAATTTAAAGGGGGAAAATATTCTGGTCAGAGGATTTCAAATTTCTCAGCCTCTTTACAACAGTGAGGAAACCCCAATATCAGGGGAACAAAGAACATGTTTCTTTTCTAACTTTGAGAGGAAATAATGAGCATTTAAATGACTACAATGCTTACCCCAGTTTCCACAATTTGAGCGATTTTAACAAAGGTACTGGCATAGGTATTGAGATGGGCTGGTTTGAGCTCAGTAGCAGGGTGTATTGCATATATACTTTGGGTTTTAAGAAGTATGAAGAGAAGTAGTCCACATATCCAACCAAATACAATTTAAAAAAAATGAACTAACAGAAATAGATACCCTAGCCACTGTGATCATAGGAATCCAAGAAGGGAGGTTAGTAATATGTTAGTTCAAGTAAGAAAAACTTCAATAAACACACTAACACTTACACTCCAAGCCTAAATCTTAAGGGGGAGCTTAGTAACAAAATACAATTTAAAGCACAACTAAAATGCAAAAGACACAAAATCCTTTACCTTCCTTGAGAGCTCCAAATGCTTTCTTGAGTGGCTTGCTCGGCGTGTGCATCAAAGAGTCTTTGGCAAATGAAGCTTGTTGGCTCTTTGTCTCCTGGGCACCATTGATTTTGATATGGCTTGATGTAGCTTGGCTCAAGATTTTGGCATTATAACACTACTTGCAAGGCAATTTTGGCATTATAACACTAAATCAAATGGCTTGTCTCTCTCCAAATTTGCATTATAACTTTGGCTTATGAGAGCTTAAAATTCACTTGGCATGGCATTATTATATAGCAAATGGATTTAACTCCGACCTTAGGAGAGTTAAGGTGGAGTTTAAACAATGAATGGATTCAAACCTAACCTAGGTGAGTCAAATATAACCCTAGTAGAGTTAATAGTTGTCAAGTAATAATGATTTTCAATGAATAGGTATGGGTCTCCAAAATAAATATTTTAGGATATTTCCAAAGAGCTTGACAACTCCTAAAGGCAATGATGAAAGGCTAGGATATTTGCATTTTTGAATTTCATTTTTATGATATTCACTAATTGCAAATGGATAATTCAACTAGGCATTTAATTTGGTTTAGTTTGTTAATTGATTATGATTAGCCATTTAGCTCTTTCAAAATTTGATATTTGTTCATGTGCCCCATTTAATAGGTCCATAGGTCAAATTGACTGTTGTGATGTTGCAAGATGACCAGGGATGAATCCACGAGAGGTTATGGTTGCATACGGTAGGATATTCCAATTAGGGATGTCTCAATGTGATTCTCAGCTTTGATGAACGATGCACAAACAAATTTGAGACGTTCAGTGATTCCTAAGCTTAATTTGCAATGGTTGGTAGGAATTGGTCTGAAGTCCAGTTGGAACTCAGTTGTGGCCAGTTTTAGGTGTCTACAATTTGCCCCTATTTGGGAAAATGTTGCAAGCTATAGGAACACTAATGTCTTCTCAAATAATGAAATAGGCCAAAAAAAGATGATGATTGAAGAAAAAGCTCCAAACAATGTTTGGGAAGCCTATAATGATGCCCCCTTGAGGGAGTGGCCAACACATGATTGATGGGCGGTCCCTAAAAAAGAAGAAAAAGAATGAAATTAACCCATAGGTGAGATTAATTCAATCGAAAAAATGCTTGTATGCATTGATTTAAAAAGTACTGATTTGCTCAAAGACTGTTATAATCTGTAACAAAGGTAGAGACACTGATTTGCCCAAAGGCGGTTATAATCAGTGACAATGGCATATGCCTCAATTAGTGCTGATGAGTCGAAATAATGATTTGCCCATAGGCGTTTATAATCATTAAGATGACCAGGATTGAATAATGATTTGATCGTGCCTCAGTAGGGTAGATTGGCAAGCATAACTCAAGGATATAACTTGTTACACAGATTAAAGATGAGCGGGTGCAACATAGATGCAATGGTTTAAAGACTGAAGAAGATACAAACAACTAGGTATACGGGGATGCACAAAGTGATGAATAGAAGAATAAGAATTGATTAGTGTGAATGATTCGATTGCACCTGTCGATGCGGAGATGCTTATCCTTATTAGCATTGACATAATCGGAATGGTCAATGGGTTGATTTGATCAAGGAGGGTGGGAGGATTTGCCAAGGTTGCCAAAGAGAAATTTCTGTGGCTCCATTGCTTGTAAGATTTCTTGAGCTGATTTTTGCTATAACATGTCACAGGGATCATGATATAAAACACCATGATAACTTAGCCAAAATATGCATAAGGACTGACTCCCGATCCAATAAACAATTGCAAAACAACGCACCAATGATAAAAACCATGATGACAATGATGACGTATGAATATGGATGGACTCAAGAATAATGCACAAGGAATCACCCAATGAACACATATAGATTGAGTTGAGGAACAGTATTGAAAGCAAACAAACAGGTAAGCAAAAAAACAAACACACAAAAACCCTGAAAGTAAAAGCAAAATAAAATATCCTAACAATGCATTTGCCTTAGTAGGGCGGATCGAAGATGACTAACTAGGCTTAGACATGACAAATGTTTTTGGATTTTAAATTTTTTGAAGTTTTTGGAATTTTGAGATATCTTAACTCGTTAGAGATCGACAAGATACCACTCGCAAAATGATGAGAGTGTTGGTTTAGGGTGCTCGCAAAACCACGAGAGCGTATGGAAAAAAGGGACTGAGTTGACCTCCACATGAATCGAGCGCGGCCTACATAGTCCCATTAGGATCTCAAGTCACAGTAGTTCCGCCAACATGAAAGGCGGTGAGAACCGATTAGGTCACAACAAGCTCACAAATTTAGGCAAATGGTTAGACAAATGAGAATAGTAATGGCAAGGTGATGCGGTAGTGCATGGTAAAGGTGTTGTTCCTAATTTGTCCATAGGCGGTTATAATTAGGAAACGACATAGGTCAGTGCTACTAATTTGCCCATAGGCGGTTATAATTAGGAAACGACGACATAGGTTAGTGCTACTAATTTGCCCATAGGCGGTTATAATTAGTAACACAAGGTGGATTACTGATTTGCTTATAGGCGGTTATAATCAGTGGCACTAGTCAAACTTAAATGAAAGATAACTTGTTAGATCCACTGTCACACTACTTTCATAGACTGTCATTTGAAGACGGAATTCTGAAATTGCTGATACTGGATTGGAATCCCCTCTCGAAAGGTGTGAGAAGAACCAAAGGAACCAAGATCAAAAAGGGGTAGGTAGGACGGCTAAAACCAGGGTTTGGTCTAATAGAGATGGCATGGTAGGACAGCATAGGGTATTATTTAGGACAATGATGGTATGAAGATTAGGTAAAATGGTAAGAGGGTTGCCCCCAAGTGGTAAGGTAAGGTAAATGGCAGGGTACAAAACAATGGCAAGGGGAATGGCAAATGGCAAATGGAAAAGACATGGTAAATGTTTTTGGCCAAGATAAATATTTCTGTTGTTCTTGCTGATGTGGAGATGCACATCTTGATCAATATATGATACAACTAGAATAATTGATCATGTAAATTGCTAGCCCACACCTCTTCTGAATAGCTGCTCTGTCAAGAACCTGCTGCAGATTTGGACACAAATGATGTGATCTTTGTTGGTTGTTGATTTGTTTCCTTCAAACGTTGAGACAAGGTGTTTTTGTAGCCTTTGTAAAGGAAAGTGCGGCTAGGGATGGTAAATACAGATAAATGTTGGAGGATAAGTTTGATTTGGTCATGTAAAGGTGGATGATAATGGAATGTATAATGGTTGGGAAACAAATGAAGATCGGGATTTTCAGGGACACACAATGTAACTAATTCTGGATTTGACATAATGTTCGATGTGGCGGGACCGAAGACTTCTGAATATGCTCTCAATAGGACAACCAATTTTTGTTGTTGTTTGGACCTGAGAGTAGCTACCATCTGATTAGACTGTAGAGTGGAAGCTGTACGGTATTAATCTTGATAATGTCTTCATCAAGTAATGAAGAACTGTTGTGCTCAACTGTTGGCACCTCGATGAGGTTTTCACCAATGAATTTGTTTTGATTGTCCCATAGTGCCTCCGAGAAGGTTTCACTAAGGAACGTTGACTTTTGACTTTGATTGTCTTCTAGCGCCTCAATCAAGGGTTCACTAGAAGATGTTGATTTTGAATTTTGATTGCCCCCTAGCGCGTTTGGAAAGGTTTCACTAGGAGATGGTTCTTTTGTTGCATGAATCTGGTCTAGCCCCCCCGATATTTTGCCATTGATATGTTGCCATAGATGCAGTTAAACAAAGTATGATTCTGTTGGTCCCAATCGACACTTGTGGGAGGTGGAAGGTCAATATAATGGCTAGTTTGGTTGGTGGTAATGGCATGTGGAATGGTAATGGAATGGGGGGAGGTAACACAATCTTTGTAGAAGATACTAGGAGAACTTGTGTCGAAGCTGAAGTAATCATCCTCAAAAACTGTGGAAGGATCATAAATGTATTCAAACTGATCTGCGAGGCATGTGTAACCAATATTGTAACAATCATGAACATATTCTGATTCTGAAGTTGATTCTGACTCAAGGGACCCTGAATCCATTGTTGAGACTAACGTTGATTCTACTTCTGATGCTAAATCTGATGTTGGTTCAAGAATAGAACTTGACTCTAATTTTAAGTCTTCATCCGGTGTGGATGCTGCTACAATGATGTTTTGTTGAATGTTTGGTATTGGACAAGTAACGTCCTGTGATGGCATAATGGGCTCCATAGAGATTGGTTTGTCAAAGTGAGACTCCTCAATGAGGGAAAAAAGACCAAGAGACAATTCTTCAGAGACTGGCTTGTCAAAGGGAGACTCTTGAAAAATAGACACATGGTCAAGATAATGATTTGCCCAAAGGCGGTTATAATCATTAAGAATGACTCAACAAAGACTGGCTTGTTAGAGTGAGACTCTAACATGTATAGTATCAAAAGGTGATTCATCACAAGCTGACTCATCACAAATGGTTGGTTCAACAAAAACATCGCGCTTGGTTTGTTCTCTTGGCCTTGGTTTACAATCAATTGTAAAATACCAGTTTTGAATACATCGTGGTCTTTGAATGATTGACTCGGTTGGAGAGGTATTGATTGGCTTGGTTGGGGCTGGACAATTGGCAAGGGTTTTCTAAAGTGGAAAATGGTTGGCAATGGATGAAGGATGGTCGGCGGTGGTTGGATAATGGTAGGCTTAACAAAGGTTGGTTTATGGCCTAGGATAGTAACCGTGACCCATCGAGTTGTGACCCGTCGAGTTGTGATTGGACAACTTTGTTGGGATAACGAGCTACTATATGTGGAATGGTAATGGTAGGGCGTTGTGAAGCTTGGTGGCTTGCACAAGCCAAAGGATGAGGTCTTGGAATAGACATGGCAGGGCTTTGCGAAGCTTGGTTGCTTGCACAAGCCAAAGGACGAGGTCCTGGTATAGAAATGGTAGGGCGTTACGAGGCTTGATTGCTTGCACAAGCCAAAGGACGAGGTCCTGGTATAGAAATGGTAGGGCGTTGTGGAGCTTGGTTGCTTGCACAAGCCAAATGACAAGGTCTTGGTATCGAAATGGTAGGGCGTTGCGAGGCTTGGTTGCTTGCACAAGCCAAAGGATGAGGTCCTAGTATAGAAATGGTAAGGCGTTGTGGAGCTTGGTTGCTCGCACAAGCCAAAGGACCTTGGTATAGAAATGGTAGGGCGTTGTGGAGCTTGGTTTCTCGCACAAGCCAAAGGATGAGGTCCTGGTATAGAAATGGTAGGGCGTTGGTATAGAAATGGTAGGGCATTGTGGAGCTTGGTTGCTTACACAAGCCAAATGACGAGGTCCTGGAATAGTGATCTTCGGATGTTGTGGAGCTTGCTGACTCGCACAATCCGAAGGAGGGTTAATGGTGTAGGTGGGGGATCAGACACCATGAGTGGTAAGGGGGCGAAGATTGTACGTTAATCGACCCAAAGAATGTGCCACCAAACACGATGCTTGACTTTGTTCCCCAAATTGAGGATTGTGAGGAGGATATGGATCCATCTCACAAACCACTTCTTCACCATAGGGGTTTCGAACAAAGTCAATTTGTGTGGCCATTATATCATAACTTGGATTGTACATGACTCCACCATAAGTGTAGTGAGACATATCCACATCAATGATGAACCTTCCGCAAAAAGGCCTGGAGTTCTACAAACTGTGAAAAACAATGTCCAAAGGACAAATGGTTCAAACTTGGTCTAGGGGAGTTGTATTTCCAAAATGGTTTGTGCTAAAACTTGTTATAAAACAGTCTAACGTCAAATGTCTCACACAAAAGATCAAGCGGCTGAATAAAAATCGGAATGCCAAACTCTAGTTCCAAAGTGTTTCCAAAGTGTTCCAAACAAGTCTAATCAAAGAAAAATAAAAGTTGCTAGGTCTTTTGGCCAATCGCGGCGTCAAAGCTAGGCTCAAAACATGGATGTACTAGGACTTTTGGCAAAACAAGTACAAAAGCTTTAAAAACAAGGTGAGATTTAATCTAACAAATCTGAAACACTTTGGCATAAACTAGGCATTTGACTTTAGATATGAACTTGGTCAATTGGTATAAGGCATGAAATAAAAGGCATAAAGATGATAGGCTATTTCTCCCAAATAAATGCACAAACAAATAGTACTTCAATTGGGTAAAAAATTAACCTAAGTTACACAACCTAAAAGAGAAAGATCGGTGTCTAAGCCCAAATTACGCAAGGCATAAACATAAATCAATCAATGTTTGGATTTGAACTTTTCAATGGTTAATTGAAAGCTCAACTTAGGAAACTAGGCTGCATTGATCAAACAACAAGCTAGACAAAGGTGAACAATATAACGACACAAGACAAAGATCCAAGAAGCACATGTGGCTTTGGTTTCGAATTGGAATCTTGGACATAAGGCAAATAAGTCGATGAAACGATTCAAGCAGCATAATGATGTTATCGCGCTTTAAAAATGTAATTGATGGTTTGTTTCAAGACTCCAGGGCACAAAAATTTGAAATGATTTGGGCAGCATAACGTTACCTTTTCCAATCAAGTGACACACATACAAAGATTTGTCAAAAGACTAAGGCAAAGACATGGTGTCAAATGGATGGCATAACGCCTCCTCAAACAATAGAGTGATGTACACAAAATTCGTTTTGACGTGGCATAACAAACAAAAATAGATAGCCTTAGACTTAAAAACCATGTAATAAATGATAAAACGACACAAACATTGAAGTGTAACGTCCTAGATCGTAATACTAACAAGGTTGCATGGTACTGTTGAACTCCGTCTATATACGTGCTCTTGAGAGGATTTTAAGTGTTAATCCAAAAATAAAAGCGCATGAATAAGTAGGGTTTTTACACACCCCCTTCTCTCAAGAGATTGTATGGTGACATGGAACTTTGGGCTACTCGATTTGCATCAACAGTATGTCTGCGACAAGTGAGGTTTTTCTAAAACTAAATATTCGTGTGTCTAGATGGTCCCAAGTGTGGCTAACACAAGAGATGCTCACGTCATTTGGATCCGCATCAACCGGCTTGTTGTGAAAAGGTCTTGTTCTTTTCACAACAACTACATCTGTTGCTTGCTCAGTGTAGTGCGATGTCTGAGTTGCCCCTATGGTCCGAGGCAATATCTTATTAACGGAGTTTGCGTAACCGCTGAAGCAAACGTCCCAGTAAGTCAACCTCAATTTGTATACCCTATTGTGGAGTGGGGTTGAAATGATGTTGGGAGATGAATTCTTGGGTCAATGCTTCCCTAGAGAGCCCGTGAGGAGGCTATGAACTCCCCGCTCACATGCCCAATTGCATAAAAATAAATGACTAGTGAAAAGACTTTAAGGTCGTGTTTAGATCACCCAATTCATACGGATTTGGGGAGAGCCTTAACGACATTCTTTTCACGCCTTTGGACAAAGCACAAATGCAAAGAATGAGTGCTTTTGGTCACTCAATTCCTTTAAAGGGGACGGGGGGAGAGCATATACACATCAATCATTCTAGGAAAATAAACAACTTTGAAAGAACGAGCATGAAAATCAAACATTCTTAAGAGTATGTAATCTAAGTGTGAGTATTTATTTTAATGCACCAAAGTGAAATGTTTATGAAATTTGCCCCCTTGGCATTTGTTGTTGAAAGCTTGAAACAAAACAAAAATGATTTAAACAAATAGATTTTTAAAACACAAATTTGAAATGTGAAAATTGCAAGTTAGAAGTGTTTTAAATGTCTCTTGGTGGCCTTTGGGTCCTGCAAAAAATGTTAGGGGTGGTTTGAGATTTTGTGAAACACTTATGCAAATTGAAGGTAAACTAATGGCATATTTTGAAAATTTAAGAGAAAACATGTGGTTAAAAAAAAAAGCATAAAAAATGGAGTTCGGATGACCCAAATGAAGCTCCGAAAGATGGCCTATCAACTTGTTGTTCTGCACATAGATCGACGTCGGTTTTGGGTGATGCACATAGAGACTGACGTCCGTTCTGGGTGATGCACACAGAGGTCGACGTCGGTTTTGGGTGAATTGATGCCGGTCACGCAGAATCGACGTTGGTTCTGTTATAATCGATGTCGGTCTCTTTGTAATCTGTGTATCACTAAAAAACATAATACGTGAAAAACAATGTTAAAACTTGGATTTTGAAGATTGTTAAGCACTCAATAGAAAAACTAAGAGCAACATTTTCATCTTCTTGCTATATGGGATGTTTGAAGGTCCCACTGGGCGTGCCATTTGTGATCATAGGAATCCAAGAAGGGAGGTTAGTAATATGTTAGTTCAAATAAGAAAAACTTCAATAAACACGCTAACACTTACACTCCAAGCCTAAATCTTAAGGGGGAGCTTAGTAACAAAAAACAATTGAAAGCACAACTAAAATGCAAAAGACACAAAATCTTGTACCTTCCTTGAGAGCTCTAAATGCTTTGTTGAGTGGCTTGCTCGGCTTGTGCATCAAAGAGTCTTTAGCAAATGAAACTTGTTGGCTCCTTCTCTGCTTGGCACCATTGATTTTGATATGGCTTGATGTAGCTTGGCTCAAGATTTTGGCATTATAACACTACTTGCAAGACAATTTTGGCATTATAACACTAAATCAAATGGCTTGTCTCTCCAAATTTGCATTATAAGTTTGGCTTATGAGAGCTTAAAATTCACTTGGCATGGCATTGTATTTATAGCAAATGGATTTAACTCCAACCTTAGGAGAGTTAAGGTGGAGTTTAAACATGGAATGGGTTCAAACCTAACCTAGGTGAGTCAAATATAACTCTAGTAGAGTTAATAGTTGTCAAGTAATAATGATTTTCAGTGAATAGGTATGGGTGTCCAAAATAGATATTTTAGGATATTTTCAAAGAGTTTGACAACTCATAAAGACAATGATGAAATGCTAGGATATTTGTATTTTTGAATTTCTTTTTTATGATATTCACGAATCGCAAATGGATAATTGAACTAGGCATTCAATCTGGTTTAACTTGTTAATTGATTTTTATTAGCCATTTAGCTCTTTCTAGATTTGATTTTGTTCATGTGCCCCATTTAATAGGTCCATAAGCCAAATTGATTGTTGTGATGCCGCAAGATGACTTGGGATGAATCCGTGAGATGTTATGGTTGCATACGGTAGGATACCTCAATTAGGGATGTCTCAACATGATTCTGGGCTTTGATGAACGATGCGCAAGCAAATTTGGGACGTTCAGTGATTCTTAGGATTAATTTGCAATGGTTGGTAAAAATCGGCCTGAAGTCCGGTCGAAAGTCAGTTGTGGCCAGTTTTAGGTGTCTATAGCCACACACTGATATTTTGAACGCTCCTTTTCCTAAAGTCATACTTTTTCTGCAAATTGGCTTCTTGGACCTGACAAAATCCTTTGTCCCTACCAATGGATAAAGCAACTTCCACAATAAAGATCCCTAGGCAATGCACAATGTGCAGGGTATTTGACAGTCTATTCAGCCCAAGTTCCTCTAAACGATTTCCTACAATTTATCATTTTTTTCAAATTAGAATAAGCACTGTCAATTACAAAAACAGAGAAATACAATTAGTTACTGTGAATACCGCTCTTCTGTGTTGCTACTACTTTCCACATCACCCCCACCCAACTCTAGGTAGCAATGTTATAGTGGGAGGAGGATAACAAAATTAGCCTAAGTTACTGGGAAATAGGAAGGGAAGTGGAAATGAGGAACACCGGTTGCCAAGAACCCGTGGAATTGAAATGGCATGGGTAATGGATTATAATTTTGAGTTTAATTAATCGTCCATGCCCCTTATGCAATCTAAATTGATTAATGTAGCTAGTATTTTTTTTAATAAGTTAAAAAATTATTACTTGAGGATAAACAAGTACATCATCAAGAGTCTAGAAGACTCGAAACAAGACAACCAGAGACTAGCTCCTGGCAGGGAGCCGAGAAAGTTTTATTACATATAGCCAGATACCCTATAACGAGACCTAGAGAGAAGACACCAAGGTTGAGGGGGAGTGCCCTAGTTGTTATCTCCTTCAATTTCCTTTACTAGATGAATTACTTGAGCTTTGCGGTTATGAACGCAATGTCGGCGGTGTAGGTACAACTTCATATTCGTCGTATCCTCCGCCATCTTGGTCAAGATGTTTTGCATGCCTTCAATTTCATTTGTATTAACCTGGATCATAGTCAGAACCTGGGTGTGGAGTGTTTCTTCCTTTCCATTATTTTTAATGAGGTTTTTAATCTGAATTAGATTATCATTTACTGCCTCTGTCATGTTGTAGTGTGCCATTCTCACCGAGACATCCATCTCCTTTTGATGCTCAAGATTTTCATTGTTTTGCTTGAGGAAGAGGTTATTGATAATTACTAGAGTCCCCTTTATCGCTTGTATGCCTTTGGTCCCCTCTCTAAAATTCTCCAGGATTTGGCTTCCTTGGTTAACACCATTGTTTTAGTTGAAAGCGACAGAGCTCCACATTCCCATTCTCCACCATTCTTTGCTTCTTCTATTTTAATGGAGAATTGTTTTTTGATTGCCTGCCCTGCATAGAGTCGACTTTTCTTTTACTTGCATCTTGACTATGATTATCCTTATTGAATTCTACCTTCTCTTTACCTTCGTATTGGTGACCCTTTTTTTGGTCATTTTGTCTTATCCACCTTCTTCCCTCTTGCACAATGGCGTAGAAATGTCTTCTTTAACGGGAGTGCTCTGCTTCATTTCCTTGAAGAGAAGTATCTGGCATGCTATCTTGATTGGTGCCAACCTAGACTTCTGCCTCTTGCTCCTTGGGTGTCCTCCCATTGGCTTATCCCTTTGTTACCCCCATCATCTTGGCTTGCTGATCTGATCGACCCATCTTCCAAGCTCCTTGTTTGTTGATTATCAGACTTATGAGTCATCTCAGTTGGCTCCATGTGGGAGGCGCCATTATTTTCTACTTGAATATGGACCGCCGTAATTGAATTTTCCTCCGTAAATGCTCTAAATTTTTCCAGCATATTGATTCTGATAGTCAATAAGAGGCATAGGCCCTGGAGAATCACTATTGCCATCAAGCAGGGCTACGTCAAAATAGAAGCCAGGTTGGAGAAAGATTTCAATGGTGCTGAAGTGAAGGTTGTGCACACAAGAAAAACATTGAAAAGAAATGATGAGGGTTTCCATGTGAAGGAGACGATAAGGAGGTGGGCGACATAGAGAAAAGAAAGCTCCAAAACAAAACAGGAAGTTCTGCCCACAGTGGTGCCACCCTGCCAAACATGCCCAATGGGAAAGTGGATAGCGCGTGGAGCACCCACCTTGCTAGGCTTGACACGGGTTGCCACTTTTGAAAAGACCAAACATGATTTCCTACGTTGCCACATTTGAAAAGACCAAACATGATTTCCTACGTTGCCACAAGACTTAGCAAAAATTCCGACGATGGGTTTGCACTTGCTAAGACCAAGATGGGAATTAAATGAAAATGGTTGGCTGATAGGTTTCCTTTCCATACCTTCCTCTCCCTCCTTTTTTAGTACATTCCCCAATAATCTCTTTAGCAGTCCAAACATTGTATTTTAATAATTTCTTCTAATTCTTTCATCTCTTTATTCTCGGAGATACTTTCCATATTTCCTTTCTTGTCCTTTGAGTGGGATAGAAGCTTGAAATTCGCCAGCCAATCTACCACTCAATTTCCTTCTCTCAGGGTGGGATTCCATTTAACTCCGCCAAAATAACGCCAAAGTTTTTTCGCTTATTCAATTATCCGTTTAATTCTCCAATCAAGGTTTTTGCTGCTATCCATGGCTCTGATGATCGTGAGCGAATCTCCTACCATGACAGTCCTGATGTTTTCTTCCAAAGCCAACGTCATCCCTAGAACAAGGCCTTCTATGTTGTTTGTGTTGATTTCGATATAGATGGCTTTATACGCTAACACTTGTCCCTTATGATCTCTTATAACCACCATTGCTCCCAACTCCCCTGGGTTCTGCTTCGAAGCTCCATTGAAATTCACTTTATACCTCCCTTGTTCTGGTGGTACCCATTTGACATTTCTTCTAATCATTTATTTCACCTGCATGTTACTTGGTTTCATAGCTTCATAGATCTTCCTGACCCTTCCCTAGTTTTGAAGGATTTTCACTTCCTTCGGACTAGCCCCCTTGTTTTTCAACTGCTTTGAGGAAGAGACAATTTGACTAATGCTAACTTGTAACTTCAAGGTCTTATACTTGTCGTTGTGCTCGAAGATCCAAACTTTCCATGTTAGGAGACTCGGTCCCATTTCCCATATATGCTTTAAAATGTTTAGCTTCTTGTTACCTTGCCAGACCCTGAGGTGATCTAAGAGGTTGTAGTTCAGAGCCCAACTCAAATGATACTTGTTTAGAAACTTGTTCCAAAGCCTCTAGGTGTAATTATAGTGAAGAAGGTGCTCCACGTTCTTTTCATTCCTGTAGCATAGCACACATCATGACGGACCCTGGAAACCTTTCTTTTTTAAAATTTCTCCTATTAGGATCTTTCCATGTGTGGCCAACAACAAAAAGGCTTTTGCCTTCGGCCATGTGTTAGAGCTCCAAATTCTACTCCATACAAATTTTTCTAAGGCATTGTACCCTTATGAGAATCCGTTAATCATTACCAAGAACTTTGAGGAGTAGAAGCTTTGAATCCATCTTCTCCATTCCAGACTGAACCCGAACTTTCCGAGCACTCCATCTAGAAAGGATCAACTGACTTTATCATAGGCCTTGAAGATGTCCATTTTAATCAACATTCTTTGTCTCCTACTAATGTGTAGGGAGTGGATGATTTTGTGGGCAATTACAATTCCATCTGTGATTTTTCTTCCCTTGACGAAGCTTCCTTGTTTCTCTTAGATAAGTTTTGGTAGTATTCTTTGAATCCAATTAGCAATGATTTTTGAGATGTTCTTGTAGATGGTGTTGCACAAAGAAATTGGACGAAGTCTTCCAGGGGCCTGCTTTTCGATTTTTTGGGGATGAGGATGAGGAATATAGAGTTGAGAGCTTTCAATATTCTTTGAGATTCCTTGGATTTCCGTACCACTTGATGTCTTCCCCTAAAAGATCCCATAAGTGTTCAAATAATACTTGGAATCTTGTAGATTGTCCATTTGGAGAAAGACCCATTGAGAGCAAGTGGGTAGATAGGGTGAAGTGTAAGGCTGATGGATTGGTGGGAAAGTACAGAGCAAGGTTGGTAGCCAAGGGGTATGCTAAAAAAGAAGGCACAAATTATGATGAGACATTTGCACCAACAACCAGGTGGGACACAATGAGGATGGTTTTAGTCCTTGTGGCGTGATAAAATTGGAAGGTATATCAAATGGATGTTATAAGTGCTTTTCTTAATGGTGATGTGCAAAAAGTTGTTTACATGTTAAAACCACAAGGATTGGTAGTAAAGGGTTTATAAAGTAAGGTATGTTGCTTGACTAAAGCTTTGTATGGTTTGAAACAAGCACCTAGAGCCTTGTATGCAATGATTGATAGTTATTTGAGGCAAATGGTTTTATGAGGAGTGAATACGATGGTATCGTTGTCAACCTGGAGCTGCGCCCTGATTCGAGGACGTGCGCGAAACGATCAGTCCTCTATCCGGTTGAAACAATGGGATCTTCTCACGAGGGTGGGTGCCTCAATAGTGAGAAGAACCTCCAGAGAAGGCTGGTTCCTGTATGATGTATCAATGAAGATTCCTACTCTACGCTGATGACTACCGTGGGAAAGGGAGAAAGAAAACTTAAAGGGGAAATCCTACCTAAAAGGGGGTGATACACCAGAATTATGATCCTACTCAGCTCGAAACCTTGAACACTGAGCGAACAAGAGAGAAGGAAGAGCTTAGACTTCAATTAATCACTTGTGCATAAGTATTTCATGCAGAGGTTCGGTACAATGACTAAAACCTGAGGGAAATGGTGGAGAGAGGTCTGATAAAAGACACTTTGCAGCCGCCTAACATCCACTTACAGTCTCAGCGAAAGACAATAAAGAACACTTTAACATGACCTGCACAAAGACAATATAGCAACTAGGTACGAAACAAAATTTGGGAAGGGAGAGAACTCTACCACTTATGCAAATTGCTGAAGAAATATACACTGCCATGCTTGAAATCTGAAAGTACAGTCCTTATTGATCGAAGAGGTTACACAACTTTTAATGGCAGAGTCTGGTCTAACCAAGAGAGATTGGATTATTTTTAATCAACGCTGAAAGCCATTATATAGCAAATTACAAGAGGCCAAAGATAGGCGTATAAACTTGAAGAGAAAGATTTACTTTTGTTAACTCCAAGCTTTGCTTGGCCTTAAAATAAAATATATTTTTCCTTTGTCCTTGCATGAAGCCTATTCGCTTGATGAAGCGCACCCATCCTTGTCATGAACCGTCCACCTCTTTTTGCATGTAAATCTTCTAGTGGTTGCGGCGTTTGATCAATTAGTCAACTCTAAATCTGGACTAGTCAACTCCTTGTTAGAACTCGGGACTCCTGTTGAAGCCGGATTTAGTCCTTCGGATGCATGCGTTGAATGAAGACAAACAGGTCTTTAATGATCAATCAACTGAAACTTTGACCGTTTATTCAAAAATAGCTGCGATGTCGAAAATAGCTCCAATGTTCGAAAATAGCTCCGATGTTCGCATGTATTTCGTTCTAATTTTGATCGTGTCTATTCCCGGTAGGATTCATATTCAACTCCTTGATCGGATTATCTATTTTCTATTCCTTTTTGCACAGTCGGCTTCCATTTATTTCGGACTTTCTGCTATCTCTTTAGTTTCAACGGTTACTTCCTGCAGGAAAAAATTGACGGCCTGCAGGACGTCACCGGAAACTGTGATATTTCCTTCGGAAAAATTTCTCGGACTTATTTTTGTCATTTTTCTCTGTTGGCTCTTTTGTATTGGTCGCTGAGTCATATTCCTGCGAATTTCTTTTGATTGTCTAAGCTTCCGAGTTCCTTCGGAATTTTGTCTTGTGCCAGCGTTTTGTTTTGAACGCCTTCGTGGACACTTCCGAATTTCTTCGGACTTTTTGTCCGAAGGAATTCCTTCGGACAAAAAGTCCGAAGAAATTCATACCCTTAGTTTTTCCTAGTCTTTCAAAGATTTATCAAACTTTTGACTTTTCTCGAGATTTATTCTCTATGTCAGTCATTCCGAATTCCTTCGGACAAAAAGTCCGAAGGATTCCAATTGTCTTTGACTTAGTTTTTTGAAAGGTCCGGGGTCTTTTCTTTATATGTTTGACTTGTGCTATTTCCGAATTCCTTCGGACTTTTTGTCCGAAGGATTCTTTCTTTTCCTTTGCTCTACGAAATGCCTTTCGGGATGTCCACGTGTCCTTCGGCAGTCCACGTGTCCTTCGGGTGTCTTTGCCGACCAAGTGCCCTCCGCAAGGGCACTTGTCCCTCGGGGGGCTCGCTTGACTTCTTTGATTGAACCGCTCCTTTGAACCAACCGTTGAACCAATTGATTGAACCGGTTCAATGGTTCAAGCGGTCATTGAACCGAGTGATGAACCCTTTGATTGAACCAAAACATTGAACCAATTGATTGAACCGGTTCAATGGTTCAAGCGGTCGTTGAACCGAGCGATGAACCCTTTGATTGAACCAAAACATTGAACCAAACGTTGAACCAATTGATTGAACCGGTTCAATGGTTCAAGCGGTCGTTGAACCAAGGCTTTGAACCGAGAGATGAACCCTTTGAGTGAACCGAGTGTTTGAACCCTTTGATTGAACCGAAACATTGAACCAACACGTTGAACCAAGCCGATGAACCATTTGATTGAACCAAAGCAATGAACTTTGCCGATGAACCATTTGATTGAACCAAAAAACCATCGAACCGTTTGAACTGAACCGAAGCGTTGAACCTACTGAGTGAACCGTATGATTGAACCATCCGATGAACTTAGGCGTTGAACCAAGGAAATGAACCGGTTCAATGGTTCAAAAAAGGCTAACTTTGTGAATTCTAGACAAGAGTCCGAAGAAGCTTTACAAAACCCTGCACTCTCTGAACTGGTTCTTCATCTGCCGAAAGACTACACCTGCAGAGTCCGTAGAAAATTTCTGATTGAGTCCGTAGAAAATGCTGTCTGAGTCCTTAGAATCAGCAAAGGAAAACAATGAATTCTTCCATCCTTGGCTGGAGACGAGAACTTTCCAAATAGCAAGAAAAAATCTGACTCGTGGAAGATTTGTCAACAGGTACTCCATACATTCAAGCGCAAGGAAACAAATTGTGATTATAGTTTTGTATGTTGATCTTTTAATAACTGGAAATGTTGACAAACAACTTAAACGGGGCAAAGAAAATGTCAAGAGAAGGTTTTGAAATGATTGATTTGGTCCCGTTGCACTATTATTTTGGAATAGAGGTAAGACAACACGATCATAGTATTCTCATTTCACAAGAAAACTAAATATGGGAATTGTTGAAAATGTTTAAAACGGAGGATTGTAAACCATCTCTAACACCCATGGAAATCTGATGTTAATCTTTCTAAGGATTAAGGAGGTGAATTGGTAGATGACACAAGGTACATCCAATTGGTCGGAGGTTTCATTTATTTGTTGAATACTAGACATGATATTTCATTTATAGTTAGTATTTTGTCTAGATTCATGCATGAACAAAAAGAGTCATTGGCTAGCAGTTAAAGGAGGTTTGAGATTGTTACTCCCCTTAACCTATAGTGTGTCTAGGGATATGTGGCTGACTTGTGGTGTACGTAACCTTTCATAATATCTTGTCCAATTTTTTTATGATTCTTATTTTATTAGTAGGGTCGGCCTATGGAAAAACCATGGCCTAAGTAGAGTATATATAAGAGATAGTGGTTAGTCTTTGAGCATCATATTGCAAATTCAGTTCTTATTGCACTGTTGTGGAGGTTGCCCCCTTGAAGTGTCTCAGTCATATATATAGAGTATTTGCTCTTTTGTCAAATATTGTTTTGGATCTACTTATTTTGCTCATATTTTTACGATATATTATTCCATTGGTGTGAATTACATAAGTAATTTTATTACAAGTGATGTCAAAGCATCAATTTGGGCAAGTTTCTAAGTTGTGTTTTTTTCCGGATTTGGTGTCGTTATTCTGAGAGTTGAGGAATTAAAAAAAACATAACTTGTGATTTGGAGAGAATTTAATGTTTTCGTCACTGCAGTATTGTTTGAAGCCTTTTTAAAAAAAATTAAAAATTCAGCCAATACATTTTTTTCACACCCTTGTGCAAATTAGTAGTTGTTGGATTCATCTTGGTGAGATGATCGCAACAGTATAATTTGCCAATACATTTTTTTAGAGTCTGAAACCCTCAATTGTAGGGTTTGTACATGGCTGGTCCTAACTCTTGTGGCTACGAGAAAGGACGAGACACCTCAAAAACACCTCACAAGAAAGACATGGAATCTGGAACTTCGGGTCCCTCGGTTTATAAAGTGGTTCACCAAATTCAATTAGATATGCAAAGCATGGTGACGAAAAATGATCTCGATGCAGTAAAATGGGACATCACTAAGGTAAAAGGGGACATCGATGATGTGAAGACTCAGTTGGCAACTATCAGTGGGCAATTGACCACTCATACGACTCATTTTCAACCAAATAATACTCCACCGCTCCATTCAGGGTCCTCCAACCAGAACAATCAAAATTTCAATACTAGTTCAAAGCACATGATGTCGAAAGTGGAAGTGCCAAAATTTGATGGTAAGGATCCACCCACTTGTATCAATCAAATGGAAAATTTATTTGATTTACATTAGACCCCATGTGCATAGAAGGTGGTCATGACATCTTTGTATTTAAACACTGAGTGGTTCATTTGGTATCGGCGGTTGTGTGCTCAGAAGAAAAAGAAGCGCCTTCTTGTTAGCTGGTCGGTATTTACTGATGAGTTGTAGATGGACTATCACAACATCTCCGAAAAACTACTTCAATAAGTTAGCAAAGTTGTGACAAATAGGGCATGTCAAGGATTACATTTAGCAATTCTAGAATCTCTCCTTACGCGTGGATGACGTCAATGAGTACAACATGAATGACCTATTCTTGGGTGAGCTCAAGGATAACATCTAGCTTGATGTTTGCATGTTTAATCCAAGTTCAGTATATGGATCCATAACATTAGCACGCAAGGCAGAGGAAAAAGATCTGGGCAAACGAAGGGCTTTCACTTTTGGTTCAGAATGCAATTCTCCAACAATCATTTCCTCAGTCTACAAGATTGATCGCTTAGCAAATTGAAGCGAAGTGTGCAAAAAGGTTATGTTTTGGTTGTGATAGCAAATGGAGCAAAGGACATAAATGTGCTAAGAATAAGTTGTTCTACACTAAAGGATCCAATGAAGATGAAGAAGATGTGACCTTATGTGAGGGTGAGGAGACAGAGGAGGATTATGTAGATTCTCACCCTACTCTCTCCTGTCATGCACTTTTAGGTATTAGCATGTCTCAAACCCTTAAGGTTGTGGGCTTTCTTAAGAAATATAAGGTGATAATATTGATTGACTTAGAGAGTACACAATTTCATCAACAGTAAGTTGGCTACTTATTTGAATTGTTTCATTTACCTAGCTTCAAAATTTTAGGTCATGATTGCAGATGGTGGCACAATCAATTGTTTTGGGAAATGTCATAGTATTAAACTTGTTATGGGAGATTACAGACGAGACTCTCCTATGTTTGTTATTCCCATGGGTGGGGCAGAGATTGTTTTGAGAATCCAATGGCTTACAACCTTGGGCACAATAGAGATGAATTTCCAAGAATTGTTCATACGTTTTCATTCTGAAAGTAGGACATTTGAACTACGTAGATTACAGACAAAATATCCACAATTGGTTAGTTCGCTCCAGATGACGAAGATTTTTAAAAAAGTGGTTGGAGGATTTACAATTGTTCTCCATAAAAGCTCAACCAACAAAGGCGACTACACATCCTGTTCTATAGAGGATTCTTGATGACCACCCAATTGTTTTTGGTGCCATGCCAAAAGGACTACCACTAAGTAGAGAACATGTTCATGCCATTCTCCAGCTTTAGGGTAGTCAACCACCTAACATCAGACCATACAAGTATCCATATGCCCAGAAGAGTGAAATTGAAAAGATGGTATATGAAATGTTGGATGCAGGGATTATCAAACATAGCCAAAGTGAATATTCATCCCCAATGGTCATGGTGTGTAAGAAAGATGACACTTGGAGAATGTGCCCAGGCTATAGAGAACTCAACAAGTAGACCATCAAAGATAAGTTCTCTATTCTAGTAATTGATGATTTGCTAGATGAATTACATGGTGTTGTTTATTTACACAATTAGATATTCGTTTGGGGTACCATCAGATTTAGATAAAAGATGAGGATATCTCTAAAATAGCTTTCAGAATTCATGAAGGCCATTATGAGTTTATAGTCATGCCGTGTGGTTTTACAAATGCACCATCTACATATGAAATTTTGATGAACATTGTTTCTAGGCCTTTCTTGAAGAAATTTGTGTTGGTGTTTTTTGATGACATCCTAATATACAACAAAACTCCGGAAGCACATTTGTAGCATGTAAAACAGGATTTGTTAGTTCTGGAACAACATCAGCGTTATGCAAAACCTTCAAAATGTGATTTTGGAGTCCAAGAGGTAGATTGCTTGGGTCATATTGTTTCATCTGGAGTCAAAATTGATCCTCAAACGATTAAAGCTATGATGGAATGACAGGGGCCAAAAACCTTCAAGAATTTTAGGATTTTTTTGGGGCTAATAGGTTACTATCGCAAACTTGTGAAAAATTATGATAGCATAGTAGCACCACTCAAAATCTTGTTGAAGAAAGATTCTTTCCATTAAAAGGATGTAGCCACCAAGGCTTTTAAGAAGTTGAAGGAGGATATGTGCCCCACTCCAGTTTTGGCTACCCCTGATTTTTCCAAAACTTCTATTGTTGAATGTGATGCATCAGGTTATGGCATGGGAGTAGTACTTATGCAGGAAGGATGACACATTGCATGTGAGAGTCGTCAACTCAAGGGTAAAAACTGGGTAAAGTCAATCTATGAGAAAAAGATAATGGTTATTATTCATGTAGTGAAGCAATAAAGACCTTTTATGATGGGTAAACACTTTAAGGTAAAGATTGATCATGATAGTCATCTTTTTTAGAACAACAATTATCGTTAGAACAAAAATGGGTGACTAAAATGCTGGGATATGACTTTGAAATCATCTATAAGGAAGGAAAAGAGAATGTTGTAGTAGATGCACTATCCAGGTTGGATGAATCCACTGAGGCATTGTTATGTGCAATGATCATTTGGCAGACATTGGTTGGAAGAGGCACGAGCAGAAGGGGAGAATGACAAGGATACATAGGTTTTGATTCAAAATATCCAACACGATTCTGATGCCTGGGCCAAACTTGAGTGGAAAGGTAATGCATTATGGTATAAAGATCACTTCTACCTATATAATTTTTCTAGCCTCAAGCACAAGACCTCAAGGAACTTCATGCATCTCTAATAGGGGCACTTAGGATTTTTGAAAACTTATAATAGAATCAAACAAAGTTTCTTTGGGGAAGGATTCAAGGGGGATATACAAAAATTTGTGGATGAATGCATGGTGTGTCAATAGAACAATGGTGAAACAATTAAGACACATGACCTTCTACAACTTTTATCCATTCTTAGTCAGAGGTGTGAAGTCTCCATGGATTTCATTACAGGTTTGCCAAGGTCTGAAGGTAAAAATGTCATCATGGTAATTGTGGATAGGCTCACAAAATATATATTTTTTTGCTCTTTGTCGCAACTTTTTGTAGCTAATATAGAAGTTGCTGCTTTTGGGATATAGTGCAAAAGCTACATGGTACTCCCAAGAGCATTGTAAGTGATCATGATCACATCTTAACCAGTAATTTTTGAACTGCTTTATTTTCATGTTTGGGTACTCAGTTAGCTCATAGCTTGTCATATCATCCCCAATCTGATGGGCAAACAAAGGTGGTCAACAAATGCCTATAAAGTTATCTCCATTGTTTTGCATCAGATAAACAAGAACGGTGGGTTCACTGACTGCCACTTGCAGAATGGTGGTATAACACTTCCATGCCTCCATGTCACAACTATTTGTTGCAGAATGGTGGTATAACACTTCCATGCCTCCATGTCACAACTATTTGTTGCAGAATGGTGGTATTACAGGGTTGCCGAGGTCTGAAGGTAAAAATGTCATCATGGTAATTGTGGAGAGGCTCACAAAATATGTTTATTTTTGCTCTTTGTCACAACTATTTGTAGCTAGTATAGTAGTTGTTACTTTTGGGATATAGTTCAAAAGCTGCATTGTACTCCCAAGATCATTGTAAGTGATCATGATCACATCTTAAACCAATAATTTTTGGAATGCTTTATTTTCATGTTTGGGTACTCAGTTGGCTCATAGCTCGTCATGTTATCCTCAATCAGATGGGCAAACAAAAGTGGTCAACAAATGCCTAGAAGAATATCTCCATTGTTTTGCATCAGACAAACAAGAACGGTAGGTGCATTGGCTGCCACTTGCAGAATGGTGGTATAATACTTTCATACCTCCAAAATGTCTCATTTTGTGGTGTTTTATGGTGATCAACCCCCGTCCATCACTTCTTCCCTGAGGGTGCAATCCAAGGTTCGCGTTGTTGAAGAACACATTTAACATCAATAGGTGGTACTAATTGGTCTAAGAGAGAATTTGGCAATGGTACAAAATAAAGTAGCAAGTGGATCAACATTAGAGTGCGGCATTTTGACATAGGTGATTGGGTCTTTGTGTGTTTGCAGCCATATAAGAGATGTCTCTGAAGCAACAAAAACAGGATAACAACCTTTCTCCAAATTATTATGGCCCTTATAAGATTTTGCAGAAAATTGGTAGTGTTGCATACAAACTGGAGCTACCCTAGTCCACTCGTATACATCTTGTATTTCATGTATCTTGATTGAAGAAGGTAATTGGACAAAGAGTTTCTGCCTAAACTGAGTTACCAAAACTATATGAAGAAGATCGAGTCATTCTAGAACATGAGATCTTGCACACACGCACAAAAAGGCCGAGAACAAGAGATATTAAGGAGCATTTGATCAAGTGGAAGAATTTGAACTGCAAAAATGCAATGTGGGAGGATGAAGCTTTTCTGCGACATCCAAAGTTGTTTAACGTTAAGAACAACATTGTTTTGAAGGGGAGGGGCATGCTACGCCCTTAACCTATAGCGTGTCTATGGATATGTATGACTGACTTGTGGCTTACATAACTTTTTATAATATCTTGTCACATTTCTCTATGATTCTTATATTATTAGTAGGGTTGACCTATGGAATAACCATGGCATAAGTAGAGTATATATAGGAGGTAGTGGTTAATCTATGAGCATCATATTGTAAATTTTGTACTTATTGCACTGTTGTGGAGGTTGGTCCTTCGAAGTGGCTCGGTGATATATATCAAGTATTCTGCTATTTCGTCAATTATTGTTGTGGATTTGCTTATCCTGCTCATATTTTTACGATATATTATTCCATTGGTGTGAATTATCCAAGTAATTTCCTTACAAAGATACTTGTAGGGAACTAAAACATTTGGCATGGAATATAGGGAAAATAAGAATATCAAGCATGCACGTTTTTAAGATGTACACTATGGTGGCAGTGTGGATGATAGTGTTCATACTACAAGTTACTTGATACATTTGCAGCTATGTTGCAAAGGTACGCCCTCCCCCCCAGCGCCACCTGTTCAGAGACGCCTCCGGCATGGGGTCGTCTTGGGGACTCCCGGAGGCGTTCGTGGCCGTGCCGAAAATGTCCGGCACGGCCACGGACGCCTTTGGGAGTGCTCGGGACGTCTTTGGGTGTGCCCGAGGGATTCTGGCAGAAAAATGGAGAAAAAGTTAAAAAAAAAACTCTGAAAATCCTTTAAAAAAAAAACCCTAAAAACTAAGCACCCCTAAACGTAAATCCAGTCTGAACCCAACAGTATATAAATAAAATAAACATATAAGTATAAGAAACTAGAAACTAGAAACTAGATGTCCATATCTAAATGTAAACTTATACTTTAAGTTATATTTTATTTATATACTTTCAGGATGTTTGAGAGGGGTTTCGGACCACTAGGAGCTATAATGCAAATTCTAGGTTTTGGAGGATCCTATCATATTTCAGAGTTAGTCAGATTCTAGGGTTTCAGACTTAGCCATATTTCAGGGTTTCAAGATTTCAAGGAGACATCATAGGAGGTATGAAGGCTGCATGAAGGGATGTATGCGTGATAGAATAGTATGAGAATATCTCTCGCAAAGTGCCACAATCCGATCCCACCCCATTCCCTATGCACCCCTTAAGGCATGCACTCGTGAGATTCAATGCACCGATGAGCCCTTGTGAGAGAAAGTGTCAGTAAATGATAAAGTTGAAAAATAATGGGAGTGGCATTCATGATTTTGTGGGCAATCGAGATGATTTATTCTAGATTTGAATATACATCTTGTCTTTGAAGTAATGAATGAATGAATATTATATATTTTTAAGTGTTTTATCATTTATAGACAAATATTTTCATACTATGTAGTTTCAAGTGTTTTACTAAACAAATGAGTAATATATATATATATATAGACATACCCACGACGTATCCAAATCAAGGTTTTTGAAAAATGACGTACCCGCATACCCGAGACGTCCCCGTATCCGTACCCAAACAACATAGATTTGGAGACAAGCAATGACTTGGTGTTTGAAGAAACATGATACGTGGCTAACTCCACAACTGAATTAATTACATTGCCATGCAAGATGCTTCGAGAGAGGTCGTACATCTTCGTAGGATTCTTTAGCGTTTGCAGAATGGTTAGAAATGCTCAATACTGTTGAAAGTTGATAATCAAAGTGCCATCAAAATTGCAAAGAACTTTGTACTTCATGCAAAGACCAAACACATGGAAATGAAGTATCACTATTTGAGGATGTTGACTACAAAGAACATAGTTGATCCTATTATTGTACTATAGACGAACAAGTAGTAGACATTTTCGCAAAGCTTTTGTATCGTGTCAAGTTCGAGCAATGCAAAGGATTTCTTGTGATGATGCAAATTGAAGAAGCAATACTAGTTGAAGATAGATTTTGGGTCACATGGGGGCATGTTAGGAATATTGATCCAAAGTAAATGATTTAGACGTTAGACTAGTTAGGCTAGTTATGCCGATAGACTTAACCTATAATGGTAGTTGCAGGGTGGTGGTGGAGTGTAATAGTGTGAGATGTCAATAAGAATGGTCGACCTTAAATTTGACGTCTATTTGATTGTCATGGAAGTTTTTCTTCTTGCTTAGAAAGTTATTGAAAAATTGTGATATCTTGGGCATCTGGTGGAGTTTGGAGCCCTTTTTTTTCCCAGAAAGATTTCTTTCAGCTTGACGCAATGTTATAGTTAGATTGATGCCATCTGTCACTAGTAATTGGGAAATTTGTAGAGAAGGCAATGAAGTCATTAATAAGTGTGATATGTAACAAATGCAAAGTAGGCACCTCGAGATTAGTATCTCTTGACATTTTATAGATGAATATAGTTAAGGTATTTGTATTAGTTTATTTCTTTAAAACATTTTTTGCATTGATAGGCATAACCTACAATGGTAGTTGTGGCTGGTGGAGTGTAGTAGTGTGATGTCAATATAAATGACTGACCTTAAATTTGATGTTCATTTGATTTTCACAAGAGAGTTTCAACCTATAATTTGACCTCCATTTGATTGTCATACGAGAGATGTTCTTGCTTGAAAAAGGTGATTGAAAAATTGTGATATTTTGGCATGCAGTGGAGTTTGGAGCCCGATTTGTTTTTCCCTAATAGATTGTTATGAGCACAGGGCAGTGGTGTAGCTAGATTGTGGCTATTTGTCGCCATTTAGTGGAGAAGGTAATGGATTTGTTAATCAATGTGGTATGTGACAAATTTAAGATAGGTAGGTCAAAATTTATCTCTCGGCATTTGATATATTTAAGATATTTGTGCTAGTTTAATTACTTGTGTGCACGCATGAGGAATGATGTTGAAGAGTCATCCTCATTTTGAATTATTTAAATATTTAAAAGTCATATAGACATTTGAGTAGAATAAGAATTTGAAAAGCTTGCTCTTCCACTTCCATATTTTTTCTTTTTATTCTTCAATAAATTGTTTAAGTATGGGATAACAACCTATGGACGCCCATCACAATATTTGTAATTATTTTGTTGATATCAATAAAATAGTCTCTGCCAACTAGGATTTGGAAAAACCTCCTCTAATTTTATCACACAATTGGTCTTATCAAAATATTTTCCTTGGGGATCTTTGGTGCACTATATATTCTTGGAGTGATGTCTTTTTTTGGCAACGACCTCTTAGTTTCTCCATTTAGAGCTGAATTCTTGATAGTTTTTTCCCCCGTTTTGATACCAAAGAGATTGGTTTGAAGTCCAACATCTTGTAGCTTCCTATATATATATATATATATATATATATATATATGGCACTCTATCTTGGCTGAATAGTTGGGTTTGTTTGTCACAACTGTTGCGTTTCCTTTATCTTCCTTTGTTAGCACAATGGTTAGATTCATATCAACCTTTTGAGAGTCATGTGCTGAGCTTTGGAAGTATTACTTTGTGGAGTTTTCATATACCTGAGAGCCACAACACAATTGTGCCTAATATCTTCAGTTCTATCCCTAGAGAGAGATTTGATCACACTTTCCATGCCTACCACAAAATCTTCCAATGAGATATGGCTTGGAAGTACTGGGATCTGCCATCCCCTGAGATCTAATGGAAGACAATGCATGAGATTGAGACATGGCTGCATTGCGACATGGATCAGATCCAATGTATCTATGTTAGAGAAAATGCGAGCTCCCCTATCCTTAGATGTGGAGTTAAGTTGTCTGGACCAAAGCACATTTGCCAAGTCCAAAACATTGTCATCACATCCAGATCTTAGCAAAGCTCAAAGCCCTTCCTCAAAAGCTGCAAAAGCTTGTCCCGCTTGGATTGATGAGCATTCTGGGATTTCTTCATGTGATGAGACGTTAAGAAATATTTGTTTGTCATCGTCGGATCTATCAAAAAATGAGGATAGTGTTGTGGCTGACTATAGGTTTGATGTTGGATCCAGTGTTGTGCAGATTGAACCCCATGTTGCCGAGTTGTCATTGCACCAGGAGGTTCATAGAGATGGTACTTCGGATTTTGCAGTTGATTCAGCTCTCTGAGTTTCTACTTATAATCTCCACACAGAGACATGTCTTTAGATTGTTGGGAAGATAACCTGGTTGTGAATTTGTCAAGTTTTGAGCTCGATGATCCTACTTTGAGGATTCTATGAAAAGGACTGGGTTCTCTAATTACTCCTACCCATATTCCACTGGAAGATTTTGTTGGGCATTGAAAGTGTGGTCAGATATCTCCCAAGGGATATGGCTGAAGAAATCATGCAGGATTGTGTTGTGGCTTTAAGATATTTGAAACCTCCACGAAGTTATATTTCCAAAGTTGATCGCAAAACTCTTAAAAGGTTGAATACGAATCCCAAGATTGTGGTAACGAAGGCAGATACAGGTAATGCAACGGTCACGATGAACAAATTTGACTATTTGACCAAGATGGGGGACCATCTACACAATAGTGGAAGCTATAAAATGTTGGACTTCAACCTAATCTCTTTGGTATTAAAAAGGGTGACAAAAGCTGTCAAGAATAGTGCTTATGTATATAGTTAAACTTCTTTGACTTGGACCAAGAAAATCGTTAAAACTTGGCAAATTAAAAAATATAAAGTCATAAAATAAACTTAAATAGCATGCAAAATTCTGTTAAAAAGCATAAAAAATGAATCTATAGAAGTATATTTTCTATTAGTTTTATGCCAAAAAAATAATAATGTGGAATTTTTTTATTGATTGGCAATTTTCTGCCTGAAACTCATGGGTACTTGCAAATCCCTGATAAAAAATCCCTTGGTTAGTTACTCGGTGATTTATTGCGAGTTTTAATACTATGCTTTAGATGAAGAAATTGAGAAGTTGCCAAAGGAAGAGGCCTCTCATATGTAATATGATGCACCAAAGATCCGCAAGGAATTTTTTTTGCTAAGACAAATTTTGGATACTGCTTGATGCTAAAGTTTTAAAGTAAAATGTGTATGTTGGTAAACGAATCTTTAGAGCTCTTTTCAAGGTGGTTGATTCATGGGAAAGTCATCAGAATGATAATATTGCAACTTGTCATATTCAAGTTATCCTCCTCTACATTGAAGGGATATCTAACAAGATTGCAGGAATTTTGAAGGTGCAGAACATTAAGATGACTTTTCTTCCTTTATCAGAAAAAACCTCAAGTCTTCTAAAGATTGGCTTCAACTGAAGTTAAATAGTGGCGTTTATTGAATTAAATGCTTTTGTGGGAGACCATACATAGGGGGGACGAATGGCATTTATGCTTTGCTTGGGAGGCTGAGGATTCTCAAGATGAGAGAAGGTTCTTGAAATCACTTAATTAATTTTGATTTAATTATAGGTTTGATTAATTAATTAGATGGTGCAACTTAGTAACGGCTACGTCCTAAACACAGCCAAACAACTAGCTCACAACCAATAAATTTTCAAGCATATTAACTGATTTAAATGAATTAACATCTAATTAATGCTTTCTAGAATCAATATGTTATTTAATATGATAGATTTTTGTAAATGAGTAGCTCTACTTTGTAAACATTATCACAAATTTTATCTAAATAATGCATTACGGAGTGTGATCCGAAACATCAATGTGATTAAAGTTATGCACACAATTGTTTCTTAAAGCATTTTATTAGCAACGATATTTGCAGAAAAAGCATATTCTTAAAACCAGCGCTGTGTTGCAATTGAAGGTTAGAAAACTTGTTTGTTTGGAATCCACATTTTGGAGGAGTAAGAACTTTTTGTAGGGAAAAAAAGAGAACAACAGACTTTCGGAGGCGTGGGATAAACGAGGCGGTGATGATTTGAGGGCAGCAAGGACATAGTGTGCTACCCTCAAAATGGGGATGCCCAATCACACAACGCGTGCACTTGGCCTTGCCGAAAGATATCCTTCAATTTCAAAGTCCAATAGTAAAAAATGTTGTAAAAACCAAATATCCAATTTAAAGATCAATGCTGCAAAATAACAAAAATGCACAACACAAGATGTATGATGTGTGCCAATATTTAATATACTTAGAATAGTAACCGGCATTCTAGGGGACACATCCCTTGTCCTTTGGGGTTGTCCTAGACATGTTGGGGTTGTAGGGAGACCTAATAGACACCCCTACCCCCCCTTGTGTCCCCTTTCTTCCATTTATATTCATGTCCTTGGGACTTTTCAGATTTGTTTTGGCATCTCGGATTCGTTTCTTGTTTTAGGGTCCTCCCTAATCTACTAGGGATGCTCTAATGTCCCCCACGTCAACACAATATAGATTTTTTGTTAGGATCTTTGATAAATAACAATTAGATATTAATATTTACGATTTCAAATTTGTATTTCAATGTTCCTCTCAATTTGTAATTTGAATTTTCAATGGTCAACGCTGAATGTTGAGTGTTCGAGTTAATAGTTGTTTATGTAATTTGAATTTCATTTCTTTAGAACATTTGATTATGTTTAACAATTTAATTATGTGTGTGTGTGTTTTTGAGTTAATAGTTGTTTTATGTAATTTGAACTTCATTTCTTTAGAACGTTTAATTATGTTTAACAATTTAATTATATATATATATATATATATATATATATATCATCATCATCATCATCATCTTCTTCTAGCTTTCCCAAAAATTTGGGAATAGTTGCCCTCCTAGAAATGTATCCCCATCTTGAAAATACAAAGAAACATAGATAGTAGCATCCTTGAGGTAGGGTTTCATCATAAAACATTCTTTAAAGAAAGAATTACTCCAACATATCCCTTGCTATGACCCAAACCTGCTACACCATCTCTTTACTGAATAGAAATGATCAGTAATCCATGATGATTTACAATGATAGATGCCTCTATATATAACTTGTCATGTAATAATCCTAGGGTTAGGATAAATTCTTAATCTTCCTTATACACATTAGACCAGCTGATTAACCAAATATAACCTATTTCACAAGTTAGCCATTTGACCTATTACAAATATTACCACCCTTCCTATCCAAACATGAGTTATGTGCACCACAATTTCAGTACTCCATACCTCATATACATCATAGTACAATGGCCCTAGGTGTATATGCCATTCCACCCCCCTTAACACGTGTCGTCCCTGAAACATGAGACGAGACCAAACAATAGAACTTCTAAAAAATTATGTACACTTGACGTTATGCTCGATCATCCATCCATCCATATGTGATCTTCATAGGTAATGGTCCTTGATGATTACCTTGATTCTGAACTTGTCCATGGTTACTTCTCCTCCGATGCTATGCATAATTATAGTTGTTGTTTCTTTGATTCCATGTATGTTCAATAGCCATTGTTCTTCTCATGCCAAGCATATCCATAACATTTCTTTGTGATGTTGTGCAATCTTGCATCAACCAAAAAAATATGTATGCGTGTCATTTTGAATTATCGTGTGTTCCCATTGTCGCAATGTGGAAGTGTCATGTCAAGGTTCCTATAATCTTTAGAGCTCCAACAAACTCCAATAATCATAGAAAAGCTGGTTTTTGTTAGCAAAGAAGGGTCAATTTGAGTGTTCCATGTATGGTGGCGAAATTGCTAGTATATGTTAAGCGGCGGTTTTGCCCACATTGTTGCACAAACATAGTAACAACAAAAAATGATTGTGTTTCCCATCTTGGGCATTTCAAGAATCTTTGGGAAGTTCGAAGAGGCATCTCTAGTCAGTTGGTATGCATCTCTAGTAATAACTCTCAAGAACAAAGATCAATGGTCTAAGCCAAATTTGAAGAACAAGTTGAGGGTCCCTTTGAATGTATTTTCTTAATTCTTTTTGTTTGATGTATCCTAGTTCTTAGAAGTACAAATCTTGTGTAAGATGATAATTGTAATGTGTGGTTCTCGGTGCAAGTTCTTCAAACAATTGTGTGTTTCAATTTTGTTGCTTGGATAGGCTGTCCTTTATTGGTCCCCTTGTCCGTGTTCGTAGGAATAGGATTATGACTAGAGATTGTAGTAGTAGTTGGAAGAGGTAGAGTAGGAGCTGCAAATGTAGCAGGGAGATTGGATGAAATTGTGGACTTGTTGAGAGTTGTGCAAACAAGATTGGATGGTTATTGTTGTCAACCTGGAGTTGCACCCTGATTGAAGATGTGCTGAAATGACTGATCCTTGCTCCAGTTGAAACAATGGGATCTTCTCACGAGGGTGAATGCCTCAATGGTGAGAAGAACGTCCAGAGAACGCCAGTTCTTGTAAGATGTATCAATGAGGATCTCAACTTCTACGCTACAAACTACTTGGGGAAAAGAGGAGAAAGAACTTGAAAGGAAATCCTAGCTAAAGCGGTGATACACCTAATTTGCTTGATCCACTCAAATCGAGCTTCTGAGAAAACTGATTCAGACAAGGAATAGGTAGAATTTCAACTCCAATTGATCAATACACAAGTATTTCACGAAAAGGTTTAATCTAATGATCTAAGCTTGAGGGAAACGTAGAAATAGGCCTGATGAAAGGCACTAAACAACCACTAATATCCACTATAAACTCAACAAAAGACAATCCAATACAGAGCGTGACTTGCATAAATGATCAACCAGTAACTAGGTACGAATTCAGATTTGTCAAGGAAGAAAGAAAATCTCACTTCGGCAAATCTATAACAAAAATACACTATACCAGCTGTTGGAAATTGAAAAAACACAGTCCTCTTATTGATTTTGAAAAAGGTTATAGCACAATCTTTGATAGAAGCTTTTTTGTCAAAAGAGGGATGATTTTTACAAGGTTGAAAAGCCATTAATATAGAAAATTACAAAAGCTAAGAGATGGCGTTGAAAATAGAAGAGGAGACAACTCTTTCATTAGCCCAAGTCCAATTTGCGTTGCATGAGCCTTCCAAATTTGTCTTTTTTATGTCTTTTGTCTTGCATGAAGACTCCTAGGCGTTGAAACGGATGGTGGCTAATTTTGGGATGTTAAACTTTTATCATGCAAAAATGCTACGCCCACCTCCAAATATGGACTTCTTCTTGAGCTATTTGATCATTTGAAAGCATGAGATAAACAAGAGCATGCATGAAATCCATGCCATACTAAAATTAGAACTCGAATTGAAACGTTGGAAGCTGAGTTGAAACGTTTGAAAACACGAGTTTGACCTAGAGATAAACTTGACTTCAACAACCAGTCAACTGAAGCCTTAACCAGTCAATCGTAATTAGCCCTTGCTTGCATGGAATTCCACGTTGACTCTGTCTTGCATGTATTTCCTCGGGTCTTATCTGTTCATAGCTTTTGGCTGTATTTGCTTGGTTTGTCTTTTCTATGGACCTTTCCTTTGCGTACATTTGTCTTTTGCTCAGACGTATGTTCATTCTCTTCGGGACCTTTTTATCTCGGACTTTTCCTTTTCGTTTTATTTCTAAGGCCTCGGGTTTATTCTCACGGCTTATGTATTTGTCTCGGGTTTTGGTCTGCAGACTTGTGCTTTGGTTTTTTCACAGTCAACTTCCCACGGACAAAAAGTCCGCGGGAATTGCCCCTTAGCCTTCCCAAGAGAACAACCCTTCGGGCTTTCTGTCATGGTCCTTTTCTGAAGGGCAGGGGCCCTTCGGGCTTTTTGTAAAGCCCGTAAAATTGTGAGATGAACCTTCTCGAAGGGTAGGTGCCCTTTAGGGCTCTTGCAAATGTCCCTACTGATCCTGAAATGAGCCTTCCCGAAGGGTACCTACCCTTTGGGTTTTTTGTCAACGACCCTTCCGAAGGGCAACTGCCCTTAAGAAAAATGCACTTGGGTTTTTTGAAGGGCCCCTGGTTTTTTTGGAAACGTCCCTTAGGGTACATTGTCCTTCGGATTTTTAAATTTGTCCATTTCTGTCTTTCGGGTTTTATGGAAGTGTCCTTCGAATATTTTGACTTGTCTTTTAAACTTTTTCGAAGGAATTCTTTCGGACAAATTGTTCAAAGGAATTCCTTCGGGCTTTTTGTCCGAGTCTATTTGCTTGTTCGTCAATGTTTGCAACTTCGGATTCTTCACTAGCGCCTACTTCGGATTCTTCACTGCTTGTTACTTATAAAAAGAGATAAGTCATTCACCCTGAGAAACCCAAAATGCACTACCCTGAGTAATTCGGGTTTCTAAACTTGAATTAATTCTACTGACAAAACTTTCATAAGCAAAGCACTTCTCAAAACCCGATTTGCACTATCAAGAGTAATTCAGGGTTTCCAACCCGGATTACTTCTACTAATAAAACTTTCATAAGCAAAGCACTTCTCAAAACCCGATTTGTACTGTCAAGAGTAATTTGGGTTTTCAACTGCTGATTACTTCTGCTAAGGGGTTTCAACTGCTGATTACTCATAAAGTGAAATAAGTTGTCTCTTGTAAAACCCAAAGACTTCTTCCAAAAATCCGAAGTACCCGAAGTCTTGCTTGAATGCCCACCCTCACACTTAGGCAAAATTTTGGTATGTAGGCCAAAAAAATGGCCAACAATAACTGTTGGCCATTTTTTTGGCCTACATACCAAAATTTTGCCTTAGTGTGAGAGGGTGGGCATTCAAGCAAGACTTCGGATTTTACACAGCAGGGCCATTTTTTTGGCCTACATACCAAAATTCAAGCAAGACTTCGGATTTTACACAGCAGGGCCATTTTTTTGGCCTACATACCAAAATTTTGCCTTAGTGTGAGAGGGTGGGCATTCAAGCAAGACTTCGGATTTTACACAGCAGAAGACTTTGTTGGCCATTTTTTTGGCCTACATACCAAAATTTTGCCTAAGTGTGAGAGGGTGGGCATTCAAGCAAGACTTCTGGTAGTTCGGGTTTTTGGAAGAAGTCTTCGGGTTTTACAAGAGACAACTTATTTCACTTTATGAGTAATCAGCAGTTGAAACCCCTTAGCAAAAGTAATTCGGGTTGGAAACCCTGAATTACTCTTGACAGTGCAAATCGGGTTTTGAGAAGTGCTTTGCTTATGAAAGTTTTATTAGTAGAAGTAATTCGGGTTTAGAAACCCGAATTACTCAGGGTAGTGCATTTTGGGTTCTCAGGGTGAATGACTTATCTCTTTTTATAAGTAACAAGCAGTGAAGAATCCGAAGTAGGTGCTAGTGAAGAATCCGAAGTTGCAGACATTGAAGAACAAGCAAATAGACTCGGACAAAAAGCCCAAAGGAATTCCTTCGGAAAAAGTTCAAAGGACAAATTAAAGACAAAAATCCGAAGGGCAATGTACCCTTCAGAAGGAACCTCCAAAAACCCAGGGGCTTTACAAAAAGTCCGGGTGTTAGAAAAAAACTCGGGTTAAATGTTTGAAGGGCCATTTTCAAGCTTCCGGAGGGCAATTTCAAGGATGGTTCACTTCAATGTTGAAAGGGACGTTTTCAAGAAGCCCGAGTGCCCTCCAAAAAGCTCGGGTGCCTTAAAGATAAAAGTTCGAAGGAAATTGAAAGACATAAAACCCGAAGAAAATATAAACAAAGGCAAAAGGAAGTTTGTGGGAGGACGTGTCCTCCCACAAACTTCCTTTTGCCTTTGTTTATATTTTCTTCGGGTTTTATGTCTTTCAATTTCCTTCGAACTTTTATCTTTAAGGCACCCGGCACTCGGGATTCCTTTAGAAAAATTGCAAACATTAATTCGAGGGGCTTGACAAGAAATCCACAGAAAAGGAAATGACAAAGCCATGGGAGATAACATAAAATTCCGAAGGGCAGGAAATGAAAATTCCAAAAGAAATAGGAACAAAACAAAGGTAAAGACAAAAAGTCCGAGGAAATGAGACAACAATGAATCTTGAAAGAAATAAGGGGTTAAAATAAAGTCCGCAGGGAAACGAGAAGTCAACAGGAAAAAGATGAGTCAACAGGGGATAGTCCGAAGGAAATCCAAAGAGAGGTCAACAAGAATTTTGAAGAAAATGCAGCCAAGGTAAACCCAGGAAATAAAGTCCGTAGGAAAGGAAAAAAATCCGAAAGAGAAGCCAACAGAATTCCGAAAGGAAATAATTAAAAAAAACAAAGGCAAGATAGAATTCTGAATGAATAATTGGACTTGGACAGAAAATATAAGTCCGCAGAAAATAGACACGAACAGATAGACCAAAAAAAAGAAAAATCCATGCAAGCAACGGCTATTTCTGGTTGACTGGTCAAAGCTTCAGTTGACTGGTTTTTTAAGTCAAGCTCATCTCCGATCAACTCGTGCTTTCAAACGTTCCAACTCAGCTTCCAATGTTTCAATTGGAATTCTAATTTTAGCATGGCGTAGATTTCATGCATGCTCTTGTTTATCTCAGCTCTTCAAACGATCAAATAGCTCAGGAGAAAGTCCATATTTGAAGGTGGGCATAGCATTTTGCATGATCAGAGTCTGACTTGTCAAAATTAGCCACCGTCCATTTCAACATCAAGGAGTCTTCATGCAAAACAAAAGACATAGAAAAGACAAATTTGGAAGGCTCATGCAATGCAAATTAGACTTGGGCTAATGAAAGAGTTGTCTCCTCTTCTATTTTCAGCGTCACCTCGTGGCTATTGTAAATTTTCTATATTAATAGCTTTTCAGCCTTATAAAAATCATCCCTCTTTTGGCAAGAAAACTTCTGCCAAGGATTGTGCTGTAACCTTTTTCGGAATCAATAAGAAGACTGTTTTTTCAATTTTCAGCCACTGGTATAGTGTACTTTTTTTATCTCTTGATTTGCCTAAGTGATAGATTTTCTTTCTTCCTTGTCAAATCTGGATTTGTACCTAGTTACTAGATGGTCATATGCAGGGCATGTTTTGTGTTAAAAACGTCTTTTGTTGAGTTTATAGTGGATATTAGTGGCTGTTTAGTGCCTTTTATCAGGTCTATTTTTTCATTTTTCTCAAGCTTAGATCATTGGATTAAACTTTTTTGTGAAATACTTGTGTATTGACCAATTGGAGTTTAAGTTCTGCCTCTTCTTTGTTTGAATCAGTGTTCTCAGAAGCTCAATTTGAGTGGATCAAGCAAATTAGGTGTATCATCATTTTATCTAAGTTTTCCTTTCAAGTTCCTTTTCCCTTTTCCCCAGGCAGTTTGTAGTGTAGAAGTTGAGAGCTTCATAGATACATCTTACAGAAACCAGTCTTCTCTGGAGGTTCTTTTCACCATTGAGGCACCCACCCTCGTGAGAAGATCCCATTGTTTCAATTGGAGTGAGGATTAGTCATTTTAGCACATCTTCGATTAGGGTGCAACTCCAGGTTGACAACAGTTATGAAGACAGAAGAAGAGGTTTTGCACTTAGAGATGATGTGAGTGATGCTAAAAAAGAGCAAGGAGAAAAAGAAGAAGAATGTGAGCATGCCAATGAACAATTGGATGTGGGTGAAGAGGGCATATCCCTATCTAAACAAGGGGGGGGTGAGGGAGGCTAGGCACTCAACTTGTAGACCGAGGTCTTCCCTCGCCCAATGTTAGGGCCCCTATCTAGATTCCGAGGGTCACTCTCTGCCCCTATCTATATATGGGATAACAGCCCTATCTATATATGGGTTTGTTATCGCTCACACCCTAGATAGATATATAGGGCTCCTCAACCCCCCTCTCCCTCCCCATTCCCTCCGTAGTTCAGATCTATAGGGCTCTACTATACCATAAAATAACATATCTATAGTCTAGTCTCAATGGGCCATAACGAGGGTGGGATTTCTCCCCTTCGGAAATTGGGGTGGTGCCTATCCCCTTTGGGTTGGGGAGTTGGGTGGCGCCAACCCAACGCGACCTAATTCGACCGAACCTCGGCAAGCTAACCCAACCCTGATATAGGTGGGAGCTTCCCCTCTCCCGGGGAGTATGGAAAATAGAGTAGGGTGTGCCCTAGATGTGAGGGGTGTGAGGGATATATCGGTGAATGGGCATGTATATGAAGAAATCCTACACTAGCTCTCGGGGCAACGACGGATATTCCAATGGGGCTCTGATTTGTTGCTAGCTAACCATTCCCCTTTCTAATTCCCTTGGTGAGAAGAGGAGGGTAGGCAATCCTATATCTATACGGGGCATAGGTAGGTGGATGGATAGACCCATTTGTCGAGAGGGAACTCACCCGAGCTGTAAGGAGAGAGGATTAGTAGGCAATGGGCCCCTATTTAGACTCAATCTATATATAAGGTGGGGGTGGTGAGGCCTTATATCGAGTGACCCTTTGATTTGCTCGAGAGAAGAGGTGGAACCATCATTCGTTCCGTAGAGAGTAGAGTAGAGTCGAGTCTATCCTTGAAGAGGATATACAACCCTATAGAGTAGAGTAGAGTAGAGTCTATCCTCTCCAAGGATATACAACCTTATAGAGTAGAGTATACTCTTCTTTGAATAGAGTCTATGGATCGACAACCCTACTCGTAGAGTAGAGTCTATCCTCTTCGAGGATATACAACCTCAACCCCAACCCTACTCTAGATGTTGCTGGATAGATAGATAGGGCTTATATAAGAGTAGAGTCTATCCTCTTTGAGGATAGACAACCTCTCTCCCCATAAATATATAGGCTACTGGTTAAGTGCCTAACCCTATCTGATAGGTCGACAACCGCAAATAGATAAGATAAGATATATAGGGAGGCGGGACGGGGGAGGGCGAGGCCAAAAAAACTCTATATATTGGGGGCTTTTGCCAGATAGATAAATAGGCTTCATCAGTATGCCCCTCGATCCCCATTGGACTTTCTATAGATACGGTGACAACCTACTCTATTCTATATAGCTATGAGGGGTATAGAGAGGTTGCCCTGACAACCTACTAGACTCTATATAGTTGGGGCCGACTCATTAGAGCTATCTCAAAATGGGGAAAAGAACAAAGATGGAAGTTCCCAACTTTTCAGAAATGTTGAATATTGAGGATTTGATAGATTGGCTCATAAAAATGGAGGAATACTTTGAGTTTGATGAGGTGGTCAACCCAAGGAGAATGAAAGTGGCTCAGACCAAGTTGAAAGGTCATTCAACCCTAAAAGAATAGAAGGGACAAGGAAAAGATCACCCATTGGGATAAAATGGTCACCAAGTTGAAGGGAAAATTTTTGCTAGCAGATTATCAGTAGGATTTGCTAAAGAAGTTTTAGAACTTGAAGCAAAAAAGCTTAGTGTGAAGGATTACATCGAGGAGTTCTACAAGATAACCGTACGATCTAGTCACCATGAGGTAAATGAAGAGAAGGTCGCAAGATACATGAGTGAGAGTAAACATACAAGATGAGTTGAGTACGGTCATATTGAACACTATGGAAGAGCCTTATCAATTTGCATTGAAATCCGAAGAGAAGTTCTCAAGAAGACAACAAAATACAACAAGAGTTAGATGTAGATTTTCAAGGGAAAGAGGTCAATCAAATATTGGAAGATAACAATATATACATGAGAGAGAAGCTAGCACTTCTTACAATCACAGTCATGCACCAAAAGGAAGAGCATATCCTTCAAGAAGAAGAGGGCAATATGGTAGCGGAAGAGAAAGAGGTTTCTCAGGTACTTGCTTTAGATGTGGAGAAGTTGGTCATAGAGCTTATGAGTGCCCACATACACAAAATAATAGCAATAGGAGAAATCAGGCAATGCTACACTAAAGAACCAGAACATGGAGAAGCTCTCATTATGAAGAAAGTGTTGCTAAGCACCAAAAAGGAGAATGAGCTAGTACACAACAAGAATCTTTTTCGAATTATTTGCAAATCTAGAGGAAATTGTTGCAAGGCCATCATTAATAGTGGTAGCACCGATGATTTTGTGTCAAATAAAATGGTAGATAAGCTTGACTTGAAAAGAGTAACACACCCAAAACCATATAAAGTGTCATGGTTGCAAAAAGGACATAAGATTTTGGTAAATGAACAATGTTTAATCAATTTTCAAAGTGGGTCTTATAGAGAGGAATTTGTGTGATTTTATTCCCATGGATGTGTGCTATGTGTTGTTGGGTAGTGTTTTAACGCAAATGAACACTAGGGCAATAACCCAATGTGCACTTAGTTAAATGGAAGACACAAAGGGTTTTAAGATGAATACAATCTAAACAATAAAATTAGAACCTTAAATGTTGCTAAAAATAGTAATCAACGAGACAAGCAATCGATTAAGATAAGCAATAATAATGAAATGACAAAGGAGATAAGAATGTGACACACCTAGGTAGAATTTTGAGATTTTGAAGCTGGAACAGTGATCTAGAAGTGAGTTTGTAGGTCTATGTCAAATCTGGGTCTTTGATTGTCAAAGGATGGAATCAACGCTTCAACAATTGCCAAATATGCCCTGCCCAGATTTAGCAAACTGTTGAATAGGCACCTCTGCAACTGCTGAATTTGTTTTGAACCACTGAATAGGCACCTTTGCAACTACCACATTTGTTTTGAGTTGCCGAATATGCACCTTTGTAACCACCAAATTTGTTCTGAGCCGCCGATTTTGTACCTAACACTTTTTTGGATTTTAGATTTTTCTATGTAGGTGCATTGTTGGAGGCCATATAGTGTTGTGTAATCACAATGCAAAATTGGTGGGCAAAAGCTGGAATAGTGATATAAAAGTGATTGTGTAGGTCTATGTCAAATTTGGTTCTTTGGTTGTCAAAGGATGGAATAAACACTTCAACAACTGTCGAGTATGCCCTGGCTAGATTTGGTAAATTGCTGAATAGGCACATCTGCAATTGCCGAATTTGTTTTGAGCTGTCGAATAGGCACCTCTGCAACTACCAAATTTGTTCTGAGCCTCCGATTTTGTACCAAACACTTTTATGGATTTTGGATTTTTCTATGTAGGAGTGTTGTCAGGCGCTGTATTGTGTTGTGTAATCACAATGCAAAATTGATGGGCATAATTCACTGTTTTGTCTTTTTTCACTCGACCTAACCCTTGAAATTGGTAGCATGACAAGTGTCTAGCCCTCAAGGAGTTGCAACAACATATTCTGCACGTTTGGAATTAGAGTCAATGTAATTCTCTTATGTATGTGAGTGGATTTTTGAGTGAGAGCTTTGTCACCTCTCTCTAGTGAAGTCAATGCAAACTACATGAACATTTACGTAAACCCTCTTTTGGTACAAGTTGATGATGTCACAAGGGCTTGAAGAAGGTTAAATTATCAAGGTGCTAGCTTTGTCTCAAGTGTAGCAATAGATATTATCAACGAAGGCCCTAACTTGAAAATGGAGAAAGTTCACGCAACCCATGAATGATACTTGACACTTGTCCTCCTTGGAAGAATGACTAGGAATGCTTTGTATATATAGGGATCTCTAGGACATGGCATGCGCAATGGGCGACCATGGAAGAATATGATAAGTTAAAGTCACAGTGCAGGAATTCAGGCCAAGGTAGGAAGGACCCACAAAAACACAGAGGACTGCCAAATTCACATAGGACACAATTGGTGGTTCACTTGCCGAATCTTTCCTTGGTTAAACAAATGTCTAGAATAATGGCAAGCAACTTCAGAAATAAATAAATAAGGCTCAAAGCTGAAAACGAATGAATGCTGAAGACATCTAGAGGGCTCAAAGGTTGGAGATAGTCTAGTGTGGGCTAGGAAGTGTCCAAAAATAGCCAAATATATATAAGTGGACCAAGTGCAACAATATGGGGAAAAGACAATGAAAATAAATCATGTACCAAGATTAGGTGTCTGCATAATGCCCCTACTATGATGTGTGTATGTGATGTGAATGAATGCATGCATCAAAGGAAATTAATAAAAAAATGAAACGCATACCGCGACTTACTTAGGGAAGGATGGATGAATCGAATAATGCTTGAAAAGGACTTCACCCACATGCATTGTTTGCTGGAAAATCTGGTATACCATGTTGTCGTAACAAAATAAACATCTTCTAATGCTCATTCCGAGGACTTCCATAGTAAGTTCTTAAACTCTTTTGCGCTTCTTGATCAAAGAAACAAATACATGTCTGACCATATTTGGTGCCTTCATTTCGATCAATTTTGCTAAATTCAACCAAATTGCTCAATATTTTGCATAATTTCACTCAATTTTGTCAAGTTTTGCTCAATCCTGAAAATCTTTCTCCCAGGATTGAAAATCTTGATAAATATTTAGATATATGCCCCCCTTTCAGGCAAGGGATTGTAAAATCTTGTTCCTACAATCACTCATTTCAAAAGAAAGAGCTAAATGAACCATGTGTCATTACAAAACATAGCTAAAGCTTGGTAAAATCTTTGAAAAATAGTACAAACACATGTATAATAGCCAAAAACAATATTGTCATGTATCACTCAATAGTAAGATGTGCATCCTCGTGAGGATGAGAGAGAGAGAGGGGAAACCAACATACGTCAATGAATGCATAATATATATTTAGTAATAAGGTCGAGGAGATATGTAAGGGTAAAATGCCCCCCAACGGCAAAGCAAGCTAGGGACAAATAACATGCCTCCAATGTCGCAACTGTGACCCTAGGAGGGCTAGATAAAGCAATGAAGTTCAGACAATAGTAGTATGCCCCAATAGATGCATGGTAATAACCATGGCAACGTATGTACCAAGCATTGTAATATCACAAATAGTAAAATCCATGATATGGACCATGACATTAAACATAGTATATCACAACAATCACACCCAATTATGTAGCTACATATAGGAAATCATCACGCAAGGACATATGATGTGACATGACATGACAACTCGAGGATTCTCTAAGGACATTGACTAGACAAGACAAAACACTCAAACATGCACATGTATACGCTGGGGGATTTCCTACTGTTAACACTGGGGGGGTGAAAAGAGGGAGAAATACTGAAAACAAAACCTAACTAATGTGGTGATGCACCAAACTGGTTGGTCTACTCAGCTTTGACCTACACTTTTACACTAGAGAGAAGCAAACATACACTTCATTTGAATGAGAACCTTGCCTACATCAGTTTTTCAACAAGAGATCCTATGGAGATACAGGGAGGAAGAACTACCAGAGGTGTTCTAAGACACTATGGACAACCCGTTCACATGCGCCTATACTCTGAGCTGGACACTTCTTGTTGACGTGCAAGAGAAGACCTCACAATACACTAGATATGTTGGCATAAACTTATGAAAGCATGAAAAAGAAATGACTTAACATAAGAGAAAACCATAGACATGCAAAAGTGCAAAGCTCAAATGGAGGTAAAAATGCTTCTTTTGATTCAAGGTAAATTTTTTCAGGGCTTCATCATACAAACGCTGAGAGATCCTTTTTCAAATGAGAAGTTACAAATATATAGAGAGCTTGGAAACAAATAATTGACAAGTCAAGGGATGGAACCCATGTTGTATTAAACACTTCTGCAGCGACCACAAGCCCATGCTGTTGTCGTATCCTTTCAATTGCATATGGGAGAGCCATGCTGTAGGTGTCCAAGTCGCTGCCCTTGCTGTCTTGGGCCTGCAAGAGCATGGGATACTCCTAGCAACTGACAAGGCCATCTCCAAGTTGTGTTGATTGGGCCATGCCCTCTTCAATGCTGGGTGCAATTCGCTGTGCATTAATGGCGAACCGTGAAAACACAGGCTGTTCCCTTCTCTAGTTCAAAAACCAATCCTTTTATTGGTTTTCGATAGAGACTATTTCACCTAAGTGCATTTACTCTTCCTGCTGACGACACCTGTGCCACCTGCCTTGGTCTAGTTCATCCTTGGGTCTGCGCTTTGACTTGTTACGCCACTTGGAGCGTTTTGAGCTTTTGTTTTATTGTGCACGTGGCCGCGTTTTGGGTTACCTACCATTTTTCTCTTACTTTGCTATTTCCCTTTTGTCCTTAGCCATTTGGGCTCTTAGGCGCTTGTTATTTTCTCCCGGGTTCCTTTCTTTGCTTGCTCGTTCGTTCGTTCTTCAGGGTTTTGGTTCTGAATTCCTTTGGACATTTTGTCCGAAGGAATTCTCTTTTGGGCTTGCACTCTGACTTTCCTTTGGTGGGCCTTTGGGCTTTCTTTTGGTGGGCCTTTGGGCTTTTCCAGCTTGATTACTTCCCAACGGTTAGTTTATCACCTTGAAGTTATCGTTCACGGGCTCGTCATTGGACATTTGAATCCCAACAGCTAGTTTATCACCCTGAAGTTGACGTTCACGGGCTCGTCATTGGCTTAAGACAATTCTTTCGGTATTTTTGCAAACGAACTTTTCCGAAGGGAAGGTGCCCCTTCAGAAAGATTGAAATGGTCCTTCGAAAAAGTGAAAATGACCTTTGCCTTTAGAAAAAATACCTTTGGAAACGCTGCAATGGTCCACTTTGAAAAGAAAGTGACCCTTTGGAAAAAGGAAATGGTCCACTTTGAAAAGAAAGTGACCCTTCGAAAAAAAGGAAATGGTCCACTTTTATGACCAAGTGCCCCCCGCAAAGACACCTACCCTTCGGACTTTTTGTGACTGTCAAATTTCTTCGGACATTTTGTCCGAAGGAATTCTCTTTTGGCTTTTCTCCTTTGGTTTAGTCCGAAGGAATTTCTTCGGACATTTTGTCCGAAGGATTTCTTTCCGCTTGTCACCATTTTCCGAAGGGCAAGTTCCCTTCGAGCTTCTTGTCTTTGCCCCTTTGCTTCAACCGGCTGCCCTCTGGAAGGGCATTTCGAGCCCAAAGTGCCCCTCGGAACTTTTGCACTGGTCCTCATGCCGATGAAAATCCCCTCGTAAGGTCCATTCTGCCTTCCAACATACCCTTCGGAAGTTTTGTTAAGGTCCGTTTTATCTTTGAAGTGCCTCCCGCAAGGGCACATACCCTTCGAAAAAATTGCAAATGACCCCACAGAACGCCCAGGTGCCTTCCGTTGAAAAACACTTGCCTTAAGAAGCGTCTAAGGCCAATTCGGGATCTTTCGAAGGACTTACTCAAAAGCTTTGAAGTAAAGACGTCTCAAAACTCGATTGCTTCTGCCTTACCCTTTTGGGTTTGTCAAGTGCTCCTGCTTATTACTTGTAAAGCTTACAAGTAATGCTGTTTTGAGAACTTGATTTGCTCTGTGAGTGCTGGAAAAGACCAATGCTTGATGAAACAACACCTACACTTGCACAAAAGCAACTTTTTCCTTGATTTTCCTGGCTTTAGGGCAAAAGGTCATGAAGAACAAGGCTTCAAGGCAACAGAAGAGGGGGTGCCCATTTTGGCATGCAGGATTCACAAAATGGTCAACACAACCTACAACTTCCCTTAGAACATATGGCATAGTTTAACAAAAGGTTTTGATACATATGTTATCATTATTAGGAAATTTGTGCAAGTGTTTGGAATGGGTTAAACAATCAAGGGGTGAGGGCCAATGCAACATAACAAGCAATGAAAACCGAGTCGCTAGAAGAATTTTGAGGCAAAATAAAAAGCAAGTGGCAAGGTGTCAAATTTAGAAGGTATGCAAACAACCCAAGGGAGGAAGGCACAGGAAAGGCACAACATAAAAAAGAAAGAAGCTATGTACAATAAGCAACTGTAGTATTGTAATGATATATCGATGAATCGTAGGAGATAGGTTACCATAGCTAACCACTGATCTCATCTATGTTGGAAATATTGTCATTGATGTCAACATAGTCATTGATGTCAAATGCATAAGCATAGCAACGATCATCATATGCATAGCAAGGATCATGTGCCAGCAATAAATAATCAGCAATCTACCTATGGAAAGGACCAACGCTTTGTTTAATAGGCCAGCGATTTCTTCTATGGGGCAGCGATTTGTTCAATGGGCCAATGTTTTGTCTTAAGGAGGCAACAAATTAATTTACGGGCAGCACTTAAATAAACAGCAGGCCGACTAAGCAAAAGAAAAGGAAAATCGCCCCACTTGGGTTATTTAAATAAAATAAATTAAAAAGACACATCTTTTTATGAAGAGGTGTCTCTTGGAATGGACACCCCTGTTGGGAAAAGGTAGCAAAGGCTATAAAAGGATAGATGAGGGGATGAAAAAAAAATATCTTATACTGATTCACCCCCCCTCTCAGTATAAGCTTGTGCTTAACAATTGGTATTAGAGCCGGTTCCTTCGGTGTTAGCACAACTGCGAGAAGATAGATCTTGGAAAGCACATATGGCAGGACTCGAGTGATGGATGGTTTCTCCACTAACAAGGCTCCTTTGTTCGATGGAACGAATTATGCATTTTGGAGCATAAGGATGAAGACTTGGTGGCCCTAGGTTTTGATATTTGGCAAGTAGTGGTAATAGGATACACAACGCCACAAATTGCACCAACGGATGCCACCGGAAAAAAGGCCAGTGAGAACAATGCGAAAGCTATGAATGCAATCTTATGTGGGCTTTCAGAAAATGAGTTTGTTAAGGTTATGCATTGTGCATCTGCAAAAGAGATTTGGGATAAACTCAACACTATTTATGAAGGTGATAGTAAGGTGAGAAAAACAAAACTCCAAACCCACCGGAGGCAGTTTGAAAGTTTGAAAATGAAGAATGATGAAAACATTGTTGGGTATCTTCTTCGTGTCGATGAGATTGTTAATGTCATTCGAGGACTCAGAGAGAAAATTGAGGAATCTGTGATTGTTTGGAAAGTCCTGAGATCCCTACCATTGAGATTTGATGTGAAGGTCTCTGCCATTGAAGAAATGAAAGATTTAGACACGATGAAAATGGACGAGCTCCATGGAATTCTTATGGCATACGAAATGAGAACCGAATCTGAGAGACAGTCAAAGAAGGAAGCATCATTCAAGGTCTCAGAACCAGAATCAAATTCAAATTCAAGTAGTGAAGAAGATGAAAATGAAGCTCTATTCATTCGGAAGCCAAAGAAAGGATCGGGCAAATATAAAGGAAAGTTACCATTTAAATGCTTTAATTGTGGTAAAATTGATCATTTTGCAGCGAAATGTCTAAATAAAGGAAATAGCGATGATGAGGGAAACAAACCAAAGTACAAAAGGGGATTCAAGCCCAACAAAGACAAGCAAAGATTTGATAAACAAAAGAAAAGCCTATACTCCAAGAGGTATAGCAGCTTATCCGAATAAAACAAAGAAAGTGATGTTGAGAGTGATAATGAAGACATTCTGTTCATGGCTACAGAAGAAAATGCCACCACCAGCAAAGATATTTTGGAGAAAGACAAAGACATGGAAGAAGAAGGTGAAGTGATCATTGAAGAACTTATTTGCGCGTTAGAAGAAATGAAACCATTTAAGAAGAAGAATCAGAAACTGAAGTTATAGCTCCGGAAATATGAAGAAGAGAATCGAGACTTCAAAGCGAAGACATCACAAGTCCTTGAGGATTCAAACAAGGTAGTCGTTGATCTGAAAAATCAAATCGAAAAAGTTAAACAAGTCGAGGAAGATTTGAGAAGTCAGCTACAAATGAAAGAAGAAGATAAGTGTGAGACGGAGATCGTTGCTTTGAAAAAGGACTTAGAGAGAGCAAATACAAATAATCTAAAATTTGAAAAGAGCACCGAGGTTTTAGATGAGATCCCAGACCATTAGAGATCATTTTTCAATAAGTCAGGACTTGGCTATGGAGATGAACAAGAACATACTAATAAGACCAAAAGCTATGCAGAAATTCTCAAGGAACCTATGAAGAATGAAAGCAGGGAGGAAGAAAACACCATAAAGACAAGTGTTGTGCATAAAAAGGGGAAAGAAGAAAACACCGTCAAGAGACCATATGTTCCCAGCTATACGAATGTGACCAGGTCTGGAAGTTCCTTTCATGGTTATTGCTTTTATTGTAATCACTTCGGTAATAAGAAGGTAGACTGCAGAAAGAGAGCAAGAGATAAGGAAGCAAGGAATACAAGCAAAGGTGTTCATAAAGTCTTTAATAGAAACTATAATTCATTTGCTCCCCTATCATACTATAATGAGGATGTTATTGTCTGCTATAATTGCAACAATTATGGACACATAGCACGTTTGTGTAAAAGTGGGTTTAAATTCTCCAAACAGGATCAAAGGAAAAAATCTTCAAATATAAAGGAAAAGAAAAAAGAACCTACGAAGATTTGAAAAAAGAAGTCAGAGGAAGCTAAACAAGATAAAGAAAAATCCATGCTTGTTCAAACAACATTTCATGCACGAGATGAAGGGCAGCAGTGGTACATTGATAGCGGATGTTCAAGACATGACCGGAGATAAAAGCAAGTTTATCTCATTGAAGAAAGTGAATGAAGGTATGGTGAAATTCGGTGATAATGCTACAACAAAAATTGCCGTAAAAGGTACGTTTGAGTCTTGATAATGGTAAAACAAAAACGGAGAATGTTTTATATGTTGAAGGATTAAAACATAATCTCTTGAATGTAAGCCAAATGTGTGATCAAGGACACACACTTAAGTTTTATGCTGAAAGATGTGAAATAAGGAAGGCAGATACAAGAGAATTAGTTGCAGATGCTCATAGAACCACAAACAATCTATACATGCTTAGAGAAATGAGAGGAGAGAAATGTTGTCTGAGTCAAGTTGAAAAGAGTTGGCTATGGCATAGAAGGTTAGGGCACATAAATTTTGATAATCTTGTGAACATCAGCAACAAGCACGCTGTGCGAGATATGCCCAAGATAAGGAAACCTTCAAGCACTCTATGCAAGCAATGCCAACACGGGAAGCAAACCAGAGCAAGGTTCAGAACGAAGGAATATTCAACCACCAAACCACTAGAGCCGATTCATACGGATCTTTGTGGTCATACCAGAACTGAAAGCATGCAAGGTGAGAGCTACTTTATGTTGCTCATTGATGATTATACTAGAATGACGCGGGTAGCCTTTCTAAAAGAAAAATCAGAAGCATTTGAAAAGTTTAAAGCTTTCAAGGCATTAGTAGAAAATGAAAAAGAGTTGAAAATAAAATGCCTAAGGTTAGATTGAGGAGGTGAGTTTATTTCAAATGAATTCATTGAGTTTTGCGAAGATCATGGAATTAAGAGACAATACTCAGCTGCAAGGACTCCACAACAAAATGGAGTGGTGGAAAGGAAAAATCGAACCGTTCAAGAGATGGCTAGAACTATGTTGAATGAATCTAAGCTATCAGATAGATTATGGAGAGAAGCAGTTAATACAATAGTATATATCTTGAATAGAGGGCAAATCAGAGTTAATAATGACAAAATTGCTTACGAATTGTGGAAAGGAAGAGCCGCTTCGGTCAAATATTTCAAAGTGTTTGGAAGTAAATGTTTTATCAACAAGAATGAAGAAAACTTGGGCAAATTTGACTCAAGAGTTGATGAAGGAATTTTTCTTGGCTACTCCATCAAAAACAAAGCCTATAGATGTTATAACAAAAGGCTACAAACTATCATAGAAAGTGACAGTGTTAGAATAGATGAGATCATGAATCAAAAGGCAAAAGAACCTTCAGAAGAGCCTTTAGAACTACCCAATCTTGTAGAAGGGGAGGAAGAAAATGTAGAAAAATTGAGTGAACCTGAAAGGCAGGACACCAAAGCACCATCTCGCTTTGTTCAGAAGAATTATGTTAAAAGTCAGATCATTGGCAACATTGATGCTGGGGTGCAAACCAGAAGAAGAATTGTAAGTATACCTGAGCATGTAAATTTCTCTTTGTTATCCAAGGTAGAGCTTAAGAATTTTTCTGAAGCTAGTCATGATAAACATTGGGTAAAAGCGATGGAAGAAGAGTTAGATCAAATTGAGAAGAATGAGACTTGGGAACTTGTGCTCAGGCCAATGGATCAGAATGTGATTGGCACTAAGTGGGTTTTTCGAAACAAATTGAATGAAAATGTCCAATTCACTCGAAACAAAGCAAGGTTGGTATGTAAGGGGTATGCTCAAGTAGAAAGTGTAGATTCTGAAGAGACTTTTGCTCTTGTTGCTAGATTAGAAGCAATTCGAATATTTTTTGCATTTTCAGTGTTCAAAAATTTCAAAGTCTATCAAATGGATGTTAAATCAGCATTTCTAAATGGCAATCTAGAAGAGGAAGTTTACATAGAACAGCCAGAAGGATTCCTCTTATCAGAAAATAAGGATTATGTGTGTAAGTTGAAGAAGGCTTTGTACGGATTGAAACAAGCTCCTAGAGCATGGTATGCTAGGCTTGATAAATACCTACAAGACCAAGGATTCAAGAGAGGATATGCTGATGGTAATCTTTACATCAAAATTGAAGGAGATCACCAGTTAATTGTTGTGGTGTATGTAGATGATATAATCTTTGGAGGAAACAATGAGGAAATGTCTAAGAGATTTGTCAAAGATATGCAAAAGGTATTTGAGATGTCCATGTTAGGTGAGTTGTCATTTTTCCTTGGTTTACAAATCTCTCAATCCAACAAAGGAATATTCATATGCTAAAGCAAGTATGTGAAGGAGATGAAGAAGTTCGATATGGAGGAGTATGCACCTGTTAGCACACCTATGGCTACAAGAACGAAGTTGAGCAAAAATGATGAATCTTCGAATACTGATCAAACTCTTTACAGATCAATGATTGGGAGTTTACTATATGTGACGGCATCTAGGCCAGATATCATGCAAGCAGTGGGTATGGTTGCACGATTTCAAGCAGCTCTAAAAGAAACGCATGTGCAAGCCGTGAAACGTATATTCAGATATTTAAAGAGAACCTTGGATTATGGGTTGTGGTACCCAAGAGGTAAAGACTTCACATTGGTAGCGTACACGGATTCAGATTGGGCAGGTTGTGTAGATGATAGAAAAAGTACAAGTGGAGGAGCATTCTTTCTTGGAGATAGCCTAGTATCATGGTTGAGTAAGAAGCAGAATTCTGTATCTCTATCCATAGCAGAAGCAGATTACATAGTGGCAGTGCTATGTTGTACACAAGTTCTATGGATGAAACAAACCTTGAAAGATATCAAAGTAGAGTATGATCATCCAATCTCCATATTTCTCGATAATACTAGTGCGATAAGTATTTCGAAGAATCCAGTTATGCATTCCAGAACTAAGCATATCCCTATACAGTATCATTTTTTGAGAGAACAGGTGGTAGAACAAGTAAAATTGGAATATGTTTCCACATCCGAACAGATGGCAGAGATCTTCACTAAGCCACTTCCAAAAGAAACATTTGAGTACCTACGACAGAAGTTGGGAGTAATATCCTTTGCTTCTACTCATTAAAAATCAAGAGAAGCATTGGTTAAGGGGGGACTAAACTTTGTTTTTTTTTCCAGCTCTTTGGATGACCTTTTGCCATTGATGTCAAAGGGGGGGAATGGCAGTACAGGGAGTTACAACAAGGGGGAGTTGTAGAAAAGAATATGGGGAGTTGCAGAAAAGGAGATCTTTTTGGAAGGTTGCCATCAATGACAAATGGGGAGATTGTTGAAAATATTGTCATTGATGTCAACATAGTCATTGATGTCAAATGCATAAGCATAGCAACATCATATGCATAGCAACGATCATGTGCCAACAATAAATAATCAGCAATCTACCTATGGAAAGGACCAATGCTTTGTTTAATAGGCCAACGATTTCTTCTATGGGGTAGCGATTTGTTCAATGGGCCAACGTTTTGTCTTAAGGAGGCAACAAATTAATTTACGGGCAACATTTAAATAAACAACAGGCCGACTAAGCAAAAGAAAAGGAAAATTGCCCCACTTGGGTTATTTAATAAAATAAATTAAAAAGACACATCTTTTTGTGAAGAGGTGTCTCTTAGAATGGACACCCCTCTTGGGAAAAGGTAGCAAAGGCTATAAAATGATAGATGAGTGGATGAAAAAAAAAATCTTATATTGATTCACCCGCCCCTCTCAATATAAGCTTGTGCTTAACAATCTATAAAGTGAAATCCCATATCAGGGGAGTTGGATGTGTTACTTGAAGTATTGGAGAAATAGTCACGAGATGTGTAATAACTAAAATTGTCATCCCAAAGTGAAATATTGTGATGGTGGCCTTGAGAAGCCATCACAACCTCATGAAAAGCACTCATAGGAATTTGTCGTGGTGAAATTATAGCTGGATTAGGTGCTTGGATATGATCCGCTGCAAGAGGATGTAAGCCACTCTTGGGATGTGAACACATAGGTATTGTAGGTCTCAAAGGTGCAATTATAGGAGTCAACTTTAGGTGATGTTGTAGATACAAATGCCGATGCTTCATAACGATCCAGAAAACAATCCATTCATAAGATGGCAAAAAGAAGACCCGGTTTCAAACATTAGCAGAGTGTCAAGCAAAGAGTTCTAGGCTTGGTGGCGAAATCATGGCTTCGTGTAGGCGGTTCGTGTAGGGTGGTGGTTATGAAACTATTGGTGTAGTTTGTAACTATCATGAAGGTTTCGAAACTACCGGTCTGCATCAATTGGCAATTTCACTTGTGGCAATTGTATAGGTACATCAAAAACATATAAAATGTCTCCACATTCTCAGATGGTTGAAGATACTTTAGTGCACAAAAGGACATCTTCAAGCAGATAAGAAAGAAGACAAGATAGTTACATAATTTGCAATCAAATAGCATCATGTTGTTGTTGAACCAATGGACTTGGAGATGCGCCACTAGGTGTATGCGTTGGAACATGATTAGCATTTGTATGCATGTAGGTACCTTCGCATGATTAGCATTGGTACGTATGGAGGCACAATCGGTATTTTGACTATGTCCAAGACGAAAAGCTAAAACATAAGAATTAGGCACATATTGGTCATTGGATTGATAGTAGGAGGAGCCTTAGAAGCCCTATGTTGTTTAGGAATACTAGGATTAACTAGAGGAGATGTATTAGTAGGTGGAGGCATAGAAGATTTGGGAGCACTAGCCTCACCACCAAATGTAGAGATGTAGAGCCTCCAATATGCGTATTATAAACATTCATAGGATCACTAGAAGTAATCTCAGGTGTAAATTCCTTATCCCTATTCATTGTTGTATGACTGTCAACTTAAGCAACAAAGGTTCTAAACATGCAAAATGCTTATTAATCATGGCTTTAAATTTATAAATTCTAGCAACACTACATGATTCAACACCAACAAAAGCATTTGCATCCTTCAAAAATATAATCATTGTAATTTTCATCATTTGAAGGATTACTAAAAGGCATTTTATCCGAACATCAACAAAACTGGAAGCATCCATTTTTTGATTTCAAAGAAGGACGAGTAGCAAACAATGGAAGTTGGGTGAAATCACAAGTAGCACCACTCAATATAACACTTCACCTACAAGGATGTGTAGATATAGGCTTCTTTATTGGCGTAATATATAAGCATGAACAGCAGGAAGGAAACTAGGCTAATGATTGAGCAATGGAACATGCAAAAACAAGCCACAAATCTGAAAATCAGATTTGAAATGGAGTATAAAACCTTAGAATAAACCTTGGAAAGGTGTATGCGTCCAGAGAACGAAGGTGTGCGCACCAATTTTTGAAGGTGGATAGAAATTTGAAAGTATAAAGAGGTGAAGGATAAGTTACGGTTTGACCAACAAATGCACATAATCAGAATTCAGCAATGGAATCAGACAAAACAGACCCAAAGGGGGATGAGGGTTTTAGAAACCCTAGGTTGCACACATCGTTTTTTGAAAAGTGGATATAAATCCGAAAGCAAAGATAGATGGGATGAAAAGGCTAGGCTAAGGCTTGATCCATGTAAGAAGATAAGATGCAGATTTGAAAATCAAGTTTGAAAATGCGAAAATCATAAATCAAACCCTGGGGGAAACCTCAAAATATATTAGCGTTCGAGGATAAGAGAGTTTCACCAAATTGTTTTAACTGAAATGAACATTAGGGCAATAACCTAATGTAAACTTAGTTAAATGGAAGGCACAAAGGTTTTTAAGAGAAAATTAATCTAAAAAATAAATTCAGAATCCTAAGTACAAAGATCAAGTACATATGGATAGGACTTCATGCTTGGAATATTTTCTGCAAGAAGGATTATCTTTTAGAGGACAACAATTGTGTATAACTCAAGGATCATTGAGAGAAAATTTGATAAAAGAGAAATGCTGGATTGTACAAGCCATTGCCAACATTGGAAAGACCATGGGAAGACATTAACATGGACTTAGTGGATTGCCAAGGACACAAACGGGTAAATGACTATCTTTATTGTTGTTGATAGACTTTTAAAATTGACATATTTCATTGCATTTAAGAGAACTAGTGATGCCACAAACATTTCTAATTTGTTTTTCAAAGGAGTAGTATGGATACATGGTTGCCCAAAAGCATAGTGTTGGATAGAGTCACCAAGTTTATTGGTTATTTTTGGAGGAATTTGTGGAAGAAGTTGGGCACCAAGTTGAGTATCAGTTAAGCACACCAACCACAAACGATTGGGCAAACAAAGGTGGTGAACCCTATGTAATCTCTAACAATGGGATTTGATCTTAACACAAGTAGTATTTTTCTTACAACAATTAAATTAATTGAAGTATAACAAAGACTCCTTTCCGAATAACGTATGGATGTAATACAAGAAATGTTTCATAATTGCGGGACATCAATGATTTGAGTGGGAAAAGTGCTGAAGTTGAATATTTTCAGTGTATATGCAAGAAGTGTATCAACAAGTAAAGGGAAAGTTGGATCAAAACACCATGAGATTCAAGAAACATGTTGATCTCAAGCGGACAGAGAAATAGTTTTAGATTGGGGACTTGGTGTTAGCACACTTGAAAAAGGAAAGGTTTCCAAAGGGCACGCACACCTAGCTCAAGTGGAAAAAGCTTGGGCCTTGCAAAATTTTGAGAAAGTTTTTCATAAAATTCCTATGAGATAGAGCTACTAGATGGGATTGACATCTCACCCATCTTCAACGTGGCAGAATTGTATCTCGTTGCTGAGAGACAACCACTTGATGAAGATGATTGCTCAGTTTCACCAACTCAAGTTTGGAGACAATAATTCACTGAAACAGAGAGAGGAGATTGAGGCGGTGATTGATTCTAGGATCTTCAAAAGGACAAGGGGTAGAGAATACAAGGAGTGTTTGGTCAAGTGGAAGGATAGAGAAACGTAAGACTCCACTTGGATGGGGTAATCCATGTTTGGTCAATATGATAAATCATTGGAGAAGCTCACTCAAGCTTCATGTGCAGGAGCTCATGGATCTTTTCACTTACCCAGGGCGTTTGATGCAACAACGTCCAAGTAAATTGCATCAACCAAAAAAGGATGTGTTTGTGTCATGTTGACTTGTCATGTGTTTCTTGTTGTAATGTGGAAGTGTCATGTTAGGGGTCCTCAAAGACTTGTGAGCTCCAGAAAACTCCAAGGATTAGAGAAAATTTGGATTGAGTAAACAAACACGAGTCAATTTAGTGATCCTTGTATGGTGACGAAACCGCTGGTGTTTGCAGGTGGCGGTTGTGAAACCGCAGTTTGCATTAAGTAGTGGTTTTGCCCGCATCGGTTGCACAAGCAAAGTAATTACACAAAATGATTATGTATCCCATCTTGGGTGTTTCAAGAATCTTTGGGAAGTTTGAAGAGGCATCTCTAGAGATTAGTTGAGTTGGTATGTATGCTAAGGAGGAAAGAGAGAGAACAACTCTCAAAAACAAAGATCAACAACGTAAGCCAAAATTGAAGATCTAGTTGAGTATCCCCTTGATTGTATCTTCTTGATTCTTTTTGTTATGATGTTTCCTAGGTCTTAGAGCTGTACCAAGATGTACAAATTTTGTATAAATTGATAATTAAAATAAATGAGTGTGGTTCCCTATGCAAGTTCTTCGTCAAACAATTGTGTGTTTTACTTTGACTGCTTGGATAGGCCCTCCTTCATTGGACTCCTTGTCCCTGGGCTGGTACAAAACCACTTTGATTCAATGTATACCCATACTCATTGCTCTTTAGATGTTAACATTTATGTCTCCACGATCGTTGCTTCTCATGGTGATGGGGGTCTCAATGTACAACAACCTTCTTACTTCTTTTTCTTGTGTCTTTGAAGTTTCAATCTTGTCTTTGATGTGCTTCTTTAATTCTTGAGCATGTGAAGGGTGCAAATTTATTTGACAAGTATCCAAGCGCTTATACTCTTTTTCAGATTCTTGCTTGTGTGTGTTTTTAATCACTCTTTTTACTTTTTTTAAGATCCTTTCATGTGCTATTCTTCTAATCCTTCCTTAGCCTCTTCCTTATAATCTTTTGTATATTATTCATTGTTTTCTTCTTTAGAGTTCGTCTTATTCTATTCTTCTCTTACTTCCTTGCTATCTTCCTTATGATCTTTTGTATATTCTTCATTGTCTTCTTTAGCCCTCTCCTCGTGCTCTTCTTCAGCGATTTCCTCATGCTCTTTTTCAGCCTTCTCATGCTTATCCTTGATATGCTGAGTAATACACGACAATGCCAACTTATTTTTCCTGTACCAAGGCCTCATGAACCTTTTTTGCACATTGATGCGAACAGTTCCCAAACCCTCTAACCAAGCACCATATCCAAACCATCCATAGGAATATCATAAATTATTTAGTGCAAAAATATATTTTTTCTTAGTGAGCTTCAAATCTTTGAACAATCGAACCTTCTAACCATGTGTCTCCTTGCTTTTATTTGCTTGAACTTACAATCTCTTATTCAAGTTAATGTTGATGAAGTTATTCCTATTAGTAGGGTCTATGGAAACAATAATCTTCTCCTTCTAAATACATCCATGAATTTGCAATATTAAAGCTTCCTTGGTAGGAAACATAACATTGGATATGTTTTGTGCTTTTCTTGATCCAAGGTTAGGATTGTCCCCTCCTTTTTTTGCTTCTCCTTTTTGTGCTTCTTGAAATTTGTTCACCTCCTCAACAAGAGATTGAATGCTATCCTTCAAATTGGTTATCTCTACAAGTTTTTCATTTTCCTATTTGGCCAAGAAAGCTTGTTCCACTACATTTGAACCAAAAAATAAATAAAAGAAAATTCTACTGAATGAAGTTTTGCCACCAAATACAAGCTTCCCCTAAGCTCCTAGCAAGAACTGTGCTGTCAAAAGTACCGATAATGCTTTTTTTAAAATTTAAACCACCATCCTCTAGCATCTAAATGATCCCTTCCAAAACACTTGGGTGCCTCCATGAATCACTCTTTAGGTTTAAAAAACTAGGGTTTTAAGAAAAAAATGTCTTCAATGGATCTCCATTCATGGTACAAATCTGAAAATGAAAACCATTTAATCTAGTAGTTTTGCAATTTTTCTTAAAAAGGCAAAAAACAGTGCTAATGTTAGATTTTATAATCTTTGGAAGTGTATCTTTTAAAGTCATTTCTACGATGACCGATTTCCATGAGTAGGCATTACGTTAATAACCTTTTCTTTCATGTACGTTGGTAATAATCACAAGGCAAGGGGACCCAGAAAGGACACAATCACCTATAAGCATTTGTTAGTATAGGGAGGGATGCCGATTGTTGATGCTAGATGCTTTTCACCTCCTAGCCTCGTTTCCCAATTTGCAAAGTTTTTTGTGCATGCTTTATAAGCTACTCTCGTCTCATAATTATTATCATTGTGGACCAACCCAATCAACTGAATATCTATTATTTTGTTAAGTAATCAGAGCTTCCATTGTTATTTTTAATTTTATTTTTATTCTGTGGGATTTTCACGTGTATCTTTTAAAGTCATTTCTGTGACGACCAATTTCCATGAGTAGTCATGACTTTAGTGACCTTTTCCTTCGTGTAAGTTGGTAATAATTAGAAGGCAGGGGACCCAAAAAACACATAAGCTTCTCTAAGCATGTTCTAGTATGGGGAGGAACAATGATTATTCCGATTGCAAGATATGAAGATTTTTCCTTTTTCTATTCAACTAATATCTGGAAAAACAGTAGTTTGGCTGTCCCAAAATACCAACTTCATTAGGTCACTACAATTTGAGGGAAAGTTCTCAAAGCATGCTTTTTAATGGCATGATAATCATTTCAATTTGACGTTTGTGCTAACAGAACGTTCCTCGGGAAGTTCAAGTAATTATTTGTAAAATTTTAACAAAATACTTCCAAATCTGTAAAAAAAAAAAATCTTCTCCTACTTGTTAACAACCAAAAATCTAGTATAAATAATAATGTTGAACATTAACAAATTTGCACAATAGAAGATCTGCGGTGGTTATCAATGTACCCAAATATTCAATATACTCAAAATAGAAATATCCTTGGCATAGGGTTTCATCATATTATATCCTTTAAGGAATCACTTCAAGATATGTCGTGCTATGACATCCAAAATTGCTACACTACTTATTTAACTGGTCAATAGAAATGAACCACAATCAAAGATGATTTACAATGATAGATGCCTCATATATCGCCTCTCATCTAATAATCCCAAGGTTAGAGGAAACACTTGACCCTCCTAGTATACACATTAAGCTCGCTGATAACCAAATATAACCTATTCCACAAGTTACCCATTTGACCTATTACAAAAGTTTCCCATTGGGCCCATTGTATTTAAACATGAGTTATGTGCACAAGAAGTTGACTTCTCCATGCCATAGAGATGTAGATGGGTTGGAAAGTGGACTGGTTGTGCTCAGCCCCACCTAGGTTCAAATCTTGTTGGGTGCTTGTAGGCCACATGTGGCCGTTTGCGTTGACTTCGTGATTTCAGTGGCTGGTGGTGGCCGTTTGTGTTGGTTTAGTCGTTCTTGGGGACTGGGCTCCCTGTTGTGTCCTAGATTTAGTTCTTAGCTCCGGTCAAAAGTGATAATCAATAAAAAAAAAAGTTAGATTTCTCCTAATCTCATATACATCATAATACAATGGTCCTAGGTGTATAACATTCCACTCCCTTTATATCCCTAACAACATGAAAAAATACAAACATATTGAATGTAGGTAACATTGTGCAAAGAGCCATAACATCACTCTAATTGTAATATCTCCAAATGGGACAATTCCATTCAAAATGGATTTTCCCCAAAATTTCACAATTCTGAAAATACAGCTGCTGCTTTGAATGTTTTTTCGCTTCAAACTTGTGCCAAAAATCGCCACAAGTGCCCGAAGAATACCAGAAAAATATAGTGAACTTTTTTGGGCATAGAAATAGCCAAAAAGGACTCTCCAAGCCAATCGCTCCACTTGCCAAGTGTAGGAAAATTAGCAGAAAATTAGGAGAGTGAAATCTTGCCTTCCGCAAGTGAAAAAGTCTTCAAAAACTGTCAAAATAATTAAATTATAATTCTGAAAATTATTATTTAATTTTCTATTTCAAACCCTTCACGAAACTCCTTCAATTCTTCACACCAACATGCAAAAAATTAACAAATAAAATCAGAATATTTAATTTGCATAAAAGATACCAAAAGAGGCCTCCAAACCCTTGATCTAAGTTTCCAAGGTGGTTCGCTCCACTTGCAAAAATAGGATAATATTTAGCGAGGTTAACATGCAAGAAATGAACCACAAAACTCTCACAAAATTTCACACGAACTAAAAGCAAATCGCCCCACTTCTAGGGCATGAACAAGATCTCCTTAGCAAAGATGGTGTCAAAAGACACCTTTTTTATATTGATCAACACCAAGACAACGAATTTCTATTGGGCATACATCTCGATAATTTTTTCAAGCATGAAGAACAAATTATCAAAATTCAACATGTCCTTCTTTGTAGCCTTCACCTTGTATTTGTATCTTCCAAAGGGGGGTGAACCACCTGGGGAAGATAAAATATCTCATAAGCCATTGTTTGCACTTTTTAGAACATTTTAATAATATATTAATTAGTTGCCTTAATTAAAATAGTATTTAAAATTACTTTAAGACAAATAAATTAATAATTAATTCATTTAAGCACCTTAGTGGTAAAAATCATTTTTTTAAAAATATTCTATTAATTATGTAATAATTGCCTAATGATAAAAATCACTATTTCGACAATTAATAAATAACTAATAAAATATAATCCCCCAAAAGGGTTCCTCTAGTCTATGGGTAGATTGACTAAAGGTCTTCAATACTTGCTTATTCATGATGTGGAAATGGGGACATCACACTAACTCATCTCAATTCATTGTTTTTGCCTACTACTGTGGCATTGTACTACTACTAGTTCTAGACATTGGAGAGTCTCTGATATGAGCTAGAGGTTCTACTACTGCTTGATTGCTGAAGTGAGATATTTTGGACTAATTTTTTGCACAAGGAGACAGACCTTTTTGCAATTGGGGGATTGTTCTTCCGTGTTTAATGGTTGGGAGGCCATTTATCCTAGTAGGACATCCATTTTTCTTGTTGGGAGGCTGATTTTCTATGTTGGATAGCTGTTTTTTCGCTCTGCACTATTCAATGAAGCAGTTATTGTATTGTGGTCAACTATTATTTGTAGCGGTTTATCAAATCTTATTAACTGTGAAGCAGGCGAAAGTTCATATTTCTGCATGAGAACATTTTGCAAACTTTAACTGTGGTGTACAAGTTCTCATTTAATGGATCTGTGGTTTCTCTGGTTTTGCAGGAAGTGCATCAAACCAGGAGGATGTAAAACGGCTTCCAGGTGGGAAGATTAAGAAGAAGGTAAGAAAGCCATAGAATTGGAACATTTAAAAAAAAAAACAGATACAAGTATCAAAAAGCATAAAGGGAAACACTATAGATTTATACACATTTTAGAGCCCTGAGAAAAACTAAAATTTATATATTTTAATCCTTACTCAGAAAAGAAACAGGTGACTCATGAATGATAAAATCAATGCTGGCTTAGGTTCCATGTTTGCATGTAATACAAACCAAACAAGAGCATATTGGAAACACGTGATGTAAAAACGTAGGATATTTGATAATGTAAAGAAACTTACACAATATTAACTGGGTGGAACCTCTCTTCTTTCCTTCCCTAAAGGGACTGGAGGAAAAACCAATATTCTGAAAAATGATGTGCGAGGTAAGCTTCACCGTTCATTTGTTTGCTGAATATAGATTCCTTAAGAATAATGCATTACTTTGCAGACTTGATATGTGCGCTTTTGCAACATGGTATTACATTCTTATCGTGAAGAATCAAAGATCATATAAACAATGAAATAGTGGTACACAGTCTCTAACGTGTTCCAATGTGTCCACCTGTATGACTTTCAATCCAATCAGATCATATTCTTTACCTAGTCTTTAATGTCTTACAATTTGTCCATCTGTATGCCATTCGATCCAAACAAATTTTATTGTATAAGTTAATTGATTGGTTGCTCTTGATGATTGTATATCAGGAAAAACCAGAGGTGATAGTTGAAAAGGTTGTTCGAAATAAGCGAAAATGTGTTACAATTGTGAAGGGTCTTGATATGTTTGGTAGGTTGCCCTTTCACCTGAAATTTGCTATCATCATTATTTTTGTTGGTATGAGGTTTTGCTAAAACATTTTGGATTTTCTTAACTAGAATAGGGATGTTGCTCTCTGGACAGCAACTCTTTTTTCTTTTTCTCTTACGACTAATGGTTTTATAGAATGTGGACGGGTCTCAAAATATAAAGCTGAATATTTTATAATGAATATTGCAGGGATAAAACTGAGTGATGCTTCAAAAAAACTTGGTAAGAAGTTTGCAAGTGGAGCTTCGGTGGTTAAGGTAAGTGTATTGTTGTCATTAGTTACTTGACAAAAAACTGCATTAGTTTGCTTCCAGATAACAGGTAATGTCTCATTATAAGTATATCACTTTGTCTATGTTGTTGACCAAATGAGATGTACAATTTTATTTTAGGGCCCAACTGAAAAGGAGCAAATTGATGTTCAAGGAGATATTTTGTATGATATCGTAGAATTTATCACTGACACATGGCCAAATGTAAGTATTTAAGTTATGCATGTGGCATCTCTCTGCATTTAAGGATATCTGGATTGCTTTAAAGCTTGAGCTCCCTCTGTTCTTGTTATATTATGTATTTCTCTATTCTCACACTCTTTGAATTGTTCAAGCTTTTCTTCAATTTAATAGCACTGCAGCATACTTAATTAGAGCAGTATAGGGGTCAAAATAGCTCAGTTATGAATTTGGCCAGCCTACATCAGAATCGTTGTGGGCTGTTGACATTTTCTCATATACTTGCAATAAAAAATTCATTCTATTGATGATGATGTGTTTGTATATCCGCAAAAATTATTCTTATTTTGCAGTGTGGGTGATATCCACTTTCCAAGAGAAAAAAACTTGCCTATTTTATTTGCAATTTCGTTAGAAGCTTCTGGACAGACCTGTGTTAAACAAGAAACAAAAGATCCTTGACGTTTCGGTTCTGAGCATACGAACTTTCATCAGGAAAATTATTTCTTATGATGTAATGGACTATAACTGTGGGCTTCTTATATAGATAACACACGCATTTACAGATAAAGCCCTATTCCCTATTGTGACACCTACCCTTTGAAATTAAATTAATTGCAAACAGAGAGCAGGGTCCCACATAAAGCCACTTCGACAAACCAATAACAGTAAATCTTCCGATGGTTAAGTGGGTATTAATGATTCTATTAATTTATGAATTGGCATTAATTAATTAATAAACATGTAGGTGAAGAGGGAAATTCTTTTATCAAAGGAATCCATGTTTGACTTAAAGTAAGTCTCATCTCTATATATATTGCTGCGGTGACGGGCAATCTCTAAAGACTCATCGATCTTCCTTCTCATATATTTCCTTTTACTAGAGTATCCTAACATTTTCCAAACAAATGTGGTGTTTGGTTCTATCCATGTGTTCCGACAGTGCCAAATTCACTATGTGAGTTCTTCTTATGTCTGCACTATGCTCCTCAACTTTGGCCCTGATTGCCCTTATCTCCCCATTGTAGACTGCATTGCATTTCCCACACTCAATGCAGTAAACCACGCTTCTTAGCCTTGGGTCCACCATATCCTTAGTTGATCCAAGGAAACTCTTGACTGTTCTTTGTGGGAGAAAGACTGAACCGATATCATGCCTCCTTATAATCCTTGCTAATCAAAAGTACATCTAGGAAAGGTAGGAAACTGTTATCCTCTACCTCCATGGTGAATTGGATTTTATCACTCCATATTTAAGTGTTCTTGGAATTTAAACAGCTCTTCCCTCCCATGTTACCAACAAAGATTTGTGTCATCCACATACCTTTCCACCATCTAGGGGTTAGGGTTGTACTCAAAGCTATATTTTCAAACTCCATGTAGAGATTGGCAAGTAGAGGAGAGATAGTTGAACAAATTGCTACCCTCCTCTTTCTGTTCATTATATTTTCCCTTGAAACTGAAGAAAGTAGATTTTACACAGTTCCATCAAAGAGGCTGTTTCTACCTCCCTCATCTTTACTATTTTATTGTTCACAAGCCAATAGAAACATAATGTGACGATCATAATGCATAGTCGTTTTAGCTAACCTTCAATTTGAAGTCAAATTGTACTTGTGACAACATGGTTAAAGCATATGTTGGCTGCTTAAGATAGATGATTAATGAGTTCCAGCCCAATGTACCATGCGGTTGTCTCCTCTGACCTCTTGGGGTGTAGGGGGATGTCCAGGACATTTCAGCGCCCCCATTTTTTGACATTTTGTATGATGTCCCCTGGACATTTCAGAATTCTTTTGGCATCCCAGGGAAAGATTCATGTTTTTTGGGGGAAGGGGTCTTCAGGGACATCCTAATGTCCCTGGGATGTTGATTGGACGTACGTTGGAAGTTGAGGGATGTAACCGACATTAAACTGAAGCAAAAAGAAAAGAAAAAGGATTAAAAAAAGAATTCTAATATTAAAAAAATCAGATTTCAATATTGGCAATTTCAGATTTCAGTGATAATATAACAATCAATTTGAGACTGATAATTGATAACATAAAAATCACATTCACATTCATATTTGCAATTTGATATTCGGTTTTCGAATTCAATGGTCAATATTCAATGTCATGGATGTTATTTGAATTTTAGCTCTTTAGAATGTTTAATAGTTTAATTATGCAACTGAAAACCTATAAAATATGTATTTTTTTTAAATTTCTTGTATTTTGCAATATGTGCGTGCTCGTGCATAATATTGTGTCCCCTCCACCACTGTCCCCAACATTTGGGGAATTTTTCTTGTCTCAGAAACACATCCCCCTATCTCCCTGTCCTGGAAACATGGAGAAACAAAGTTCCAGCCTTACCTTGAGCTTATTTAGGGGCAGACATGGCCTAGCATGTTATCGAAACCATAGTTACCAAATCCAGCCGGATCTGGACTATATCCGGCCGGCTCTGGATTTTTTGGCCGGCCCGGATAAGTTCATTTGGGTTGGCCCTGTATTTTTTCAATTTTTTTTTTCTTATTTTTTAAGGTTTTCTACGCAAAAAAATGGCCGGAAACCATAAATATGATATAATATTAATATTTTTTATTATTTTATTAATATTTTTCATCGTATTTGACAGTTTTGCATATTTATAAAACTATGCTCACATATATATCTGTATATATTCCGGATCGAATTTTTCTGAACTGTTTCAAGAATTCTGGATTTCGGATTTTTTTGCCCTTCCGAACGGATCTGGGTTTCCGAACTTGGTAACTATGATGGAAACTGACAGCCTTTGCTGCCACATAAGATGGACGATCTTTAAGCTTATTTAAGCTAGCCAGGGGGCTAGCTTGTGACCATAAGGGAGAGGCACAATGGTGCTAGTCATGCATCCGCTGTATAATAGCTTTAAATCTCGTACAATCCCTAACGTTTCTGCAATGCAGAGCTGACCTTGGTCATATGATGCGAGCACAGTTTTCTATATAGTTGTTTTCTCACAAGGGAAAATATTTGTGAGTTCATGAGCATTGGATCTTCATTGTAATGAAAGTTCTTGGTTATTCAGAAAATATCTGGGAGGCAAAGCAACAAAGAATTATTGCCTGCATGCTTTAAGTAATCTAACTTGATACAAAATCTTTATCAAGGCATGGGCTCTTAAATGTAAAAATATAAATACCCGGGTAGTTCAACTTGCCAAAGTTTCAAAGGAGTTCACATATGTTAGGGCAACACTTGAGATCTGGTAGCTGACCTGGACATTTGAAATCCACTGACTTTATTAGGTCTCTCTGTCTTACAACTCTATGAAGTGGAAAAATTAAACCATAGAAGTTGAATCACTAAGAAAAGCAAAAACAAAACTGTAGTCATGCATTGGTTGTATAAGAGGTGTAAATCTTGCTCAATTCCTAGGAAAGTCATACAACCCCTAACCTTTCTGCAATATAGAGCTGAAAATGTTTATATGATGCAAACACATAGAGCATAGATTGAAATCTTGGCGATATCTCGGTATTTCTCGGCATTACATGTGGTATGACTGTTGGCCGAGGAACCGTGGGGTTTCTCGATTGCCGAGATATTGGATTTTCTTGGCGATTTTCGCCGAGAAATCTCAGTGATTTCTTGGCGAAAATCGTTGAGAAAATCCAACATCTTGGCAATTGAAAAAAAGCCAATGCATTAAAACAAGTTGAAAGTTAAAACCATTATCGCGATTTTCTTATTTGCTGATAAAGTGAACTGCAGATTTTATTATTGCGAATTTCTTGTGCCCTCATTCATCCTTGCAGTTTGTATTTCAAGGCTCAAGCCGTAAGTTTTAGACTTTTAGTATTTTATACTCAGCAGTATAGTGCGGAGTGCCCTCATAATTTGTTGCAGTTCGCCGCCCGAAGACATTAGTGAACTGTGCACAGCCGACCGGGATTAAAAGCTTGAAGTTTGGTTGACTATTGAGTCTTGACACTTCACAAGTTCACAGTTCACACTCACAGTAGCCTGGGCCGTGTATATACTTTATAGTATAACAATTATACTATATAATATATACAGGTAAGTGGTATTGTGGCACTACTACTAGTAACAATATACAATATGAAATTATGATTCATGAATATATTTAGTATTCATTGCTTTGAATGAGGGTGAACCATGAAGCTGTGAACTGTAAAATTGAGACTGCAGTTTTATACTTGTATTTGGCACGCTGCAATATTGTCATTGAATATACTTTGGACTTGGAGAGGGTAAAAAATTTAAAAACACAGATTGTAGTTTCATATTATTTGCATTGCCATTTGCCACTAATGCTCATTGACAGCTGAAGCTTGAGATTGAGAATAGTGCATTGGCACGACTCCACTGAGAGCTTGGCACTGACACCTTGCAACACAGTGTACATTAGAGAGTTAGATTCCATGAATATTTTTTTTTAATTTTCATTATCTTTCTAATTTTTTAATATAATTAGAAAATTTGGAATTTGAAATTTACAACCATGATCATTGAAATATAAACTTTTATTTCTAGATTCTAGTTATAATTAAATTTTAAATAGCAGTTGTATTTAAATTTTAAATTCTAAAAGACTAAAACATATATTTATACAAGGTTCAAGTTTGTTGCTTAAAAATGGGATCGGGGTCTGCATTTGGTTCCGCGGGTCCTATTTGTAGCAAGTCTAAGTCTGATGACCCTGGTTGGAAGCATTGTGAATGGGTGGAGGGCAACTGTGTAATATGCAACTATTGCGGGATGAAGATGAGTGGAGGTGTTTCTCGTCTGAAAAACCACATTGCACGGTTGGCAAGGAATGATGTGGCAGCGTGCAATCAAGCACCACCCGAGGCTCAACGAGAGTTGGCTGCTTGCATTGCAGTGAATGCGGAAAAGAAGAGAAAAGTCGATGCACTTGCACTCCTAATGAGTATAGTCAAGGACGAGGATAATCCATTAGTGATAGTTCGGCTACTTTTTTTGTTCTTAGAAGTAGCCTTGGGTCACAGCCTTCGTTGGAAGGTACTGCTTGGAACAAAGAATTGCAAAATGAAGTGAGGATAGCTGTAACAAATTTTTGGTACTACAACATTCCTTTCAATGTGGCAAAAAGTCCATATTGGAAGAATTTGGTCACTACATTGACCGTTGTCGGGAAGGGGTTCAAAACTCCTACTCATGACTTGAGTGGCCCATTGTTGGAGGATTCTGTGAGACATACACAAGTCCTTGTAGAAGACCAAAAACAATATGGCAGAAAAAAGGGGTGCACCATTTTATCTGATGGGTGGACGGATGGGAAATACCATACACTAATTAACTTTTTAGGGGCTTCAAGTGGGCAACTGGTCTTCTTGAAGTCAATTGATGTCTCTCATCAAATAAAAACAACACTCTATGTGACATGTTGGATGAGGTGGTGATGCAAGTAGGTGTGGAGAATGTTGTTCAAGTTGTGATGGACAACGAGGCCACATATGTAGCAATAGAGAGACTTCTTGAGGAGAGGCACCCTACACTTTTTTGGACCCCTTGTACGGCCCATTGCATTGATCTTTGCTCGAGGACATAGGAAAGATCTTATGGGTGAAGAGTGTGGTTGCTGAGGGCAAAAGTATCTTCAAGTTCATTTACAATCACACTTGGGTGTTACAATTGATGAGAGAGCACACCAATGGAAAGGAGCTTGTGCAATCGGGAGTCACATGATTCGCCATAAATTTCTTCACATTGCAGAGCATTGCGGAGTTACTAGCATATCTTAAACAGATGGTGGTGAGTGATCGGTGGGTGGGGTCTCCCTATGCTTAGAAAGATGAAAGGGTAAAGCTCATGAAAACTATTTTTGATGAGGTCTTTGAGAAGCGCATGGAGGAAATCATTAAGGTAACTTTAAAGGCTTAAACTGAATTATTATTTTTATTTATCATTTATTTGTTATAATTTTTTTCTTAATTTTCATTTTAAATTTGTGTATTATTTTGTTATAGATGTCAGAGCCTTTTATTTGAGTTCTCCGGTTGGTGGATGGGGAGAGAAACCCAATGGGTTATTTATATGAGGCCATGGACGTGGCCAAAGAGGCCATAGCCAAATATTATGGGCATAATCAAAGAAAATATGAACCCATATGGTGCATAATTTATCGTAGAGAGAACAAGACACTCCATCAACAAATCTCCCCTGTGGGACCGGCGAAGCTGGGAGGAGAGTGTCTAGATAAGGGCTAGCTCCCTTTGATGTATCTTTTAGGTCCTGGATTCCTACTGCTAACAAATAAATGGAAAAAGGGGGGGTTGAAAAGGGAGAAAGATGTTGAAAACAGAACTTAAACCTAAAATAAAAGAGGTGATACACCAAAACAGTTGATACATTCAGCTCGAACATACACTTTTCACCAAGAAGCGGCCATACACTTCATTTGATGTGGGGAAACTCTTATGTATCAGTGAGTCAGGGGTCCGTAGAGATACAGGGAGGAAGAACTATCAAAGGTGTTCTGAGACACACTTTGGTAGCCTATTCACATGCGCCTATATTCCTGCTGTAGACACTTCTGGCAGACCTGCAGAAGAAGAAACTTCACAATGCATCAGACATGTTGGAATCGTTCTGTGAAAAACATAAAAGAAAATGACTTAACACAAAAGAAAACATAGACATATGCGTGAGTGCAAGTTCAAATGGAGGTAAAAATTGCTAAGTCTTGATTCAAGGTAAAATCCAACAGAGTTTTGCCTTACAAACCCAGAGATTTTTGGACAGAGCTTTGCTTTACGGGCTAAGAGATGGATCCCTTCTCAAAATGAGAAGTTTACAATATATAGAAAGAGAAGAAGAGAACTTGGCGCTTTTTTGGAAAAGACTTTGGCGCTCCTTTTGCAAGTGGCCCATGTGCGTTTGTGAGCATCGAGAAGAGGAAGTCACTGTTGCTGATGTCATTCTTCTAGAAGAGGCCTGCTGAAACCATGCTGTGTAATCGCCGGTCTTGACTTTGGCGTTCAAACATTGATGTGAAAGCACGGGCCGCGCCTCTTTTCTGCAGACAAGACTGCTCCTTCCAGATATTCACGTGGTTTGTCTGCTTATAAATGCAAAATGGAGAAAACAAGCCGCGTCGCTTACTGTTTGCGCCGTTTGATGACCACTTGGCAAGCACTGTTCCAACTGCAAGAATAAATCCCTGAGTTGACACCTCTCTTTGCCACCTGGACTGTTTGTCCGCTTCTGCGCTTTGTCTCTTCCTGGTTTTGTCTCTTGGGCTTTTCCTCCCGCGACCTTCCTCCGAATTTCTTCGGACTTTTTGTCCGAAGGAATTCCTTCGGACAAAAAGTCCGAAGAAATTATGTCTTTGTCTTTTCCCTTGACTGCCTTTGAAAAGTGCCCTTCGGGAAAATTGGAAATGACCCTTTCGAAGGGTACTTCCTGTGCCTTAAAACAAATTTTTCGAAAAGAACTTACCTTTTCGGCTTTTCTCTATGGCCTCTTTGCAAATGTTCCTTGCCCTCCACAAGGGCACTTGAGTCCCGAATTGCCCTCCGCAAGGGCACTTGAAATGGTCCATTTTGCGCCTAAGTGTTAGGAACTTGTTTCTGCCTGCAGAGTCTGTAGAAATGGACCTGTAGAGTCTGTAGAAATTCTCTGTAGAGTCCGTAGAAATGGACCTGTAGAGTCCGTAGAAATTCTCTGCAAAGTCCGTAGAAATGGACCTGTAGAGTCCGTAGAAATCCCTGCAGAGTCCGTAGAAACTTCCAAGACTTGTGCAAAATAAAAAATGTACTGGTTCAGAACAGCAGGGGAAAAAGGGGGGACCGATTTTGGCCTGCAGGACCAAAATGGTCAACAATATTCATGCAACAACCTACTATTTGAATCTTAAGTTTTTTTATTCTGATTCATTTAAGGCAGATGAGGAGGTTATGGATGGCCTCAATACATGCATAGAGAGGATGATCCCTGATGATGAGACTAGAGATGCAATTATTGATGAGCTACAAATTTACAAGAATGCAACAGGGAGATTTTTTTCTTCTACTCTGCATTAAAAGAAGAAACACCTCTCAGCTAGGTAATCTGTACAAACAAATTGAGTCATTTGTTTATTCTTTCTAGTAGACTTCTTTCATTTATTCAAGCCTAGTTAACTATTTTTTTTTGCAGATGTGTGGTGGGAATATTATGGTGCAGGTGTTCCAAATCTTCAAAAGCTAGTATTTGCATTTTGTGTCAACTGTGTAGCTCTTTTGGGTGTGAACGTAATTGGAGCATGTTTGAAGTTGTTCACACAAAGAAGCACAACAGGGTGACGACACGCCTCAATGACCTTGTCTTTGTGCGATACAATCTTCGTCTTCACATGAGACAAGTGGAGGGGCAAGATAACTATGATGCTATTGACTTGGATGAGATCGATCTATATGGCAACTGGATTGTTGATGATGCAAAGTCAGAGCCCATGTTTACAATAGAGGAGATTGCAGATTTAGAGAGGGAGGCAAAAGAAGCAATAGCATCTGAGGTAGCAGAGATATCAGGGGGTGTTGGTGAGGATCCATATGATACATTTGGATTTGCTGACGATGTTGGCATTGGAGAGGAAGAATTTTTACCCTCCACTTCCGTTAGGCAGCCACATCAAACTTATTCTAGGTGCTAGAGATGAAAGATAATATGTATATTTGATATTTCATGACTGTATGAGCATTGCAGTTTGTAACTTTGTAGTTTGTACTTTGAGCTTGTCGTTTGCAACTTTGTAGTATTGTTACTATTGTACTCTTTTTTGATCTCTACATTCATTTTTCATGTCATTTAACAATGTTTTACATTTTATTTAAGTTTATTTTATGAATTTATATGTTTTTTAAATTAGCAATAAAGTTGCCGAGAAATTCCTGAAATCCGAGATCCGGTTCAAATTTTGCCCTCCCGAGAAATCTCCGAGAACGAGATTTTGAACTATGATATAGAGTTCTCCATATAGTTGCTTTTTTTCCAGGGATAATATTTAGTGATTTCACCACATGGGTATTGTATCTCTATTGGAATGCAAGTTCCAGGTTTTTTAGAAAATACCTGAGACAAGGGAACACCAAATTTGGGGAGTGCATGCTCTCAGTAACATACCTTTGATGCAGAAGCTGTATCAAGACATGGGCTATTAAATGTCAAAGTAAAAATAATTGGGTAGTTCAACTTGCCAAATCAGCCAAGGAATTCATATAAATTATGAACTCGCTTGAAAGCTGATGGCTGACCTGGACATTTGAAAACATGCTGATTTTGTTAGGTCTGTGTCTCACACCTTTGAAGTGGTAAAAATGAATCATAGAAGTTGAATCACCGAGGGAAGCAGAAACAAAATGGGGTGTGCTAAGAACCCTTTTCTGCTCCCATCAGTGGAACAGTTTTCAATAGCAGTTGAGAAATGTTGTAAGTTGGCACTTTATGCCTTTTCCTTAGCTTGAAAGGAAACATTTCTATCTCCTGTGGAAAGAAAGAAAGAAACTATGTTAATGTCTACCAATGACCAAACCAGGTCAATAGGGACTCCAAAGTGCGGCAAGATACAATAGCTAATGAGGAGTGCTAAAAGCATTTCAACAACTAAAGGATCAAGATCAGAAATCTAAATCTAGGAAACAAGAGAATTTTTTTATGAGACCGGCATTATCCAAATGGATAAACATTAGACAAATTGGGTATATACAAAGCTATATATTACAAAACAATCATGTGAAATAAAGGTACTTGCTAAAAAGAAAACCACCAATAGAGCCAAGAGGAGGCAGTTGACGGAGATCCAAACTATAGCCTGCAGAGTCTTTATAAATACTTGCATGTATTCACGTTGCTGAAGATTCATGTACAGACATGAAGCTGGTAATTCCTGCACCATTCTGTTATTGTGGGCCTTAGACGGTTTCACACAGAGGCTTCAAAAGAAGTGCAGAAGTCTCAGTTTTCATGTTGAATGCCTATAGGATTATAGTTTTTAAGATGTCATGTATTGAGAAGAACTCAGTAGCCCCAAGGGAAGCTGCGTTACAAGCTCAACCAGATTGCATCCAAAAACAGATTACAAAATCTCCCTCATTATTGATATTACCAAGCTCTTCCAACTTATTATTCACTTTACAAGATTGCATCCAAAAACATATTACTACATCTCCATTTCTATTGATACAATGTATTAACAAGCTCTTCCAACTTATTATTCAATCATAATTTATGGGAAAACATGTATTTGCCACTGCAGATAATATGTCCGTCTACAATAACTAACAATAATATATTTTTGTGTTCCAATCTGTTGAGGTGTACCTATTTCAATCCAAATAAACTGCAAAACTCTGGAGTTCCATTAAATACTAATGTTTTGCCAAGTTTTGGGGATGGTGGGCATGGGGGTGATAGAATGTGTTTCAGAGATGCCTAGAGAGGCTGCCAAAATTTAAGGAGATGTGATAGCAGATATAGGGCTCAAAAGTCAAAACATATAGAAATCATATGTAAATTATAGAAAAATATTATTAAAAAAAATAATCAATCACGGGTTCACAAAAGAATCAGATCAGGCAATGCAACATGCGATTCACAATTGCACAATTTAAATTTCACAAATGCTAATCTTTATATTTCTGGCCTCAGTTCCTATTTCTAAATCAGAGTAATGTTCAAAGATGATATGGACACTGATGGTCTTCTCTGATGCAACTTTGCAAGAAATGGTTGCTTTCTCCAACAACGAATAAAATTATAAAAATGAAAAAAGGACAAACTTTATCACTGTTTATGTTCTGTTTTTTATGTAGTTGGGGGGACCATCTAGACATCCCTTGCCGAGTTAAAAAATATTTGTACGACTCCCTTGGCTGGGATATCAGGGTTATGTTCCTGAGATGTCCTTTACTGCCAACAGATGTCCTTTGACCTTCCCTGGGTTGTCTCCAGTGTTTGGGGATGTTGGGGAACGTTTCCCATGTGTATCTCCATCCCTGGAATGCTAGGGACACAGGATATGTGTCTTGGATCTGCATGATGTGACCTCGGCTTTTCTGTTAAACATGAAAAATTGCCAAGAATCACGGTAGCATGCATATACAAACATAGAGATAATACTTGAAATTGGTTTGTGACATTTTGCAAACAATAAATATTTGATATATGATTTTATGGTAATTTTTTTTTTCAAAATTTTGACTAAAGATCAATGTAGAGTCTTATAACTTCAATTGTTTACTTTCTATTCTTCAAAAGATATCTGATATATGATTTTATGGTATTTTTTTTTGTCAAATTTTTGACTAAAGATCAATGTAGAGTCTTATAACTTCAACTGTTTACTTTCTATTCTTCAAAAGTGTTGGCCTGAATTATCTTCTCAAGTATGAGAGATGTAAACACCAAGAAATATGAGGCTAACATGTATTTTGGAGGCAAGAGAAATTAAAAATGCTGTTTTGGATTAATATGGCGCAAACATGGAATATACATTCCTTTTTTTGTGGGGGAAATTAGAATATTTTGTGATAATAGTTCATTGACTATTTGTTTGAGCTTCATAACTGGAATAAATGTGAATGGGAGTCTAACTAATTGTAGCATGCGTTCCTTAGGTTTCTCAATAAGGAGGGCTCAGTCTGGGCTTGTTGATATTGTATTTACTGTAGGTCAGAACATGGCCTCAGTGACAGTTAGAAATTGTTGATCCTTGTCTTTGAAGTTAGAGCTCGTGTACTAATTCACATAGACAATCTGAGTATGAATTATAATCATCTTCACACATGAAGAACCAGTTAAATCTTCCAAATGGTTACACTTAGGGCTGGATGTTATAATTAAATGCCCTTTTTACAAAAGTAAGTTGCCCCAATGGATCCATATAGAGGGGGAGGGGGCATCTCGAGTCCAATCTGGTCATAAGCCTAATCTAGTCAGGCCATTAGCTTCCCTTGCTTTAAACTCCTCAGCCCATTTAAGCCAAGGCCGGATGGATTTGATTGATGGGGATCGGACCTGAAGGAAATGGGGCATAAGCGATCTGTACGATGATTGTCTGCAGGTTGTAGACTAGGTGAAGGTGACTAAGTGGGGTTCACATTCTTCCTCCGGCCCTATCTATAGACCTAGGGAAGGGGAGGAGAATCCCTCTCCTCGATTTCCCTCTTGTGCCTCAACCTATATTCAATAAGAGAAAATGCTGACTTAAGCAATATTGATATGTTTGCAGCAACACTCAACTATCATGCAGAAGCATGTACAAGCAGGCAAATTTAATGTATTCACATGCACTGACATGCAACTATTATGCATGTCAACATGTGACTGCTATGCATGCGTCAACATGCAACCTACAAATTGGCCATAGTATAAATGCAAAGATATATAATAGCAAAGCATTTTTGGACCTGATGTGTAATGCCCCATCTTATTTGAATTCCTTTCGTTTGATTCAGGTGATCAATTGGTCCTTGTCTTGACTAATGGTGTTAGCAATGTTGATCACTTGGTAGATGAAACTCCACTATACGTGATATGAAGGCATGTATGCTCACTACATATTGTTGAATTCTGAGTTGTCAAACCGTAGAATAAAACCAAAAGCTCGTAATAATAGTATGGGGGAAAATTGATTGTCATGTTAGTAATGATTGGTACTAGGTAGTGAAGTTTTAAATAACATTTATTTAGTCTAATTTCATTCCATTATGGGCATTTCTACCCTTATTTTCGATAGTCGAGATTCTTGCACTAGCAAAAAGCGCATGGAAAATTGTCGGGACATTTGACGAGGATAAAACTGAGAAAGTCTATGGCCGATCATCCTTGTCCTCATTTGATAATATAAATTTTTAGTATGGTGCTTATTGCCATTTATAAGCAAACATGAGGTTTCTAGTATAAGATTAAAGTCTTCTTAAACATGGATTTTGCTTGTAGACAACTAGACATAATCTATCCCAATCTTCTCAACATCTTTCCATAAAATTTTGCTTATATTTACAAGTTGGTTCATAAGTTGTTTACTTGTATTCTTTTAAAATAGGATCACCGTGATTCACATGAGGAAATATGTAATAATGGTTTGGTTAACATGGTTGAAACTTTTGGACTATATGTATAGTTGGCATTGTCAAGGAAAGGTTTCAAACTCTCTCTCACTACTATGGAATTGTGTTTTGTTTGTCATATAAAGAGACAAATATTAAATTATTAATAAAAGTTATGTATGTTTATGTGGGAAATTACTAGTAGCAAATCATTCAAAGAATCGAGCATTTGCTATTGCTTAGATACCTATGGGGGTATATTGTAATTTATCTATCCTTGAGCAAAAAATACTAATTTCTATAGTTGTAACTTTAAGATTCATTTAGCAGTTTTGTGCTTTTATAGGAAAATCGACTTAGATTTTTACTTGAAGACGGTAAAATAAATAAAATAATAATATTTGTGTATTTCATTTTCTGAAAACTAAAGTACAGTAAATTCAGTATAGTGACATTCTCCCGCTCTGTATTCTTTATTCTGGGTGCAAATGGAGGACAATAAGATGAATAGAGCAGCTGTAGGATCCTTTATTGGTCTTTTGTTTATTTATTTGACTTAAGACAATATACATATATATTCTAGCAATTTCCCTAAGGTGCAAAGTGCGCTAAGAGGGATGGGATTGTTTGGAATCACATACTAAATAATAAAACTTTATTATTCAATAAATATATATTATTAAGGAGAACATATCTCGTCATGATGAAATAAGAGTGTTCCATCACTATGATCTTTCTTCTGATTTAACTCTAAAACTGAATAAATAGCCACAAATAATATGCCTATAAATGGCAGCTTGAAAAGGGAACAATGGGGTGAAATTGATTGTACAACACATGTTTGATGACGGTGATCTACTTAACATTGCCCTTCTTATGCTAATATAGCTCATAGAAGAAGAGGGGAAAAAAAAAAAGAAAACTGTAACTTGGCTTGCGTCTGAAGCAGTCCTCCCCCCCAAAAAAAGAAAAATGTATGGGTTGTATTGTTTTCTTTTTGATCGGCCAGGGATAGATTCATTCCAAGCAATATCATATACCCAATTAATGAAAAGAGCACGCATTGAACTCTGCTGTTAATCATCACATCAGAATTGGTAGGTCTCCTTGCTGCATTGACTAGGTCATGTTTCTTGGAGACATTTAGGGAGAGAATTCACGTGTCCTTAGGAGGAGGGAGCCTGTAAAAGGGCGGGGGATAAGAAGAGAACATGGGAATAGGAAAGGAGGGTGCCTGAAGGACCAACGGCTATGTTGCAAGGCCCCCTTTATCTTGCCAGATCCACTCTCTTTCAAACCCTGGAGATGGCAGGTAGGTAACCCACTATCTTTGTCTCTTATTCTCTCTAGTATTACATTGCAATAAACTACAGGATGCATTCAAACACCATTCAACTTAAAAAAATAAAATTTCATTGTTATTCTCTCTACCTTCTATGCTACGAATTCTGCCTTTTCTTTCAATTCTTCTTGGTTGCCACTAGGCTTTATATGGCTGGGCAAAAATATGCCATGGGTGTGCAACCATAGCTATAAACAGCATGAATGATTTACAGTGACGATTCCAGGTGGCCGGTACACATTATATCAAGGCTGCATTATCTTGAGGCATTCTGTGAAACATTTCACGTGCCTGTAGAAGTACTTATGTTTGAGGCATTTTGTCAAACAGTTATAATGCCTTTTGTTGCCTTACCATTTGTCACTTTTCTCTACCAGGGAACTTCCAGCTGTAGCGTTTGACAAACACCACTCTTTATTATGCTATGAAGGTTATGCATACCCTATCCCAAATTCTTATTTTGCACAGGCTGGAAATGCACTGGCAAAGACAAATTGATTGGGTTATACACTTGTGGGTTGTGTTTGGTGAAACAGTGACAGGGCCTAGGGAGGATACCCATATCTGCAGTAGCTGCAATAGGATATTCCATGAGAAAACATCACGTTCGGTCATTTGGTCAAAAGCTTTGGGAGCATTCATAAAAAAATAAAAATAAAAAATCTCTAAGCTTTGTTTAACGGCCTTAACTTATGAGTTCACTGTACTCATTCCTCCCATCATTGATCTCTTTCTTATGCAACTTAAATCAAGATGCAAATGAGATTTATGGGATAAACTGTGTGCAAAATTGTTAGAGTGATGCATTTTGAACCACCATCTGTGATGCTTTTCCTAATGATGAATTGCGGATGGTGATTCAAAATGCGTCGGTCTAACAATTTTGCACACAATTTATCCCAGAAATCTCATTTGAACTGTGAAAAAATCAGAGATCTTAAATCAAGATGCCATAAACGTATCCTTGAGTGGTAGCAGGGTTGTGTGGGAAGCCAAAAGTAAAACATAACGTTTGGTATCACTACAAGAGCAATGATCTTTATATTGTAACTCAAGAGCCTTTGACTTATGCCCACATGGAGTAGTGCAACAGTCGATGGTCGACCCCACCTTTTGTGTAAAATTTTGGTGCCCAATCGATGAAGATGATTTTTCCCTTGGATGGCAGTCATTCACTGTTTGATTTTTTATCAGGCATGATTATATCAATCGAATATATCACATTGGTTGTGAGATGATCATGCTGTGTTTAAAAGTATAATGGCTCTCAATAGCATTAAATTATTTACTCAAATGGGTTGACTAGGACTTATCCTTTTCAAATCAATTACACTTATTTCTACTTTACATCTAAATATACACTTGCTTCATCTCTTGTAGATGCCATTCTAACTCATGGTAATCATGGATTTCAATGTTCCATGTAACCAAGTGCTATCCAAAAGGAAAAGCCTCCATTCTTGGCCATCATTAAAGTAGAAACTATATTTACATTATATGCAACTTGCACTAACTTTAGTATTCTCATTTCTTGAATAAGTCATGGGCTGAGAAGACTGTAGCAGTGTTATAAACGAACAATATACTTTAAAGCTGAACAAGTTCAAGTTCAACTAGAATCATGTGACTTTCAAATTCTCCATAAGAATAGTCTTCCTTCCTCCTATAACATTTAATAGAGGTGAAAATAAAGCTCTAAACTCAAAGCTATGTAATCTTCCATGACTTTGTCTTATGGGCACTATATAATTGTCAGTCTTATTTATGTTAAGGAGCATAGGAAACTAAAAATTATAAATGTTTAAAGATTAAAATATCTTATAAAACCAGAGCAATTAATAACTAAGTTACTGGTTCGCCACTTTTTGCAGAAGAACCAGGGTTGGGTTTGCACCAGATCCTGGTTCTTGTCTGGTGTGTGTCTGAATTCGCCCAAGGTTCATCCCGGGGCACCCGGCTTTGCCCGGGTTCTGCTGGGCGAACTGGGTGCCCCAGAACGAACCTTGGGCGAGAACCCGAGTAGATTCCGCAGTCAAAAACACATTTTTATTTTTTTTCTCAAAATTTCACAAAAAGCACCCGAGGGGAATTTGTCGCTCATAAATCACCTCACAATGTCCATGGTCTCTCGTGCTGCTTGGTAAGAGAGGAAGAGGTTCACATTTGATTTACAGAGGCAAAGACTCATGCTAGGGCATGCAATTTGAAGATGTGCTGAGACAAAGTCAAGCACCAAGGCACAGGGGGACGAGGCACATGAAATTGCAGTCGTGATTTCTAAACTTCGTGATTTCTTGACATTAATAGCAAAGCACGACAAGTTGCAGACAAAACTCGAGTTCTCGTGGCCTCTGCCCACTCCCTTCGTCGTCACCATTACCCTTTCGTGCTAAGCCTCTCCTCCATATACAATCAAAGAGATACATTTTCTTTAAAGTGTAGAAAAATGTTCATTTTGGCAAATATATATTAGGCTAGAATATATTTTTAATTTTTTAATGATAATTTTAGAGCGGAGTCTGTGAACTTGAACTTCATGCATGAGAAGAATGTAATTAGGATTGCCAAGGTCATAACACATAGCAATGCACATACAAGGGCAAAGAAGATCTAGGAAATGACGGATTAATAATTCACACATTAATGATAATTTTAGAGCTTTATATATGATATGTTAATCACTTAATATATATTTTTTAAAGTTTAGAAAATTATTCAAGATATATTTTTTATGTTGATGTTGATGTTTTTGATGAAGAGCATGATGATTATGAATATGAATTTTGATGTAATAAGATATTTATGATTAATATTATCATGACATTTGGCATTCAATTAGTATTTCAATACTGTGTGGTTATTTTGTTTTTATATGTAGACTGTGTGGTTAATGTCACTTAGTTCCCATTTATTAGGCTATAATTCATATATTTTTGTATGGCTGTACCCAAGGCCATAAAAAAATCCCTGTACCGGCAAACCCAGTTCTTTGAACCCGAACCTGAACCCAAAATGAACCAGTAACTTAGATTAATAGTAATGTAATATAGGGAAAACTTTTTGGAGATGGTAAGGCATTTTAAACAAGTTGTTATGTATTAAAAAACTAAATGGTTTGCTCAGTATTGCATGAAGGCCATACAAGTATATTTTTTTGTGTTTGAAAATATGTAGATTTCATATTGTGCTAAAAGACGATACTAGTTATTATATATTCAAAGCCATATAGATTGCATTTTGTTGCATGAAGACACTACAAGAATATTGTGTATTAGGAAACCAATTTATTTCACAATCCTTACACCAATGGGGTATTGCCACAATGGAAGTGTCCCTCCTATTAATACAATGGTTGTTTGGTTACGGGATGAGTATGTTTGTTTGCTTGATCTTACCCTCTCCTTCCTTATGGCTGGGAATCTGTAAAATATCTACTTTTGATGAAATTTTAAAACTTCATGTGAAACAGGGATATCCAAGTTCAGCTAGTTAAGAACAAATCTGTATGTGCTAGTTATGAGTACAAACTAGAAAAAAACGTTCTTAAAATCATAGTTAAGATGACAATGTGAATATCTAGACTCGAGTAATTTTGTAAGGGCATTTGCTTCTTATGAGCTACATTACAAGATTGGCTCGGCAGATAGACTCCAGGGTTTTGTCTATGTCAACGAGGGAATGACTAAAACCTGGTTTATGAGGCCAACAAGAAGACAAGTTTGTTTGAAGTGGTAATGAACTAAGGGAATTCAAAAGGTTTGTTAGAACCTTAAGAGAGGGTGTTTGAAAGGAAGGCACGAAATAAGCTCCTGAATGATTATGTAGTCAGTTATTGACTTGGCTGATTTTACTCAAAATCCCCACTTGTTCATCTTGTGAATGGATAAAATGTTGTCTCTAGCTTTTACAGAAGGAGATCTTGGTTTTCTTTTAATGTAAAAGGGAATTACTGTGAGCTTCAAACGATGTAAATTAGGCTAGCTTCCTTCCGAGATGCCTACTGCTTAAGTTTTTAATTTGCTAGGGAAGTGCATGTATCTTCTCACAGGAGTCTTTGTTTTGTGTTGAATATGGTTATCAATTTATCCTAGGAAGTGCACATCTTCCCATTTATTGTGCCTTTGAAGTTTGTTCTCATTTAAATATGATCAATATATATTGCAGTTTTATTAAGTTCTACTTTCGTACTGTGAAGAATTCATTGGATTTTTATAAGAACAGCCTTGTCATGAAATTTGCCATAGTTTGATTTTTTAATCTAAATTTAAATAATGTTTATTTAAGTCTTGTGTTTTCAATTTGAAATTGAATAGCTGCGTAAATTTTACGAGCAGACATTTTACCCACCTTCCAGAGTCTGGACCTGTTAAGTTTTATTGAGAATTAGCAGAGACGATATACAGAGACTAGATACTAAAACATGGATTTTGTGCCCATTTTAGGTACCAGAAACTGCCATTTTTTTTATTGAAGATGGAAGAAAGGTTCCGGCTGTGTAACCAAGCATTTTGGGTCCAGTATGGTGCTCTGAATCATTGTTCTGATTAGGGGCATCATGCTTCAGTGTTCTACCATGAAGTTTTGCAGCTGATTTGTATTGCTTAGATTTGCAAGCTTTCAACGTTTTATTTCTGATGAGTTTTGGAAACTATCAGACCTTCAATTTAAAAGACTGCCTAGATATTTGTGTTATCCATTAATATTCTGTGCGGTCTGTTGTTATATAACTTTGGCAGCCGTATGGCTAGCCATTTTATTTTGATGTTGCAGGATTAAGTTTTACCTTAACAACATTTTGTATCGAAATTGAGTTTGCTGTATAGAAGCGTTGAAATGTTGCATTATGAACAATTAAACAATATAATAACTAGTACTAGTTATATTATTTTTGCATTATCTGCTTTGAAATGTAAGCTTTTCTGCTGTATAATTGTTGAATCTATAATTGTTTTATTGCATTACATCTGGTAACTAGGATGAAAAACTGTAGAGAAAAAACACTGACATAAGGGAAAATAATCAAATTGATCTATTTGTATTTTTTTAATCAATGTTTGGAGCAGTCCTTTGAGCTATAAACTCTGGCAATTGAGCACGGCCGCTTGTTTATTCTAATGAAGCAGCCATATAAAGATTTGCCTTTACCAAACCACCTGTGGAAGTGAAAATAATCCTTCCATAGATTTGTTGAACTATTGCATTATGAACAATTTTTAGGATTAATGTAGTTAGCACCATTTCTGAATTATGTTATGCACCCATGTTTGGAGATAAAACCTTTCCACATTTTAAGAAAACTGCAAAATTGTAGAGGAACAAAACCAGAGCTAATTGAAGGAATATTTATAAAACCAAATTGAAGGAACATGTTTAAAGCCATTTAGACATTGCTCAGATCTATTGGAAATCTTAGGCTGAATGTGTTACATCAAACAGTCAACTGCTTACAGAGCCACTGGACGAAAGCTGTGGCCTGAAGGCTTAGGTATTACACATTTTAACAAGTGGGATTGTGGATTCCTAAAGAATAGTGCTTCATGCAGACTCTATCCTTACAATCCCTTCAAGATCATTTGAGGCAACAGAGGTTTAAGAATATTTTTCATGGGCAGCAAAATATGTAAAGGAAATAAGTCAAAGCTTCAGCGTGTAAGATGTATATTCAGTGTGGAAGCAAATATGCTGAAAGCATTGTCCAAAGGATTGTGTTGAAATGGTGATTGGGGGGGGGGGAGGTGGACGGAGAAGCAGGGGTGAGGGCGTTCGAAAGGGCGTGACCCAGGTTTGAATGGCAAAAGTGCAATCAGGTGGCTGATAATTCCAATGGACATGGCAGGGTTGTAGTGTAACAATTATGGGGTACATTCGAGCACAAGACGTGTTCACAAAAATTAAGAATGTGGTTGAAAGTATATTTCACACCTTGTTAAAGGAAGCCCATAAGCTAAGAGAAAGAAAACCTTTGAACAGTTGGCTGTTAGATCCTGTCCCAGAAAATCGTGGTCCATGGAACAGATAATAATTTTCCATTTTGGTAACAGACAATGTAAGTCCCATATGAAAATTGTACACTCGTCTAGTTGCAATATAGAGGGGTTTCCCTGGAAAGTCTTTGCTTCTATGTCTGGAATCAATAAAGAGAGAAGTATATTTTTTAGGAGACACAATCCCAATGCAACTCAGCAATATCAAAAAATATCTTGCATTTTTTTAAATTTATTATGCAAGCATTGAAAGCAAAAATTATATTTACCAAAATCTGGCTTTAATTGGTAGACTCTGATGGACTGTTTTGTGTCTTCTTTCTCTCCTTACTTGTACGGTCTTGTCTTTCTCTTTTCTCTATGTTTTTGCTTTTGCTTGTTCTGTTTGTACTATGAGGCCTCCCCTTACCTTCTGTTCTTTGTCTTCTGTGGCTTTTCCTACTAGGATAGTCATCAATCTTGCCGATCGTGCCCTGGGTGCAATCGATAGGCTCACCAATTCTATAATTTTTTGTTTTGTGGCCCCTCCGGTCTTTTGTATGTTTGTTCGATGTTCGGACTCGTGTTTTGCATTTGTTGCTTGTTTCTTAGTTCGATTTTGTGTGCCAATTAGTCCCAAATTCAAACTATGAAAGTTTATATATACAAATCAAAGAGAAATCCCATATAATTCAAATTCAAGCACACTAAATATCCCTTGGTGCAAACCACAGGGCCATTGATTCCATCAATTTTTGTTTTGTGGGCCCCTCTACCCTTGTGTGTGTTTCTTTGACGACTCTGTGTTTTGAACTTGTTGCTTTTTTCGTGGTCACATTTTGTGTGCTAGTAGGAACCACATTCAAACTATGGAAGTCTATATATACAAATCCCCTAAAAGCATTTCAATAACAAGGAGCAAAGAGAATTCCCATAAAATTAAAATTGAAGCACACTTCACATTGGTAGATTTATTTTCAAGGACTTGAATCAAAGAATCATTAACATTTGTATTGAAAGGACATACATGAATGGCATGTAGAGTGCATTACATGCTAGGGAGAGGGCGAAGTTTCTTCTCTGCCACAATTTAAACTACAAACCATTATGATTATGCGAAATATTGGCTTATCTTTCTCTAGTCGTTCAAATCTAGCCTTGTGTTGCTTTTCTCAAATCATGGTTCGTTTTGATTTATATGCTATATTTATTTTAGAAAGGCATGGGGCTAGCTTTCTTTCACATAGGTTTGCTTTTATGGTGGTTAAAAAAAATATTTATCAATGATATGTTCAAAATATTTATCATTGATTACACATTCATTTCTTAACATTTATCATAGAATATTAGCTTGTAGATTGAGACATGATAGGGTTTGTCATGCTTTATATGATGACACCCTAGCCCTTGATAGCCTTGCTTGTACTTCTCATAGTGATGTTTCTTCTATTGTCAAATATATGATGGTTCACTATGACATTAATGTTGTAACAACTTGAATGTGTAAGACATGCATTGTCACTATTTCCCTTGATTTTCAAGTTGGGGTAAACCAAACCACTTCAATTCTTCCATCCTAGGATTTAGATTAATAAACCATATGATCTAAAGGACAAATTACAAATTCCACAAGCCAATATCTTTATCTTAGGATTGTCTAAACAATTTTAATGCCATATTTGGGATGCTTTGTGTGATACTACTTTGCCAACCAACATTGAGCTTGCTTAATGTGCTTGTCCTATGAATATTTTACAAAAAAAAGAGCACCTCATTGCATTTGAAATTGAGGTTATACCTCCTAGAGACATTGTAGATCAAAACCTTCCTTTGTACATTCAAGCCAAAGTGAATAGTTCAGGAATTAAGAGGGTCCTTGTTGACAATGATGCAAGAAAGATTATTTGTAGTATGGCCTTTTCGTAACACAAGGAATTGATCGTAAGTATCCTTGCACCTTCAGATATAATTATTAAAGGATTTGACAACCAAATGCAAAGTTCCTTGAGAACACTTATATTGGACATAACTCTTGAGCCTAAAATTCTACATATGACGTGTTGCAACATATCTAATGAAGTTAATGATAACATTTTGTTGGGAAGACCATGGATTGAGGGTATGAATGTTGTTCCATTGACATTATGTAGATGCATATAATTCTTATGGGAGGGTTGTGTATATACTTTTCATGTGGATGATGATATTTTCCGATGTTATAACATATTGAATCTATAAAATTTGTTATACCACAATCATGTCGTAAACAAAGGTCATAACACCTCAACAACATATTCCCATAGAAAAAATGTATACATATGCTGTGGGTGAGCGTGGTAAGAGTACTAATAATATTGCTATTTAAGATGATAATAAAGAGAATGATTACAAACCTAATAGCATAAACAAGCATTTAGCCATGTTGAATTTTATGCTTGATGAGTATAATGATGACATGCAGAAATTTGGTATTGACCAATTATATTGTACTCCTAAAGCTTATGGGTGACATTTCCTTACTTCCATGCTTAATGACACTTTGCTCATGGATAATAATAAGCAATCTATGATTGAAACTTGTCTTAATGCTAATCAACCAAAGCAACCTAGTGGTCTGTCACCTAGTACTTTAGAGCAATATGGAAAAAGTTGCACAAAAAACATGGGATATAAAGGTTGTGGGTTAGGGCAAAATGAACAAATAATTATTCAGCCAATAATCCCCACTCATTAACTCAAACTAGGCCTTGGATATGGTACTTATGCTAAAGAGAAGCCTTTTAAAAAGTATAGAGGACTCTTGATGATGTTTCAATATATAAACCTTTAAATGCCAACTTTTTCAACTCTGGTACAACACTCCAAAATGAGGTTTATAATGTTTCATCTTTAGAACTTGTATATCTTGAGTTGATTGACGAAGCTAAGCTACTTACACTTGATGATGTTGCTAAGGATGAAACTCTTCAATAATATGTGGGATCATATGCTAATTTACTATCGTTTCATCATAAAACAAGATTTCTTCATAAGCTTACTCATCATGCTTACTTAGGTGAGTGTGAGTCTACTTTTATCGAAGAGGATTTCCCATTAAATGGGTCCCAATTCATTACCTACTACACCATACATTAAACACTGATCCACATTACTGAATGAAGAGACAAGTGATTTCAACTACAATACTAAATAAGATCCTAAAGTTGTATTACTTAGCAACCTTGGAAGAAGATAAATGCCGTAAAGAACTTTTGACAGATTTTTTGGAATTGTTTGCTTGGGCTTATTTTGACATGCTTGGCATTGATCCATCCATCGTAGTTCATAAACCAGTTGTCAATCTTGATGCAAAACTAGGAAAACAAAAGATTCAAGAGATGCATCTCAAAGTTGCTTTATTGGTTAAAAGAGAGATCCAATGTTTATTAAATGCATGTTTTATTTGACTCATCAATTATTCATCTTGGATGTCCAACATTATCCCAGTTGCAATACTTGATGGGTGCATACACATCTGCAATGACTTTAGAGAATTGAATAAGGCTTGTCCCAAGGATGACTTCCCTATACTTAATTTTGATATTATTGTTGATGTTAATGCTAGTTATAAGATGCTCCCCTTCATGGATGGATTTATTGGCTACAAACAAATCAAAATTAATCATGTTGACCTATATAAAATTGCTTTTACTACTCCTTACTGTATATTTTGTTATGCTGTCACACCCTTTGAATTTAAATTTTTTGGTGCTACTTATCGAAGGCCTATGCCTCAAATCTTTCATGATTTTATGCATGATATTGTTGAAGATTATGTTGATGACATTTTGGGGAAATAAGAGAATTGTGAATACAATGTTAAAGAGTGGGAAAGATATTTGAATTATTATGCAAATACAATATTGGATTAAATCCAAAGATGTGTGTCTTTAATGTCACATATCGTAAAGTGTTAGGTTTTATTGTCTCTCAACAAGGTATTGAAGTTGATCTTAAAAAAGTAAAATCTATTGTTGATATGCCTCTACGTACCAACTTAAAATGATTGAGAAGTTTGGAAGAAAGAATATAGGCCATATGACAGTTTGTGGCTCAATTAGCCAACAAAACCGACATTTTTCTAGATTGTTATGTAAAGACACCAAATTTGAATGGGATGAACACTATCCAAAGATTTTCGATTAAATCAAAGAATATCTAGCTAATCCACTAGTTATGATGCCAATCATCCTTGAGAGACCATCATTGCTAGTCATATTTACCATCGAACACACTTTAAGGATATTGGTGGTGCAATATGATGACACCCATAAAGAAAGAACCATTTATTACATCATTCACACACGAGTTGATATGAGAAGAAATGCAATTAAACAAATAAATTGTGCTTGTCTATTTTGTTTGTAACAAAAAAAGTACATTACATGCTTAATACCGAGACTCATGTTATTACAAAGATTAATTCTTTGAGGCAAATCATGTCTAATCCTTATTTATCTGCGTGCATAGCTAAGTTGGTCATGTCACTTAATAGAATTTGATTTTAAGTTTATACCTTAAAAATATGTGAAAAGATAAGTAATTGCAGATCAACATGCCACAACTCCCTTACTAAACTATTCTCTTATGAACGACGCTTTTCAAGATGAATTCATTATCTATCCCAATAAGAACAAAATATGGACCATGTTGGACCATGTACTTTGATGGGTCCAAGTGTGCTTTAGGTGTTGGGGCCGTCATTTTATTAGTGACTTCTCAAGGTCAGACTATGCCATTAGTGTCCTGCTTGAGCTTTCAATGTATGAATAATATTGAAGAATACGAGACTTTAATATAGGATTACGTGCCACGTACTTTAGAGAAAATACCCTTTAAAGTTTAGGATGATTATTAATTTGTCATCAATTAAGGCAAATGTACTTATTATTATTATTATTATTATTATTATTGGTAAATATGGGTTTTAAAGAAGGACCCTACCCTTTACATGGAACATACATGCATGGTCATATAAACCAAATATAACAATAATGTCTGCTACAACGGCCAAAAAACAACACATAATTAAAGCAACAACACAAAAACAACAAAAAAATAGGAAAAAAACAATAAGAGTGCCTTAGCACTCAGGCCCCTTCCAGCCATCGAACACTTCAGCCCAATTCTCCATCATTTTATTGATAGTTGTGTCCATATTATGAATAATCTGAGGATCAAAATCCTTATCCATAACCATATCCTTCAAATTCTTATCCAACTTAACAATTTTCTCTTCCTCATTTTTCCTTTTGACCATAAGCTTTAGACCATCCATACTCTGCATACAATTTTGCGTAGCCACACAACTGAATTCAACAAAGTTAATAAGATTCTCCTTGAGATTCTCATTTTGTCTCTCAATATTGTCAACTTTATCAATAAGCCTATTAATATGCATATTAATCTCCAACACTTCAACATTAATACAAAAAATACCACCATATTGGTTCATAATTTTGACTACATCCTTAAGCCTATTATGGTCCTTCATGAACCACCAAAAAAGGCCTTGTGCAACTCAATTTCTTACCCAATTTGAATCAGCATGTCCCGATCTTTAAAATTGGTTGCAAAGGTATCAAGTACATTCAAGTCTTTACTTTACTTGTAGTAAACTCGACCTTATTAGCATTAGCCACAATCTCCAAAGCCACCTCTTTAAAAAGCTGCAAACTCTAGACCACCTCTTGAATTATATCCTCCTTATCCCCCAAAGTATTATTCTCTGTAGTCTCTTTAGAAGGCTTGCCATTATCCAGTTCAACTGGCCTATCCAATCCAACATTTAAATTATTCTCCTCAAACTCGCCCAATGTCTCTAACTCTTCAATCTTAGTATCTCGATCAAAGGGAACCCTACTTTGCTTTGCATACCTATCCGTCCTCTATTTAGCTTTTGTAGTACTTATCTAAATTTGTTTTGACCCTTCTTCACATTAGGTTGACAAAAATGACCATAATTGATGGAATAAAAAAACTTGTAGATCAAGAAAATAATCCCATGATGCAATAACACTTTATTTTTACCCTTCTTCACATCCATTAACTAATTCTCCAATGAATGCATGATATAAAAATGAATACTATAGGAAATTTATGCCTAAAGTAATTTGGACTATGAAAGTGATAAAAATGAACAACCATATACCTTCTCTCAAGAGTAACATGCCTCATTATCTGCTTAGCAACTTTATCATAAGGCTCTGAAAAATCCTCCCTCAGGGATCCCTTGATAGACAATCAATTCCTCATTCTCCATAAAAAACTTCTCCTTATCCTCAATCAGGGCAAATGTACTTACCAAACTAAAGAAGATAAATTGTTGCCATATCAAGAATTAGTTATAAGTTTGATTACTTTCTTCGATGACTTTGAGATTAGCAACATTCCAAGAAAGAACAATCACTGCGGTGATGCTATGTCTAATGGTGCTTTACTTGTTCCTATTGACATCACAGATGATCGTAATTTACTTACCATTAAGAGGTTTCAACAAACAATTATTTCATTACCAAAATGAGATGATTTAGAAGTATTCACCATCAATAATGAAATTAATATTCCAATATGGTACACTAACATCTATAACTTTCTCACTGGTGATGCTATCCTTGAACATTTACCAGACACGAGGAAAAAAAGTTAAAACAAAATGCTATTAAATATGTTATCATTGGTGACATTATTTTTAAAAGTTCTTTCAAAGGTTAATTACTTAGATGCTTGGGGCATGAAGAAGCTAAAGTTGCCTTACAAGAGGTTTATGATAGAGTGTGGTGGTCATTTTAGTGGTAAGACAATGTCATACAAATTATTACAAATTAGTTACTATTGGCCTTTCATGGATCAAGAAATTCAAGAATACACAAAAATTTGTGAGTAATGTCAATGACATAGTAATTTAACTTATGAACCATCTCAAAAATTACAAGGTATGGTGTCATCTTGGCCATTTTCCCTTTTGGGTTTTTATCTGGTGGGTAAGGTTAATCCTATATCATCAAAAGATCGCAAATTCATCATTATAGCTACTGAGTATTTTACTAAATGGGTTGAATCCATTTCTTTAAAGTTTACCATGGGTGAAGACGTATGTAGATTCCTTATGATATTGTTGGGTCGTTTATGATCCAAGGCAGTTTTGTTATGTATTTATTTATTTTACCTTTTGTTTGTACGAGTTGGTTGAACCTATTAGTTGGTTGGTTTTCTACAACTCATGTAAGATTTTTAAAGCTTACTTGTTGTGTAAAAACTTGAATGTTTACATTGAATACATATTTATCTTGTGCCTTATGTTTATTCCTTCAGTTCTTGGAGCTATCAGTGGCATTCAAACTTGGTAATGGAGAATTGAAGACTTGAAAAGATTTTTGGTGTATGTTTAGGCCAATGCATTTGTATGATGCACCAATACGACATTAACATTGTTTGTTCATATTATCAGGGACCCAAATATAGTCTGGAATAGATTGTATGAATTCTTTGAAGATATTTGAAGAAAGTTGAACCATTAGTAACTAGAGATACATCAAAATGCAGAAGGTTCAGGCCCTGACATACCACATCCAAGAAGTCCACATCAACAAGAGCAACATTGAATTCTAGAGATCAAATTCTGGCTTAGTAATTTTCTACATCAAATTTTGACTTACTAATTTTCTACCAAAGCTTCTGATCAAACTTAATGCTACCTATAGCATGCCACATAACATATACAACACCATCAGATTAGGAGCAGAACCTTCAACCTATGTTTTGTATGCTAGAGCACATGCTTGAGTTGGAGAGAAGCGACAATAATACAACCAAACATTTTTTTTCCATTATGGGCTCCACCAAAAAATAAAACAAGCGAGAAGCTAATGTAATCCTTTTTATTTTTTAAAAAATCAGACAACTTCTTGTTATATTGAAAATTCTCCCACCAAGTTTTGATATTCGTTGTAGTAGAGTTGTTCATATAGATTTTACAAGTACCTGCCAAAAGGGAAGTCAAGGGTTCAAAACCCATTTAAACTTAATTTTTGATAAAATTTCTTTTTTGACCCTATTTTGTATTAGGAAAGTCAATTTTTAGAAATATAAGGGTGTACTTGCATATTTTTGTGACAATTCTCAAAATCATAAAATTGTAATGGAAATCTATTTGGTGGGTGAAGGCCAAACCCTTATAGAATTCCCTCTTTTTTGATTTGATTGCCTTTTTTGATAGCACCATGGAAAAAATTGTAAGTATAATATACAAAATTAGAAGATTAACACCCAAAAACTACAAGGAATGAAGCATGAACATGGAAAATACGCTCATTTTTAATGATTTGTGGGAAATAATGGAGAAAGAAACCATGCCACCAACTGAAGCCACAAAGTTACTTGAGTTCTAAAAGCATGATAAACGTGCACTCGCACTGTTAAAATCATCCTGCATTGCATGAGATTATTCACATTGAATTCGTTAAAACTGGTGTATGGAGAGCATGTAAAGCATTAAAAGACTTGTATGACAAACAACATGCATATAAGAAAATTAATATTCTTATGCAGCTTTTAAACAAAAAATAGCAGATGATGAAGATGTCTATGAATATATTTCACATATAAAAATATTGAAACAAGAATATTGCACAATAGGTAGAAAAATCATTGATGACATGCTCATTTCCATCACACTAAATGGCCTTAGTTATACATAGACCATTTTTTTGAAATGTTGCAGCGTAGTGATAAGCTTAATGGCACAATATTTGACTCTATTTGTGAGTTGTTGACTTGTCATAAGTGACAATTTGTAAATAAAAAGAGTATGCCTATAGAAGAAGCTCACTATACAAAGTTTAGGTCACATCACATAGATCATCACCATGTACATAGGTAGTTTTAGAAGCATTATTTGAAACACTATCTGAGACACTCTGCACACCATTCTAGACAGTCTCCACAACATTCTCATCAGCACTCTTCAGGATATTCAAAATGCAGACATCACCATAGGCACTCTTCTCACTCAAGTGGTTCTTCTAGTGATTCAACTTCTTCTAGATCTCGCCAACATAGAAAAGGGCCAAAATGTCTCAAATGTGGTGGTATTGGACATCTTGAAGACGTCTATCCTTCTATATGACCCTGCTCACCACACAAAAATAAAGTTAAAGCAAATTATGTGGGTCATTATAGTGATAGGTCTTCTAGCTACTCCATCTATTCAGGTTATTTTGATACTTCCTTTGATCAATATATGTCTTATATAGACGAGGTCTAAGGTTTTGATAGACCTGGAAACCTATTTTAGCTAATCAATGATTCATTCATCTTGTGCAAGATACTAGTCTCAAGATCGAGATCTATTGTAGTAGCATTTTTTTCTTGTGTTCTTGAGTTTTGACTTTCTATCCTTGATATTCATAACATGGAGCATACATGATTGTTTGATTTTGTTTCTATTGTTGCACAAATTCTCACCTCTCCCATGATAGGGGGAGAAGATATATCATTGGTTGGTCTTTAATCAGTCATTAGTGACAATATGAATTGACAGGGGTTGCCAGTACCAACAGTGTTGAGCAAAGGTCATCATTGATTGTTGGGTTTCCATGAGATGTGCCATACATAATACATGATGGTCACTTGGATGAGCTTCTATGTGGAGCCTTATGTAGGTCGATGTAGTTGGACATGCTTTGATCATGTTCTACTATAATACAATACAAATGATCACATGGGATGAGCAAGCCTTGATTGTGTTCATCATCTTTTATGCGACAACTAATAGGATGGGCTTTTGTATGAAACATAATTGGTTTTGATCATTACCATGAGGTACAATGCACCAATTGTAGTTGCATCAAAGTTTATTTGATGACTTCATAGTCATTACTTCAATTTCTATCTTCTATACCCCTTTGGATCAAGGGGCATTTGTTGGGTCATTTATGATCCAAGGTAGTTTTGTTATGTATTTGTTTAATTATTTTATTTTACCTTTTGTTTGTATGGGTTGGTTGAATCCATTGGTTGGTTTTCTACAACCTACTCCTATAAGATTTTGAAAGTTTACTTGTTATGTAAAAACTTGAATGTTTACATTGAATACATATTTATCTTATTCCTTCTATTTATTCATCCCATTCCTAGAGCTATCAGACATGTTATATCTTGATTTGACATTCCATCTATGATTATAACCATAATGGTTCATCTTCTAAGAATAAGTCAATATAATAGTTTTGTGAAAAGTATAAATTTCAACATACACTTTCTAGACCTTATCACCCACATGAGAGCAATCAAGTTGAAGCTACAAAAAAGACCATTGTTAAAAACTTAAGTGAAATTATTACTGAACATGGTGAAGATTGACATAACCAAATTATATATGCCTTATAGGCTTATCGTATGAGTGTTTGAGTAGTTGTGGAGGAAACCTTCCATTCTTGTGTATGGTGTAGACATAGTTATCCCACATAAGCTTTAAATTCCTTCTCTATGTGTATCACTTAAATGAATCATCAATGAAAAGAAATATAGACAAAAATGATTATATCAATTAGAAATTCTTGATGAGACAAGCATACATGCTCTTGAGCATCTAAAAATTTATCAAAATCCCCTAAAGAAGACTTGTAAGAAAAAGATTAGATCAAGAGAGTTTCACATGGGTGATTTGGTGCTAAAACAAAATCAAAACAACACAAGTGTAAATAAGGAGCTTAAAGGAAAATTTAAACCAAATTAGTTAGGTCCCTTCATTTTTATAGATAAACTTGGAATAAGAGCCTATCACATGTCCACATTAGAAGGAAAACCATTGAAGAATCCAATAAAAATTATGCACTTGTGGCATTTCTACATGAGATTCGGCTCTATATTTGGGGACATCATCCTTGCATATTCCTCATGAGTTATTTATTTGACATATTTCACATAGACAAGGACATCCTTAACATATTCATAATTCCTATGAGCTTCATAGATCACATCTAAATTTATATTTGCCTAGGGGGACATGATACCCACATTTACCCTCCATGAGCCTTATATTGACATATATACTATATATGGATCCCATCATACACTTGTGTCTAACATGCTTACATTATTTTTTTATACATATATAACATTATCTTACATATACACAAACACATGCTTGATATTCATATGACTATTGAGATATCTTACTACCTTGAGCATTTATCTACATTTGGTGGCATAGATTTGTCCACTCCACTTGGCTACACAGGGGCATATTTTTGTCCTAAACACTATCATCCTCATAGGAGGATCATCCACCTGTGGACCTTACCAAAATTATCTATACTACATGATTGTCACATGGACATTGGTTCATATATTCAATGGGGTATTGTGTTGCCCCGCATTTCCCCTCTCACCAATTTATCCTCATGGAAAGATGCCACACCTAGTGAGCCTTACATGAGGATAAAGTTCTATAAGTGATACTCAATAGATTAGTATATTGTGCATTGAAATTTACATTATGTTATCTTTCCTATGCGACACAACACTTGGGGCATGACTAGTTGCCTATATTTATCCTACTATGGGCTTTGCAAGTAATATTTTATGATAGCTAAACACGTGTTTTATGTAATTTTCAAAATGGTACCAGTTATATACAATTTTATTGCACATGGTGCTTGTAATTCTATTCTTTCAAGATAAGTGATTGTAGGAAATGGTATTTAATTCCTCAACAAAAAAGTGGGCATATGTCAGAGCATTGTTTAGATGCTATTGAGCGAATATTACTAAGCAATAGTTTGGGAAGATATATTTTCAAAGCGTTTCAACCACTACTAATTTTTTTTGGGTAGGTATACTTGGAGTAAAGTTATCTACTTTTTTGATTAAGAAATGGATTGGGTTCACAAAAATCTTAGAGAAGCGATGGCTATGTCTAACACTTATATAATATTTTTCAATTGGAATAATTAGAATAATGGGAATTATTTTTTAAGTTATGAAAACATTTAGTTCACATACAAAGTATGTGCATTCATTCCTATGCTCATCTCAATTTCAAACTTTCAAATAATCACAATAAGCATATACGACATTGATTACTTGTTGTAAAATGACCATTGTTAACATATATACTAAAATTTTCAAGATGGAAAAGTTGATAGATGCATGACAAAAAGTTCCTCCTCTTCTTATGGTAAGTAAAGATAAGTGCTTTAATTATATATAATTTTAATTTGACGCATACATGCATCACTCAGATACTCACATCATAATAAGGTCATTATGTAGACACCTAATTTTGGTACAAACTTTATTATTATAATATTTTAGTGTTGATTTGCTCATATAGATCAACGGTTGGAATTATGATCTTATTGGTGTTTTTTGTGTCTTTTTCCTTTCTTTCTTATTCCTTGCATGGTTTTGTCTTTCTCTTCTCTCTCTGTTTTCAATTTTTTGTTTTTTGTCCTTAGAGGCCTCCTCTTACCAAACTCACTGATCATGCCTTGGGCCCGTTGATTCTATCCTTTTCTATTTTGCGGCCCCCTACGCCTTTGTGCATGTTTCCTTAATGTTTGGACCCATGTCTTGCACTATCTACTTGCGTCTTAGTTAAATTATGTGTGCCAATAAGTCTATAATTAAAATATGGAAGTCCATATATACAAATCACCTAAAAACATCTAAATAATAAGGATCAAGGAGAATTACCATAGAATTCAAGTCTAGGCATACTTCATATTGTTAGATTTTTGTTTAAGAATGTGCATCAAATAATCATTAGCATCTTATACTAAAAGGTTGACATACACGAATGTCATATAGAGTGCATTGTATACTAGGGAGAGAAAACAAAGAATCTTATCTCACTTCTCCATTCACACTACATAAACTATGTGGGGTTTGATTCTAGGATGCAGGATACATAGTTGTAACACATTTTATGGTTGCCCAATCCAACTAATTATTCCCTTCTCTTTTTTTGACGTCTTATGGATATCTAGGTCATTTTTGTGGAAAATATCAAATTACACATATTCTACCTATCAAATCAGAGAAGTGTAGGGATAAACAAGAATGACATCAGATGGCACATAGTTCTAAAAAACTCACAGGCCTTGAAACACAATGTAGTATGGAATTGATGGCAATAAATAGGGATGATGACCATAATCTTCTAGTGACATTCTTGCCTTGGACATGAACATTGTAGAGGCCATTTTTGTTTCCTTGGAGTTAGAAGCTCGAATTTAACACAATCTATGACAAGTTTTCCTAGTCCAGATCCATATTTAGAATCTATAAATTCATACTTGGTGTGATTGTTATTTTTCATTTTATTCTCTTTCAAATTCAATTGTGAATTCAATAATTTCCTTTTGCATGTTTATTATTTTTAGCCACTAAAATAAATTTAAAATTATTATTTTTCATTGCTTAATGGTAAATGTCCTTATTACATCTTGCTTTTGTTAATTATACTAAAATATATCATGCTAAAACCACCAAACAATAAAAAAAATACATTGACTATAATGCCAACAATCCTAAAAATAAAAAATTCCTTCCAAAATTTGATTATTTTTTGGGTGCATGCCTTTACAAATAGTATTCACATGGAATCACTGAATTACATAGAATGTCGGCCTCTCAACCCATATTTCAAAAATAAACATATAGCAAATTACAATGATGAGTAAGCGTACATCTAAATCAGTGAGCTCCTTTGGCTAAGTAGCCACGATTAAGGGGCATCCACACCGTCAAAATCACCCAAGGCATGATCCTGGTCTTAATCACTTGACTCTCTGTGTCAAGTACCTATAGGGATTTATACCCTGGTGGATGGATATAAGCAACTATCATCTTCACTAGTTGGACTATAACCCTTTCGATAAAATTTGAATATTCAAAACTTGATGATAAAAAAAAGTAGAGTTTTTTATACATATGATAACACTATATTCAAGAATGATCCATGCACTATGCGATTTAAAAGTTTTTAAATCAATATTTACATTAAAATTGAGGTATTTTTTATTTATAATTTTTTATGGCTCATGCAAATATTTTGATGAACATGATTTGTGTCAAATTTTTTTGACACATAAATATGTTTTGCTGTATCAAAATTTTAGTGTAATATAATTTAGAGACAAATTTGGTAGACATTTTTGTTTGAGGTAAATTTATATCACAAATAACATTATGATATATTTATTTATTTAAAAAAATAAATTAAGTTAAATTTAGAACGATTTAATTTGTAATAAGATGTTTCAATACACATTTTCCCTTAAGAATTTATTTATTATTAATAATTTTTATATAATTTAAAAAATAAAATTAATTACATTATTATTATTATTTTTGAATCAATTAAACAAGAGATTCTATTGGGGCCTCATCAAGTAAAAAGATACAAAAAGTAAAGAGGGTGAATATGAAAGAGTAGAAGAGGGTGGACGTATGATGTAATTAAAATCATTTAATTTCATTTCATTTCCTCTAATGAATACATGTTAAGTCATTTTTATAGAGCTGTGAAAGGCTTCTAAAATTTCATTTGAGGAAGGAGAGATACTCGTCTATTTTGATAAGAAAAGATGGTCCGTGAATGAGGTGAGTGACTAGTGAATTATTGAATCCCACCTCCTCGATCATGTTGAGCCATTAAGGGACTCGGAATGGAAACGGAAATGGAATTGGGGGAGAAAATGAGTACACTACTCTACTCATATATAAAGAGAAAATGGTGAAGGACATCTATGGAGAGCCAAGCAACTACCATAACACAATGTAATTATGGCCTTGGTGCCACCTTGTGGAGCCAATGGAGAATTAGTGATTTCAAAGCCCTTGTGAGAAGGAAATGGTGAGATGGCAAGTGTGCTGGAATAATCTTTGCAATAAATGCAAATCTCTGAAACTTTTTTTTTTTTCTTTTTTTAAAAATCATCTATATAGTATTTACTCACATTGTTGGCAAAAATATGCAGGCTTACATGAAAAATGCAATATAAATCTAAGGCTTCAAACTAATCCCCAAGCTTGCATGAAAGGCCAAAAAACACATTAGAAATGAAGCTCCAGAGTTATACCGAAGCTCGAACATCTGATATTATAAATGTACAAAACCATATGTTAAAACAATAGAATAGGGGAGGTAGAATATAGAGGTAAAATCACAAGTTTTCATATATTAAATAACTCTAAAAACTTCTATTACAATCTTATTATTATGCATAACCTTACATAGTTATCGTTGTAATAAAAACTCATTAATAATGATTGTATTTTATCTTACTTGCTAGTGGCTAATGTTCTGACTGTTGTCAACAAATTGTATACCTCTATTTTGTCTATTCTTCCCCTTCTTCTCTATCTATTATAAAATTTTGCTATTGTTCCTTCTCATTTACTTGCTGCTAAAACTCACTACCTTCTGCTTTGTCTTCATCTTCTCCATGCTCTTTCTTACTACAACTGTTGTGTTAAAAATTCTGCCTCCCTTACTTCTTGTTTTATTTTATTATTTTTGTCTTCTATTGATTACTCTTCCACCTGCCACAAACTTTCCCCTTAAAACTACAAATAGATCATAAAATTCAAATTTGAACAACTACAATTAATTTTGTTCGGTGGATGTTCAAACAGTCCTATTGTAGGACTTCAGAGCTAAGGTAGGTAGGTAGGTAGGGAAAGAATAAAATATTTCAACACTCCCCCTTATTCTTTACCTTCCTTCCATGTTCTGCTGAACTCATCTCAACCCTTAAACCATCTCTATAAGTTCTCCTTGTCTATTTACATTTGGAATCATTCTATGCATGTCCAGAGTTGTCCTAATAGACTCTAGAACTTTATTATGAACATCGAAGCTTCACTATTTAACTCCAGATCTTCACTAATGAACTCCAGAGCTTGGATTTGAACTCTAGAGCTTGGTTGTTGAACTTTGGAGCTTCACTATGGGACTCTAGAGCTTGACTGTGAGACTCCGAAGCTACAATACAACCATCTAGGGCCAATGCTATAGCATCTAAGATCCCTAACCTTCCTATTAAGTGAATAAAACTATATTTTGGTAAATGATTAATAAAAATATCATCTAACTACTAATCTGACTTAAAAAACTTAAGCTCTATCACATGATTTTCAACTAACTCTCGAATAAAGTGATACCTATAGGGTTCTTTGACAATGCTATGGGGGTTATTTATCATAATATATCATATACGCTCCTCATTGTTCCTCATGTAAATTTTTAAGTATCCTTCTTAGCCATATAGCTTGGCATGCTATTGCATTGGCTATTATATATTCTACTTTAGAAGTGAAAGATAAACTGTTGGTTCTTTCTTTGAAGCCCAAGATATGGCTCTTGACCCAAGATGAAATACATACCCCAAATTGATCTTTTGATCATCAAGAGTACCAACCCAATCACTATCCATGTAGCCTATTAGCTGAAACCCATATGTTGCTACATAAAAGAATCCATATTCTCTTGTGCTATTCACATACCTCAAGATCTTTTTGTCTACTTGCCAATGTGTCTTATTTGGCATTTTCATGAATTTAGATATAAGACTGACTGCATACATGATATATGATGAGGCTAGGATATGCCTGATAAATGTATAATAAATGACTTCATCTTACTCTTTCTTTTTATTAAGTTTGATTGCATTTTGTAACTTTTATTCTGATCTGAGATGAGTTAGGATGTAATTATCCATCTTTTGTTGATTGCGATTCTAATGTTTAAAAAACCCTGTAATTCCTAACAAGTGTGTTGGAAAATTTAAGTTTTGTAATAAAACAGGTCATCATCAGGTTAAAGAACAAATATGAAGTGGATTGCATGTTTTTGGAAGCATTGGAATCAATTTAGCTTAGTTCCAGAACTCCACCATACTATTTCAAGTTGTCACATTTTCAGACTTAGGTCTAGAACTCTATATTTAGCCCCAGAATTATCTGAATTAGCTCTGGTACTCCTGCAGATAAGCTCCAAAAATTTTGCAGCTAGATATAGAACGGATAAGGATCTATTCCAAAATAGCCAATGATCTGTCAGGTCAATGATCCCATTAAATCAGGAACAAATTCCTAATTTCTGTATTTGCAGATCCAAGATATTTATTACATAGCTAGACATCCAGCCACATCTTGATTTAGCATCTATTCTGGGCGCAATTCCATTCCATTGTATCTATGAAACAGTTACAACCATCAAAGCATCTATATATGCAGACATGGGAATTTAGGATATAGAGAGAAGAAGATCATTGAAGAATAGAGAGAGAAAAAGGATAGATTAGTACATTTTTTAATACAAAATATTTTATCAATGAAATAGCCATTTCTATTTTGAAAGCAAATTAAATTGTTTAATCCTGTTTCTAGGCGGAGCAAGGGCCGACTCCTCCAAAGAACCAGGATCTTCATTTTTGGTCGGTATTTATATTTTATTCAAGCAAATAGGTAACTCTGTTAAATTTATAAATGCTTCCAACTCCTTAAAGTTAAAATTTGTTCCTGTAGGCGTTTTAGATTAAATTCTCATTTCTTTGCAATCATTTTTCAACAATCTATTTTAAACTACAAAAGTGTGTTTATTTCCAGCAATCTATTTTATTCTACAAAAGTGTGTTTATTTCCAGCATTCTATTTCATTCTGCAAATGTGTGTTTACTTCCAACAAATTTATTTCTGCAGATGTGTGTTTACTTTCAACAATTTTCATAGATTGATTCCAATAAGGTTTTAACCAAGAAGTCCTCAAGACATTAAAAAACCCCCAAAACAAAAAGAAAAAATACAGATACCTACAATCAATTACTAAATCACTACGATTTGTATTATTGCATATAGCTTTAGACACAACCCTGATTAAATATGACATCAACAGGAAGTTGATTAAATGTAGAGAATAACGACACCCAACATTTTTGGCGCCGTTGCCGGGGATTCACTAGTTGGAATTTTCTAATTAGGTGTCAACAAGAGCAACAATCATTCATTTAGTAATTGAAGAAAATTTCCCTAATTTATGAGTAGACCATGAGACTCCAAGGGTAAATTTCTCCCCAAAATATCTGAACAAGAATTTCCATCATCCTCTAGCTTAAGTAAGGACGTTGAGCAAAAATTGGAGGCACCATTATCTCCTACAAGACAAGAAGCAAAATTGCCATTTTTGAAATTTTTTGATCAGTCACCAGAGCCAAGTAGAACCTTAGGGAGAAAGATTATTTCTCAAGATCCATTGAGGGAAAGTTTTGATTCTCAATTGAGTAGTCAACTTTCTACTCTTGACTTTTCACCATCCCCAAAATAGACCACAAACCACATTGACTGGGAGAAGGGACTAGAAAATACCAGAGAGATGGCACGAGAAGTTGGAAGAGAACCTGAGAGAACCTTTACCTATCCCATTCAGATCGAGGATGATGAAACCACTATGAAAAACATCTCACTCGCACACTTGCCCACATTTAGAGGAATGTCATCTGAGGATCCTGACCAATTTTTGTTTGAATTTAAAGTACTATGTCAGACTTATGATTACAAGACAGATAATCAAAAACTCAAGTTGTTGCTAAGGTGGTTTATGGGATTAACATCTAATTATATTACCAATTGGGAAGATATGAAAACTATCTTCCTAGACAAATATCAAGATTATTGTAGAGGAAGAAATCGAAAGGAAGAATTTTTCAAAATCAAACAGGAAGAAGATGAAAATATGGAAGATTATTTGGACAAATTCCTCTTTGTGAGTAAAAGATGTGGATTTGTACTTCAAGAAGATTTAAATAAAACTATTTTTCTCAAAGGTCTGGATGATGAATCTAGGGAAACCCTTGATTTAATTGGTAGAGGAAACATTGCTCAATTAAGAATGGATGGAACCATAGAAATTTGTAGAAACTATTCAAGGACAAGGGGTGAACCTAGAAAGGGGAAAATGGTTAAAAATTCGAATCCAGATATGACCAAATTGATGGATGAATTGGAAAACTTGAAAACAGACATATTAGTTCAATTAACCTCCACCATGGATGGATTGCAAGCTAAAGCAAATGGCCAACTTGAACCATTAGTCATGTATTGTCCTAGATGCAGGAAGAAGCATGCAATAAGGGAATGTCCTTTAGATAAAATAGAAGTATGTCTTGTCTGTGAATCTAAAGAACATGATACTCACACATATTCTCTTCTTCCACTCAAAAAATCAGCTCAAACAAATCAATACATCATCCACCACAGAAGAATTGAATTTTGTTTAGAGACAACCCAGCCAAGGACAATTTATGCCAATACTAGCTCCTAATCCTTGGATGATGCCATGGGCAGCTCAAACAGTACCACAAAGTTGGGGATAGCCACCTTGGGCCCTTCAACCCACATGGCATCCTTAGGATTGGGCAAGTCAATCCTGGTATACTCAAGGACGTCAACAACCTTGGGCTGGTCAAGGAAATCCTTATGCTTGGCCACAACCTAGATGGGGCCCTAATAATTATGTGAAAGGGAAGACATATCCAAATCAGAACCAACAAGCCATAATGGGACCTCCAACACAAAATCCATAGGTTCAAAACATAATCCAAAAACAAATGCCAGCACAACCACTGGCAAACCCAAAAAACAAACAAACAACTCATGTATACGAAACAAAACCAGCAAAATTAGTTGATTTAAATATAATGGATTGTAAAAACATTCAAACTAGATTTGGCAAAATAGTTAGCAGTCCACCTGTTATAATCACTAAGATGACAGAAGAAGCTAAAACTCCTATCACAGTTACACCTAAAGAAGATGACAAAGAAAGAGATAAGGAACTAGAAAGAAATTCTACTGAGATTCTATTTCCAAAAAGACTTAAAGAAATCATAGAACTTAAAGAATCTAAATTGGTGTAGGAACTAAGAATGAATATTGAAATACCATTATTACAAGCAATTAAGGATATTCTAGAGTTGAACAAGTTAATCAAACTGTTATGTTTTAAAAAACTTGGAAGAAAGAAGTAGTACCCCAGGACTATTCAAGTAGATGGGAAACTTGCTGATTTATTAGCAGGGAAACTCCTACTACCCAAAAATGGAGATCTTGAAAGCCCTATTATTTCTATTTTTATAGGGAATAAGGATATACATAATGTTTTGATTGATTTGGGCACAACTATCAATGTAATGACAATGGACACTTTGAAAATATTATCATTAATAGGCATACAACCTACTAATACCATATTACAGATGGCAGATCAGTCTGTAGCAAAACCAGAAGGAGTTATTGAAGATGTGGTAGTAATGGTGGAATCTTGGGAATATCCAGTCAACTTCCTTATCTTACAACCAAAAGGTAAAACACTTGGTTATCCCATTATTTTGGGGAGACCATGGTTAGCTACATTTACTACCTTAATTGATTACAAGTTAGGTGATATGACTATTTCAAATGGTAAGAATTCTAAGAAAATTTCATTATATCCATCTGCACGACCTTTTATTAATAATCAAGCGAGATTATGGGTTGATAATCCTGATATTAATGAATAAAATCTATCTTCTTTGGCTATGATAACATTGCAGGATCATGTACGAGAAATAGATGATATGGTTAATCCTTCATTAAATGAACATCAATTGTTATTGGAGCAGTCAAGATTAGTTCCAGAACATGCATAATCTATTTCGAAACCATCACAGTTAGTTTTAGAACCACACCAATTCTCTGCAAATGAAGATAATTTCACTCCAACAGAACGTGATTTCTCTTGGCGAGAGGAAGGATCTGTAGCTTTAGATTTACAGATATCAGGAGATGATGAGGAATTTTTGGACAATAGCAATAACAAGGAATTCAACCTACAACAAGATAAGTATAATAACTCTTCCTATTGTCCTTTGTCCAACATTCTATCTCAAGGAACTTTCGAAGATGTTGCTACATATCATATGTTGTTACCACATGCATGTCCACTAAGCACCTTAATGTAACCCCTTCCACAAATCAGTTCATCATATCCTGGAACCAAACATGTTGAGATTCAACCAAGAATTTTTTTGAATATTAATAGCTGGTTAAAGACTGATGAAGAAGTCAAACTGTTTGAAGTTTTAAAGGATCATACTAAAGATTTTGCTTGGGACTATAGAGATATGAAGGGAATTCATCCAAGTATTTTCACCCATCAAATTTATACTAAAAACATTAGACCAGTTAGGCAACCTCAGAGAAGGATTAATCTAGCCTTAAGGGATATAGTCAAACAAGAAATTGAAAAACTATTACAAGTAGGTTTTATCTACCCTATCTTAGATAGCCAATGGGTGTCTCCTCTTGTAATTGTCCCTTAAAAAAATGAAAAATGGAGAATTTGTGTTGACTATAGGGAACTAAACAAAGCCACCTTGAGAGATTATTTTCCCTTACCATTCATAGATCAAGTCTTAGACAACCTTTTAGGTAAATAGTACTTTTCCTTCTTGGATGGATTTAGTGGGTACAATCAAATCAGAGTTGCTGTTGAGGATCAGGACAAAACTATATTTACTTGTCCATATGTACCTTTGCTTACAGGGTATTGCCATTTGGACTATGTAATGCTCCAACAACCTTTCGAAGAGATGTATTAGTAATTTTTGCAGACTTTACAAATGAATATGTGGAGGTATACATGGATGACTTTACTGTGTATGGAGATACATTTGATGATGCCTTAAAAAATTTAGACAGAGTATTAACTAGATGTGAACAACATCACTTGTCTCTTAGTCATGAGAAATTTTTGATAATGGTTGATGAAGGGATTGTATTAGGACACCATATTTCAAAAAGAGGAATTCAGGTTGACCAAAACAAAATCAAGATTATTTCAGATTTGCCTATTCCTCAAACCCCCACAGATATCAAGTCATTTTTAGGGCATGCTGGATACTATAGGTGCTTTATTAAAGATTTTATTAAAATCACTGCCTCCATGTTTAAGTTGCTTACCAAAGACTGTGAAGTTCTTTAGGATGAATAGTGTCAACATGCTTTTGACGAAATTAAAGAGAAATTAGTAACTACCCCAGTATTACAAGAGCCTAATTGGGAGAAACCTTTTCACATCCAAACTGATGCCTAAAATACCTCAATTGGTGCAGTTTTGGGATAGAAAGATGAAGAAGGAAGAATGCATGCTATTTACTACCTAAGTTAAAATCTTACTCCCATTGAAAGAAATTACACTACCACTGAAAAAGAATTTCTGGCTGTGATCTATGTAATCAATAAATTTAGACATTACATTACAGGGTACAAAATATTTGTACATACAGATCACTCAGCAATTAAATATTTAATGAACAAACCAATGGTTGGAGGTAGAATAATTAGATGCTTATTACTTCTACAAGAATTTGATATTACCATTGTGGACAATCCAGGCAAATCTAATGTGGTAGCTGATTTCTTGTCAAGATTGACCACTACAGGGGAGCAAGATCCAGTGAAGGATAACTTTTCAGATGAATAATTGTTTATTATTTCAGCTAATACACCATGGTTTGCTGACATGGAAAATTATCTTGCAACAGGAAAGTTTCCTCTTTCTTTCACTAAAAAACAAATAAATAAGTTAATCAAAACTAGTGCACAGTTCAAATAGTTAAATGGAATGCTATTTTAATGTGGTCCTGATTTGGTTTTACACAGGTGTGTGAGAGAAGATGAAATCTTTGACATCTTCCAGGCATGTCATGATGAACCAAGTGGAGGACACTATTTAGTGAAAAGAAAAACTCACAAGATACTTGGCACTGGTTACTATTGGCCATCTTTGTACAAAGATGTGAAGAGATATATTAGGCGGTGTGATCCTTGTCAAAGGATGGGATAGCCAACCATTACCAATGAAATGCCTCTGCAACCACAAGTAGTGATTGAACCATTTGAGAGATGGGGATTGGATTTTTTTGGACCCTTTAATCCTCTGTCATAGGGAAAAGAGCACATTCTTGTGTGTACTGATTATGTAACACAATGGGCAAAAGTGCAGGCTTTAATAAATGCCACTAAAGAAGTAGTTGCTGATTTCCTTTGGCACATAATTATGGTAAAGTTTGGAGCACCAAGAAGCTTAGTTTCAGAATAGGGACCACAATTTATGTCCAACATGATTCATGCCTTCACAACGTATTATCAAATCAATCATAGGAAATCATCTCCCTATCACCCGCAAGCAAATGGAGAAGTTGAAGTAACAAATAGAGAATTAGAAAACATCCTCACTAAAATAGTTGAAGCTAAAAGAAGAGATTGGGTAAAAATACTACCTGAAGCTGTCTGGGCTTACAATACAACTTGGAAAACCACAACATGATTTTCACCATATGAGTTAGTCTATGGAAAAAAGTTCTTGTTATCTATTGAGTTCGAACTACAGACATTGAGGACAGTAAATAAGGTGGGAATTGAATTAAATGTAGCTCAAAAGGAGTGAATCCTTCAACTCAATGAATTGGATGAATTTAGAATGGAAGCATTTCACCAAACAGAGATAATCCAAGAACAGAGGAGGCAATGGCATGATTCACATATCAAGGAAAGACAATTCAAAGTAGGAGACTGGGCATTGTTGTTTGATTCTAAGTACCAATAGTTCAAAGGAAAATTAAGAACCATATGGTTGGGACCTTATCAGATCAAGCAGATATTTGACAATGGTTCTATCTAGTTACTTCTTATTGATGGCAACAGAAGAGTACTCTTGGTCAATGGACATAGGCTAAAACTTTATAGGAAGCCTCCTACTAGGACAAATTCTTGAAGCAGATTGAAGTAAACAAATAATTTGATCATATGGAAGAACCCAGTTCTTTAAAAATGACCAAATAATCAGATAAAAAGATCCAAAATAAAGGGAAGAGGATGAAAACTAGAAAATGGCATTCTCTTCTCCAAAAAAAAAAAAAAAGATCAATTGAAAACCAGTAATGGTGATTGATCTTCTCAAATAAATGGCTAATTTAAATAAATCTTTTTTCTAACTATTTTCTAACCACTTTTTAGGAATGATGAGTCATCATGATGGAGGGATTGCATCATCAAGGATGGTAATTATGTTTTTAACTTGTTAAAGGTTAGATTGAAAGTTTGCATATGTGATTAGACTTGATTTAGAAAGATTGGTATGATGAATCATTTATTATACATCATGGTTAAATGTGCAAAATCATGAGAAGGATATTGATGATGGAATGAGTTGGTGGATAGTCATAAAGAATCATTCTTGAACCAATAAAGTAAAAGCTAGTTACAAAAAAAATTCAAAAGAGATACAGGGAATTACCTCCATCAGTTCCACAACTGAGTACAATAGTTTCGCAGTTGAAATCACTAAATTCCATAGCTGAGTACAATAATTCCACTACCAAATTCACCCAATTAGCAACCAAATCCACTAGTTCCATAGTTGAAATCATCAGTTCCGCTGATAAGAGAAGCAATCTTCAACTAACTTGTGTAAGATTCAAGAAGCATGAATCATGGGAATAAAAAAGAAGTCAAAACTAGAAAATGATACCCAGCTCCTTGAAGATGAAGAAGTAGTGACTATCTTTCAATAGGCAGGTTGGCTAGAGTTTATAAAGAAATTTCCCAAGTATAATGATGAACTGGTAAGAGAATTTGTTATCAATTTAGAACAATCAAGGACAAAAATTAGGAAGGTTGTTATTCCTTTTTTTGTGAATATAATAAGTGAAATGTTTGGAATACTAATAGTACATGTCCCAAACCCTATCAAGGGGACATTAAAATACCTGGTTGAAACCCTGTTGAAAGAAGGGGGGGCTAAACCCCAGTATATTTATAATGCAAAGAAAATCATTAAAGGAGTCAAAAGGGCTAGCCTGCCCAAACCTTTTGACAGAGTAGCATTTTGGATAGTTAAGTATTTAACTTGTGATGGACAATTTGGGACAGTAGGAAAAGAAGTCCTAAAAATCCTTATACACCTTAGATATGGAGCCGAAAAACTAGAATATATAGTAAACCTTCCAGGGTTTCTTTTTGACTCCATCCATACAATGACCCAGAGGTATTCTTGGGGTGTAGGAATAAACAAACATCATGGGTTAGTACATTTGGTATGCCAACACCATTTTATTTCAAAGAAAAATGGGGAAGCAATGTGGGACAAATTTATTAGCAAATTTGGGCAAAACCTTGGTATTTCCAGAAGAACAATAACAACTCCTCCTGCCTCTTCAATTCATTTGAAAATTGATACCATTGCTGAAGAAAAGAAAAGATTAGGGGAAGAAGAAATACCACAAAGAAGAAAATTTGAAAGAAAATATAAAATTATAGACCCTACTATGCCTTCTCAGGACATTTCTTCTTTTACAGAAGCTACAGAAGAACTAATACCTGTCTCTGAAAGTAACATTTCAACTAGGCTTGAGTAAAAGGTAAACATCAGAAGAAGTTATAAAAGGAGACCTATGTCTGCACATTTTGAGGATCCTCAAGAAATAAGATGTCATAAAAGGTCTAAATAAAGTCTAGAGGAGATGGAAGAACAAGCAAGGCTGGAAACTGAAGCTGTTGATATTTTGGGCAGATGGCCATGACTCCTCCTGGACTAAGCCAAATAGAAAAGGAAGAAGGGGATGAAATATTTGAAGAACAAGCTTTCCAAGAAATGGGTAAGACAACAGCACCATCACATGCAGAAGATGAAAAGGCATCTTGGAGAAGGAAAGGGAAATCCCCTATGGTGGAAGAGGAATGTTTAATTCCCTAAGAAATTTTAGAGAAAGAACAAAACTAGCAGATTAAATAGGCTCTATTTTTGTCTAGAGTAGAAATCATTATCCAGGAAAAGGATGAGGAATTGAACTTCCTCAAACTCAAATTAGAACAAAAAGAAATGCTCCTTGAATAATTAACAAACCAATTCACAGTCAAGAATGAAGCATTAGCAGAGATTAAAAGGCAATTGATGGAGAATGAGGAAAAATGTACAATACAGACCTCTGTGTCAATAGTCTCTGCACAGATTGAATTGACTTATTTGTAACTCAAGTAGTTATGGGATGATACATGCAGAGAAATCAGTGTAATCAAGGCATCCAATACAGACTTGAAAGGCAAACTGGCAGAAGAAGAGAAAGCAAGGAAGGAACAGGAAGACAAATTTTACAAGGAGGAAAATGATAAGTATAAATGTCTTGTGAAAAGACAAATAGTTTGTATGATGAGTGAGAAACTGCTTGCATGTAGAAGACCTTCTCTTATTTATAACATGTTTTTAGAGAAATAATTCATTCGCTGGTAGTTGGCAAGGATAACATGTGGCATTCCACATGAAATAAAAGATGAAGCTGATTTCTTAGCCGCCTACTCCTTAGCAAATACAGAATAGAAAAACCTTCTTTGTGAATTTTACCTCTACAATTTTATGCTAGAAAGAAATACATGTTTTATGATCAATTTGTATGTAGGGGAAAGCTAGCTTAACACATTTGTCTCTGTTCTTCAAAATCAAATTGCATGGCAGGAAAGGGAGTCAGAGCATTGGTCAAAGGCTAGTTCATCCGGTCTCTATATGAGAATTCATTATGGTAATACACTCACCTTTGCTACACATTTCCAATCCCATGCATTTAATGACAAATTCAAGGGACCTTATCTTTTCAATTTACAACAAAGCATGGATGTCTTCACCTCTTATGAGAAGGCAAATTTTGATAATATCTATGATGCATGTTTAAAAAGATGAGAATTTCTTCTGATGGCATTGAAAATAAGGGAAGTAATATCCCCTTCAAATTCGATCTGGGGTCTAGAAAGGGCAAAAGATTTATGCACAATAATTCCTCAGATCAATGAAACTCCTTGGTGCATATGGATAGGCATGCAGACAAGGCCACCTCTACTTCTCACTCCCATATCTCCTTGGCAAAATAGAGAGCTTCAAAATCCCACACAATTAGTGGAATGGAAAAGAAAAGTAAAAGCAGGAGCTGGATATAGTACCTCTGGATCAAAGCATTGGGATATTCAGTTCCAGCGATTTGATCTAAGCAATCAAATGGAATGCAGGGTATACAATCCCAAATTTGAAGAGTGAAGTTTGTAAAGGGACTTAAAAAACAAGTATGGGGGAAAATGATGAGGCCAGGATATGCCTGATAAATATATAATAAATGACCTCATCTTACTCTTTCTTTTTATTAAGTTTGATTGCATTTTGTAACTTTTATTTTGATCTGAGATGAGTTAGGATGTTATTATCCATCTTTTGTTGATTGTGATTCTAACGTTTAAAAAACTTGTAATTCCTAACAAGTGTGTTGGAAAATTCAAGTTTTGCAATAAAACAGGTCATCATCAGGCTAAAGAACAAATATGAAGTGGATTGCATGTTTTTGGAAGCATTGGAATCAATTCAGCTTAGTTTTGAAACTCCACCATACTTTTCAAGTTGTCACATTTTTAGACTTGGGTCTAGAACTCTATATTTAGCCCCAAAATTATCTGAATTAGCTTCGGTACTCCTACAGATAAGCTCCAAAACTTTTGCGGCTAGATATAGAACGGATAAGGATCTATTCCAAAATAGCCAACGATCTGTCAGGTCAATGATCCCATTAAATCAAGAACAAATTCCTAATTTCTATATTTGTAGATCCAAGATATTTATTACACAGCTGGACATCCATCCACATCTTGATTTAGCATCTATTCTGGGTGCAATTCCATTCCATCGTATCTATGAAACAGTTACAACCATCAAAGCATCTATATATGCAGACCTGGGAATTTAGGATATAGAGAGAAGAAGATCATTGAAGAATAGAGAGAGAAAAAAGATAGATTAGTACATTTTTTAATACAAAATATTTTATCAATGAAATAGCCATTTCTATTTTGAAAGCAAATTAAATTGTTCAATCCTGTTTCTAGGCGGAGCAAGGGCCCACTCCTCTAAAGAACCAGGATCTTCATTTTTGGTCAGTATTTATATTTTATTCAAGCAAATAGGTAACTATGTTAAATTTATAAATGCTTCCAACTCCTTAAAGTTAAAATTTGTTGTAAATTTGTTCCTATAGGTGTTTTAGATTAAATTCTCATTTCTTTGCAATCATTTTTCAGCAATCTATTTTATTCTACAAAAGTGTGTTTATTTCCAGCAATCTATTTTATTCTAAAAAAGTGTGTTTATTTCCAGCATTCTATTTCATTCTGCAAATGTGTGTTTACTTCTAGCAAATTCATTTCTGAAAACGTGTGTTTACTTTCAACAATTTTCATAGATTGATTCCAATAAGGTTTTAACCAAGAAGTCCTCAAGACATTAAAAAACCCCCAAAAGAAAAAGAAAAAATATAGATACCTACAATCAATTACTAAATCACTACAATTCGTCTTGTTGCATATAGCTTTAGACACAACCCTAATTAAATATGAGATCAATAGAAATTTGATTAAATGTAGGAAATAATGACACCCAACAATGTATGAACTAATTGCAGTCAAATACATTAGGCTTCTTACTAAGCTCTTATACCATGTGGGGTTTGCATTGCTACTACAATCATCCTAGCACAACTTCAAAGTTATTTCAGTTGGTGTAGATACTGGCTTGATATCCAACATCCTAAACCTCTCCAAAATCTCCTTTGCATACTTGGTTTGGCATATGAATATACCTTCATTCATTTGATTTACTTATATGCCAAGAAAGTATTTCAATAGACCTAAATTAATAATCTCAAACTCTTTTTTTTCATCACTATTTTGAACTCTCTTATTGACTGATTTGCATTTCCAGTGAATATTAGATCATCCACATATAAAACAACAATCAAAGTATCACTATTGCTTGCTTTGATGTAGAGTGTGGAATCACTATCACTTTTGTTAAAGCCTTTTCTCAACAAGTAATAGTCTATATGGCTATACCATGCCCTAGGTGCTTGCTTGAGCCCATACAATGATTTTTTTAGCCTATACACCTTGTTCTCATGACCAAGAATCTCATATCTAGGTGACTATCCCACATAAACATCTTATTCTATCACTCCATGCAATAATGTTGACTTGACATCAATTTAATGCACCTTCCATATGTGTTGAGCAACAATGGTTATGCTTGTCCTCACCATTTCTAGCCTTACTATGGGTGCAAATGTCTCATTGTAGTCACATCCATGCATTTGATTATATCCCTTCACCACTAGTATTTTTATTATGCCTCTTTATCTTTCCTTGAGGAGTGGTTTTATTATTGTAAACCCATTTCACACCTGTGATCTCTTTTCCTGCTGGAAGATCAACTAGTTCCCATGTCTAATTTTTCTCAATAACATGTATTTCTTCATCCATTGCATCACACCACTTGCTGTCTTTGATTGCTTCCTCAATATAGATAGGATAAATTTATAAAAAGAGAGCATAATTCATTGTTTCATCTTGATTTTATTCATACTTTGATTGCTCATAGACTTATTGAAAGCTCCTTGTCCTTAGTAAGCAATGAATTGAGTTGGAGGAGGATTATGTTGAATCATGAACAACTTCTTAAAATCCTTGATGGATACTTCTACTAGATGAATAAAAAATTTATGAAATATGGGTCTAACTTGATGAATGATTGGATGTACTATCTACTGGCTTAGATTTAATAAAGGTTACGCTAGCCTTTGTATATGTTTGCTCTTCTTCTTGTCTCTCTTCCCAAGCTTCATGATAAATGAATTGAATATCCTGGTTGATTATTAGTTCTTTGGTGATCATATTACATAATATATAATCCTTTGATTGGTCATTATACCCTATGAAAATGTACTTCTCACATTTTTCATCCTACTTTGCTCTTCTTTTCTTGAGCATGTGGGCATATGCAACACATCCACACACTCTATAGTGTTCAACACTAGGATTACAATTGATCCATGCTTATGGAGGGATCGTGTCCCTAACACTCGTTATTAGATAAATATATATCAAGTTTATAACTGTTGCTACAACCTCAACCCAAAAATCATTAGGCAAACCTTTTGCCTTTAGCATACTCTTTGCCATCTCTTATATGGTCCTATTCTTCCTCTCAACCACACTGTTTTGCTATGGTGTATACCTAGCTCTAAACTTATTATTTATCCCCTGATCCTTGAAAAAATTCATGAACTCATTAGAGATATACTCTCCCCCTCTATCCATTTTAAAAATCTTGATGTAGTGGCCACTTTAATTCTCCACCATGGCTTTGAATTGATCGAAAGTCTCAAATGCATCTAATTTATTCTTCAAGAAAAACACCCATGTATTCTAGCTAAATTCATCTATGAATGTCATGATATACACATTATTGGATAAGGAGGGAGTCTTCATTAGGACTCACAATTTTGAATAGATCAATTCTAAAGGATCTCTATCTCTCCATGACTTACCCAAGGGAAATGCACTCCTATGTTGCTCCCCTAATATACGTCATTCACACACTTTGTTTGGATATTATATTAGGAGAAAACCTCTCACAATTTGATTCTTGTGAAGAAGGTTCAGCCCACCAAATCTCAAATTCCCATATTTTAGGTGCCAAAGAGTAGACTCATATACTACCATAGTTTTAAACATTACTGCGAGCTTAATTTGCATTCTCAATAGAAACATCTGATTGCTTGTCATCTTGACTATGACAATCTACCTATTGTAGCCATTCCTATAATAGATTATACATTCTCCATTCTCAACTATAAATTTTTACTCCTTTTGGACAAGCTTCCAATGTGAATAAAGTTGTGCTTCAACCTGGGTACATAGTAAACATCTTGAATTTGTCTTTTATCACCTTATTTGATGTGGATAGAAATGTTCCCTTTGCCCATGATGGGGACCTTATAATTGTTCACCATATTTACCTCCATTTTGATTGACTCATCAATGTGGTTGAATGCCTTTTTTCCCACTCATGTGGTTGCTACAATCACTATCCAAATACCATATATCTTTATTACTTTGTTCTAAAATATTGCATGTTATGAACAAATTTCCACTTTTCTCATTCCTATTAAGTTCAAAATCATGTGCATGGGATAAATTTGAGTTTTATCTATTAAAATCATACTCTTTATTTTTACAATCACTAGAATAGTGTCCATACTTATTGAAACAATAAAATTGAGCATTAGACTTATCATACCTTTGTGTAGATCCTCCTCTAAAAGTACTACAGCTCTTTCCTCTTCCTCTTCCATTTGAATTTTGATGGCTATGGCTTTCACCTTCTTGATTTTTGTAATTTATCCCTCTTCCTCTATTCTTTACTCCTCTCCTCCTTCCTTTCACATTCACATTGGTGTTGAATGCTTTCTCATGGGAAGAGGTGGCTGACCTATTCAACCTTTGTTCATGGTTTTTAAAGGAACCCATTAGCTAATTTATTGTCATTTACCTCAAATCCTTTGAATCTTAAATTATAACCACTATAGGGTCAAATCTTATTGGATCCTCAACACCTTCTCTATGATCTTATGATCTTCAATTGCATTACCACATGTCTTAATTTGGCTGATAATACTCATTGTCCTTGTGACTAAGTCATTGATAGACTCATTATCCTTCATTTGTAGGGTATCAAAGTCCCTTATTAAGAGCTACAACTTGACAAGATTCACCTTGTCACTCCCTTAATAGGAATTTTAAGAAATTTCCCATGCTTTATTGGAATGGACAACTGATACTATCTTAGGAAATATTAAATCAAATAACACCATTTAGATGTAGCTAAGGGCCTTGGCATCCTTCTTCCTATTCTCCTTTAACACATTCTTGTGTGCTTGGCTTAGTGCATTTAAGGTTGACAGGTCTGTAAATTCATTATATCCACCTTCAACCAACTCCCATAGCTCTTAAGAGTTAAATATAGTCTTCATATTGATGCTTCACACAACATAATTCTTCCCATCAAATGTAGGAGGTTGTTATCATGAACTATTGATACTGCTTGTTATGTGTAAATGGACTCTAACAACCTAGAGGTTCTGATACCAATTGTTGGTAGAAATATGCAGGCCCAAGTAAATAAATTCAATATAAATATAAAGCTTCAAATGAATCCCTAAGCTTGCATGAAAGATATAAAAACACATTAAAAATAAAGCTTTAGAGTTATACCGAAGCTAGAACAACTAATGCTAGAAATGTACAAAACCATATACTAAAATTATAAAATAGGGGAGCCAAAGTATAGAGGTAAAATAATAAATTAAATAACTCTAAAAAATTATATTACAATATTCTTACTATGTATAACCTTACACATCTAAATAAAAACTCACTACTAATGATTATATTTTATCTTCTTTGCTTGTTAGTGGCTAATGTTCTGACTACTATCAGCAAACTATATATCTGTATCCTATATATTATGCCCCTTATTATTCTTATTCTTATCTATCTACTACAACATGCTTCTATTGTTCCTTCTCATTTGCTTGTGCTAAAACTCACTACCTTTTACCTTGTCTTCTTCTTCTTCTTATTCAGGCTCTTTCTTACTACAACTATTGTGCTAAAAAATATGCCTCTCTTACTTCTTGTTTTATCTCATTAATTTTTATATTCTAATGACTGCTATTCCACCTACCATAAAATTTCCCCCCAAAACTCTAAATGGATCATAAAATTCAAATTTGAAGAGCTGTAATTAATTTTGTTGGGTGTCTACTCAAATGGTCCTATTGTAGGAATCTGGAGCCAAGGCAAGTAGGTAGGTAGGAAAAGAATAAAATATTTCAACACACATCTCAAGGCTAGAAATATTTGAGGAGGTTTTAGTCTAATAGGTCCTCAAGGGCGACCAGTCTTTGGGAAGAGAAATTTATAGCTTGGAAAATATTTCAAGGTCCACACTTGTATTTTCCAATAGATCCACCTATTTTTTGGCCTTAAAAATGAAGCAAAATAAATATATTTGGTAGAAAATAATGCAATATTCAAATGCTGGGTTGAGGAGATAGTCTAGTTTTCAATTGGGCATTTCCCCCTTTCGTATCACATTGATTACAAGAAGGGAATCTCTTTCAACTTCTAGATTTTTAATGCCTTGTGACTTAACAAGGTAGGGTCATTCCACCAATGCATGGAATTTTGATTAATTTTTGGTGGTAAAATAAAGAGACATTGAGTACATTTTTAAGAATTTACCATTGGTGGATCTTTACATGTAATAGAAGCCAACCATTCCTAGGTGGACTATTGAGGCACCATCAAAGTTGAGTTTTATCTACCCTAATTTTGGAGGGGAAATTTTTTTAGTGTTTTTGGTAGGCCAAATAACTCTCATCCCATTAATATGAGGGGGATAAATCAAATCCTAGTTTTGGAGGGTGTCGTTATTGTTGTCCCCCAAAAATGAGTGAGATTTTTGGGACAACCTATGAACTATTTTGGTTCATCAGACCAAAATTATCTCTCCCCTTTTCAAGAAATTATTTTGAGCATTCGGGTTCTTCATTTTTCAAAGCTTTTCCAGAAATCTACGGACTCTGCAGGGTTGAATCTATGGACTCTACAGGTTTGAATCTACAAACTCTGTAGGCTTGGAACTATGAACTTCACAGATGGTTACTATGAACTCCGCAAACAGATGTCTATAGACTCTTTCAAAGTTAGAGAAAACTACGAACTTGGCTTCTACAGACTCTACAGGTAGGCTCAAATCTACAGACTCTCAAGGTTGGTTTGTACGGACTCTGTAGGAAAGAAACGGGTTCAACACTTAGCCATTTTTTCAATCGAGAAGTTCAAAGGGGCATTCCAAGAGCCCGAAGGACAAGTACCCTTGCGGAGGGTAGTGAGAAAAAGTTGGAAATCCCTCGGAAAAATGGCTACGTAAAAGAGGCCAAAAGAATTCTTTCAAGAAGATTTTCCTCAAAAAAATGTTTAAGGCAAAATTCATTCGGACTTTTTGTTCGAAGGAATTCACTCAGAGAAAAAGTCTGAAGAAATGGAAAAGAATGAATGGCTAAGTAACATGAACTTTCCTTCGGACTTTTTGTTTGAAGGAATTCTTTTGAGCTTTTTACCCAATGAAAAAAGCTCGAAATCCAAAAGCCCACCAAAGAAGTGAGAGCCCACCAGGGAAGTCGAAGCCTGAAGTCTGCCCAAACATCTCGAAAGATAAGTACCCTTGCGGGGGGCACTTGATGATAGAGAAAGGACCATTTCAAAATCCTGAAGGGACACCTTCCCTTTGGGACATCCCAAAGGTGAAATAAATGACACAGAAAGGAAACTTCATAGACTTAGACAAAAGGGGTTTCAAAGGATGAAAAGAATGAACCGATTGAACCATTGAACCTTGAACCAAAGGGTTCAATGAGTTCACAAGTTCAAAGGTTCAACCAGAGCTTAGAAAGATAAAGGAAGTAGTGATTGAGTGAGACATAGGATGAACCAATGAACCGATTAAACCTTGAACTGAAAGAGTTCAAAGTTTAATGGTTCATAGGTTCAAAAGGTTCAAAGGCAGCCTCAGTCAAGGAAAAAGTAGCAAACAAGTGGTTCAATAGATGGTTTAACCAAGGAGTGAAGAAGAGATTGAACTAAGAAGTGATAGAACAAAAGAGACAAAATGAACCAATGAACCGATGAACTTTCAATGGTTTAACAGGTTCAAGGTTCATCATGGTTCAAGCAGCTGGCAACCATTGATGGTCCCGTGGACATCAAATTTAAAGGGATATCCATGGAAATTCAAATAAAGCATAGAATTTAAAGGAAGAATCAAGTGACTAACTAAAAAGAGAGGCCAAAGACTCAAATTGCTATAGGGAAGAGAAGATCAATGCAAAGGACCAAAAATATCTTCAAAAGAGTTATTTCCAATAGGTGAAATAGTGGATCAAGTAGACTTCTGAGCGCACCAAACCAAGGATGCAGCCTATTTTTCTTCCATGAAGTAAAGACAAATTGGACAGCTGCATAGACATCAGGAAAAAGACTAGACAGTCCATACCAAGGAAGAGACATATTAGATGAAGGGACATGCCATAGTTATGGTAGTGCACTATTCTCAGCATGGTCTCTCCAGACAGGACTGAAGGTGCATTGAAGACGTTGAATTCAGCATGGGCCATCCCATGGAAAAAAGTGCCAATCCTTGCATAGTTGCTATAAGATTGTAATATCTCTCATTTGTAAGGGAGACTTTTCATTTTTACAAGAACAAAACTCTGCCCATTTGAAAGAAGAAGACTGAGACTTTGAGCTCAGATTGTAATTTCATTTCATTTTATCTGAATGAGAAAGCAAGTTGTTTGCAGACTTTGTGCTATTTTGGCTTGTGCTACTTTAGGAAATTTCTCTTATGTCTATTTCCTAGAAGCATTCTTATTTATTTAATTTGACAAGTAGAATTAGTGAAGGTAAAAAGGGAGGTGTCATGAAGCCAACTGTGGGAAGACTTTGTGCTTTCACAATTGTTTTCAGCGTGTGTTTTTATTTTCTTTCTGTGTTGAGGATTTTGGAATGACTTTGTGCCCCCATTATCCTTTGTGTTATACTCTTTGGGCAGTTAAGGTGGAAACTTTGTGTTCTGTTTCATCCTACTAGTTACTGGGCCCTTTGTCACCAGTTACTTTTACTACCTGAAAGAAACTCCTGCTATTTCCTGCAAGAACACTTTTGAAAGAAGAGAAGTGCCTTCAATGTTTCCACTAGGATTTTCTCCTTTGTCTGTGAGCATCATCTCTGAAAGAAGAGAGATGGATGGTTTATTCTGCCCCCATGTGTTATTTTCTACTTATTTATTTAGTAATCAACTCCTGCGTATCTATAGAGAACCTCCCCTTGATGAGGGGAGAGATTAGTCCCCTGTTGATGTGGTAAACCTACACAACTGGCTGACCAATATTCATGCTATGGTTGATTAGACCTATTTTTTTTATCAGTACGCTGATTGAAAAAATATTCACCCAATAGTTATCACTAGTTTTTAAAGGGTGTTGAGAGGATTTGAGGAGGGAGGACACCCATTCTAAGATTTATACTTCCATGTAGTGAGATAAACTATCCCAATATAGTGTTAAATATATGAATATTCTCTTATTACATTATAACCAAAGATTAAACATTACTAAAATAAGTATTGCTTCCTAAAGTGGGATAAAAAGATAAGTAGAGGGTGAATACCAACTTTTAATGACTTCAACTTTTGAAGAAGGGAAAACCTAGGAGTTATTAAATCTATGGAGAAATCCAAAACCATGTTGTATTGACTATTGGACAACTAAGAAGAATGTATTCCACTGATTTGTAGAGAACATACCTATTGGAACCCTATAAACCTTATTTTAAAATTTATCATATGTTAAAATCTTATTTTGGACAACTAGCCAAAGGAAAGACTCCAAATTTTTGGAGGGTCTATTTAGACCAATTTTGATACTTGGCCAATCAATTCCAACATAAGAGGTACCTTAATTTTATGCTATTTTATAATGAGGATTGAACACATAATCACCTATTAGTGAGCCATGCTATTTATTGCCTCAAATTATCCTTGTAATATGATCATTTTGAACTGATAGGTTGTCAATAATATTTCATTTTTTTCAATTCAATGAAAGGGAGCCTAATGTCTTTGAAGATGTTAATAGTTTTCTAGCTTCTATCCCTAGGTAGTAGTATAAATTTTTTGGACAATGGAGAGAGAGAGTCTAGATTGTCTAGTGGGGGGAAATTCCAACTAAAAATACTTCCAAGAGTCAAAATTTCCCCTAAATTAATTTTACAAGTGAAATAGGGGTGATAATTCCTTGACATGAGTACAAAAAAATCCAATTATGCATCGCTTTGAAGAGGGTAGAGGCTGTGAAAATGTGGTCTTGGGAGGGAGAGTCTAGATATTTTTTGTGGATAACTCTAACCCAAAATTGATCAAGATTGGAAAAGAGGCACCAAAGTAGTTTTTCACCCAAGGTTGATTTTTATAGGCTGAGGCTAGTTAGATTTTCCCCACCTAGATGTTTGGGGAGACAAGAATTTTTCCAATTGATATAAGAGATTTTTTAAAAATTTATTGGTAAGGAAATTATTCCCTTTTTGTTGAGATATTATATGACATTAGTTGAGATATTATATGACATTATTTGACATAAATAAAATAGGTTGGGAGGGCTTGGAGGATAGATTTGAGAAGTTGGATATGACCTGCAAAATTGAGCCATTTTAATTTCCAAGAGGAGAGCTTGGAGTCCATTTTATCTAGGTTGTTCTTCTAGAGGTGCTTCTTGCCTAATCTGTAAAGAAGGGCACTCCAAGGTATTTACTTATAAGGGAGCCAATTTGAAAGCCAAACATGTGGGTCATGGAGTGTTGAAGATGAGGAAGGATGTTGAAAAAGACATGCAGATTTCTCAGTGCTAATAAATTGACCAGAGGTCGCTATATAGGCATTGAGTACATATATTAGGTATGAGGTTTCCATTTTTCATGTGTGATGAAAAAGGAGTGTGTCACCACAAATAGGAGATGTGATCGAGCTTGAGCTCCTTATGAAAGTTTTATAACTAATAGAATACTAGATAAAATGACTACTTATAGGGCTCATTTGAGGGATTCTATCATGATGATAGAGAGGTACAAGGAGAAAGGATCTGTTGGGTCTATTGATCCAAGGTTTATATTTATAACTATTAGTTGTTATGAGGGGAATGCATATTATAGTGAGATACCCCATTTAGTGAATAAATTAATGTTATGTTAGTAGTCATTAATGTTAATAGGTTGGTTTGAGTAATTAGGCCCATAAGTGGCTAAGTTCAATATATTAGAAAAAGTTCATTAAATCTTGTACATTTGATGTAATATCTCATTGAATTAATATTAATGTAGCTATTTTTTCCTATGTAAATTGCTAACAATGGCATAAGAAATTTTATGAAAATGGGCCATGAGTGTAGATGATATTTATGAATTATATAACACCTCAGTCTTGTACACTTGGCAAATTCAAACATTGGCTATTCCTCTCAATTATAGACCTTTCCCACTTCTACATGTATCACATTTGATTTATTTTTTATCCCTTATCCTATCTCTTAGTTTGACCAATCTTATGTTGATAACCTAGGCCTTATATCTTGTCTAGAATGCTTAAAACCTACTTATCTTATGCCTTTACAAGTTTTGACCTTGTACCTATTTTCTTTCTCCTTGGATACTTGTGTCTAGGGTAGACACCTATGTCATTAATGCTAATAGGTTGGTTTGAGTAATTAAGCCCATAAGTGGTTGAGTTTAGTATATTATAAAAAGTTCATTAAATATTATGTATTTGATGTAATAAATTATTGAATAAATATTAATATAGCTATTTTTTCCTATGTAATTTCCTTACAAAGGCATAAGAACTATTATGAAAATGGGCCATGAGTGTAGATGATATTTATGAATTATATAGCACCTCAGTCTTTTACACTTATCAAATTTAGACATTGGTTGTTCCTCTTAGTTATAGACTTTTCCCACTTTTGTAAGTCTTTTTAACAAGACAAGATCCATATCTCCAAAGAAATTATGAAAACCTAAGCTATGCTCATCAAGTAGAATGGTGGATAAATAGATGCGTAATATATATCTCTTCTTATTCTCTTCCTTCTCTATAAATGATGAAATGGATGTGTTTATATAGGTAGATCTAACCCTAGTCTTTGTTGAGTTGTGGAGCTAAAAGCTTCACCAATGAGCAAATTGCAAGGTTTCTATATTTACACAGTCATCGACGTCAGTCATGGATCGACTGAAGGCTACCGACGTCGGTTATGGATCGGTCGACATCGGTCATATGTAAGCAAACAGGGATCGACGTCAGTCACCTGTGCGTTCCAAAATTCTATTTTCGTGGGATGAACAGATTGTTTGCATGATAAGTTAAAATGTTGGTATTAAGTCCGCATTTCTATTTTTGGTAGGACTAATTTGAACCTTTGATTAGGAGGTATATCTGATGGTTGAGAATGCATAGCTCATGATCCCTAATTCTATATAATAGGGATAGATCTTCATAGCTTTTATGATGTAGAAGTCAATTCAAGTAGCTGAATTGTGTTTGTAATTGATAGAGATAACTCTTGAGGGAAATAGATCTGTACATCTGAGAGGTGTGGAAGAAAGAGAGATTTATTCATTGTATTTCCTTCTGGAAGAGTTTAATACAAGTTTTCATTGTTTCTTGTATCTCTTTTTCTTTGCTGATTCTAATTTCTAGTTGTTTATTATTCTGGTTTAATTTCGTGTTTAGTTGCTTACACAACAGTAATCAATTGTTCTTGTTAAGATCCTGACAAGTGGTATTAGAGCCCAAGTTCACTAACAGGTGGTTTTAGATCTGTTTAGTGTGTGTTGATTATAGGTCACTCACAGGGGTTTTTGTTTGAGTGGGAGTATAGCAATGGCAGAAGAGAGTAAAATAGGAATGGAGAAGTTTAACGGCAAGAATTATCAATTATGAAGGATGCAGATAGAAGATTATCTGTATCAGAAAGATCTATACTTATCATTAAGTAGAGTTTCAAAGAAGCCCACAGATATGGAAGATGAAGAATGGAATGTTCTTGATAGAAAGGCTCTGGGATCCATAAGGTTGAGCCTGGCATCTTCTGTGATTTCTAACTTGTCACAGGCAAAGACAACGGTAGAGTTAATGGATACTTTAGCAAATTTATATGAAAATCCCTCAGCTTCAAATATGGTATATCTTATGAAGCAATTATTTAATTTGCAAATGCAGGAAGGTGGATCTGTATCTAATCATCTTAATGATTTCCATTGAATTGTAAATCAATTAAATTTAGTCAAAATAGTTTTTGATGATGAAATTAAGGCTCTCTTAATTTTATGCTCTTTTACCTAAAAGTTGGCATAGCTTGGTAATGGTAGTTAGTAATACTGCATCTACTACAAATATCTTGAAAGTAGATGATGTTGTTAGTGTAATCTTGAATGAAGAAATTCACAGGAAAAGCACAGAGGAAACATCAGGTAATGCTTTAAGTATTGAAAGCAGGGGAAGGCAAAAAGAGAAGCACAAGCAAGGGAGATCAAGGTCTAAGTCAAAGATGAGAGGTAGATCCAAATCCAAAAATGAAATAAAAATAACTTGCTGGAATTGTGGAAAGATAGGGCATGCAAAGAAAGATTGCTAGTTGCCGGTTAAAGAAGAAAATCAACATGAAGGTAAAGAAGAAGCAAAAATTGCAGGTATTGTTACACAAGATGCTCTTATTTTTTCTTTATATAATAAAAATAGAATCTTGGGTTTTAGATTCTGGTGCCTCTTTCCATGCTACCCCAAATAGAGAATATTTCAATGACTATGTCCAGAGAGATTTTGGAATAGTTCATTTAGGGGATGATGAGCCTTGTAAAATTGTTGGCAAAGGAAAAGTGCAGCTGAAATTGTAGAATGACAACACATGGGTGTTGAAGGATGTCATGCATGTACCCATCCTTAAGAAGAATTTGATTTCTACAAGAAAGTTGGGGGATGAGGGTTGTACAATAACTCTTACAGCTGAATCTTGGAAGGTTACCAAGGGTGCACTTGTATTAGCCAGAGGTAAGAGAGTAGGTACTCTCTATTTATGTAATTGTATTAATAATTATTCTCCTTCTGTATTATCTACTTCATATGTAGATGCAAAGTTGTGGCACTGTAGGCTTGGCCACATGAGTGAGAAGGGAATGAAAGTTCTTAAGTCAAAAGGTAAGCTTTCAGATTTGAAAAGCATAGATCTAGATTTCTGTGAGCATTGTATTTTTGGAAAACAGAAGAGAGTGAGATTTCTCAAGACTGGGTCAACAAAGAGGAAGCACAAGTTCGAGCTTGTTCACACAGATGTGTGGGGACCAACTCAAGTAGCTTCTATTGGAGGATCACAGTGTAATGTTACCTTCATTGATGATGTTACAAGAAAGGTATGGGTTTATTGCATAAGGAAGAAATCTAATGTTTTTGACATGTTTATGAAATGGAAATATTTGGTTGAGAATGAAACAGGTTTGAGATTGAAGTATCTTAGATTTGACAATGGTGGTGAGTACTGCAGCTATAAATTCAACAGGTATTGTTCTATGAATGGAATACGTAGGCAAAGGACGGTTCCAAGGACACCTCAACAAAATAGAGTTTCTGAAAGGATGAATAGAACAATAATGGAGCATGGACAGAGTATGAGGTTGCATGCTGGTTTGCCCTTATAGTTTTGGGTAGAAGATGTAGATACTGTGGTTTACCTGATTAACAGAGGACCCTCTACTGCTTTGGATGGTGGAATTCTAGAAGAGGCTTGGATAGGTAAAAAGGTAGATATTTCATTTCTTAGAGTTTTTGGTTCTGAAGCTTTTGTTCATGTTGATAAAGAAAATAGAAAGAAGCTGGATGCTAAATCTATGAGGTGCACTTTTATTGGTTATGGCTCTGAAGATTTCGGATTCCAATTATGGAATCTAGGAACTAACAAAATTATTAGAAACTGTGATGTTGTTTTCAATGAAAAGGTGATGTACAGTGATCAGCTCAAGAAGCTAAATAATTTTGAGCAGAGCAATGTTGATTTGGATGAGGTGATGATCCAAAATGAGCTCATGGGAAAGAATTTTCACACATAAGAAAACACAAACACCAATGTCGGTCATGTAGGAACTGACATCGGTCATACAGGAACCGATGTCAATCAGACAAGAACTGATGTTGATCACACAAGAACTGACGTCGGTCAGGTAGAACTGACGTCGGTCAGGTACAGACCTTGAGATGACCGAGATCGGTCACTGACAGAGAATTTGGGCGGATAGCAAGTAGTGAATGAGTCTCATATGCCCATAAGGAGGTCAGAAAGGGTAAGTAAACCTCTAATTCATTATTCCCCTTCATTATTCTACTTATTGCTCACTGATGGTGGAGAACCAGAGAGTTTTGATGAGGCAATGCAGGTAGAATCCCAAAAATAGTGGGAGTTTGGCATGAGAGAGGAAATTGATTCCTTGAAAGAAAACCAAACGTGGGATTTGGTTGAGTTTCCAGCTGGAAAGAGAGCACTGAAAAACAAATGGGTTTACAGGTTAAAGGAAGGTGAGAAAGGATAAATGAGACATAAGGCTAGGTTGGTAGTAAAGGGATTTGCATAGAAACCAGGTATTGATTTTGGTGAAAGTTTTTCTCCTGTAGTAAAAATGACTTCTATTCGGACTGCATTGTCTTTAGTTTCTATTGAGGATTTGCATCTTGAGCAGCTTGATGTTAAGAAAATGTTTCTTCATGGATATTTGGATGAAGAAATATATATGAAATAGCTAGAAGGTTATGAGGTCAAAGGTAAGGATAAACTTGTGTGCAGGTTGAAGAAAAGCTTATATGGTCTTAAGCAAGCTCTTAGACAATGGTATTTGAGGTTTGACAGGTTTATGACTGAGCATGGTTTTAGTAGATGTCAATCTAACCATTGTGTTTATTTTAAGAGATTGGATAATGGTAGATATATTATCCTATTGCTATATGTAGATGATATGCTGGTTGTAGGTTCACACATGCAAGATATTTCTGAGCTTAAGGTAAAATTAGCTCACACATTTGCCATGAAGGATTTGGGAGTAGGAAAGAAAATCCTTGGCATGACTATTAAGAGAGACAGGAAAAATCATAGTTTGATTTTGTCTCAAGAGGATTATGTGAACAAGGTGTTGGAGAGGTTCAATATGCAGGATGCAAAACTAGTAAGTACACCTATAGCTAGACACTTCAAGTTGAGCAAAGAACAATGTCCTAATTCACATGATGAGGTAGAGTACATGAGTAGAGTTCCATATGCTTCTATAATTGTGAGCTTAATGTATGCAATAGTATGTACTAGACCTGATATTGCCCAAGCAGTGGGAGTTGTTAGTAGGTTTATGGCCAATCTAGGGAAGGAACACTGGAAAGTAGTTTAGTGGATTCTCAAATATCTGAGAGGGACCAATAGTAGGCATTTGTGATATGGAGAGTCAAACACTTCTCTACATGGATATGTAGATGCAGATATGGCAGGTGACTTAGATGGCAGGAGAAGCACCACAAGTTATGTTTTCACTATTGGTGGTACAACAGTTAGCTAGATTTCAAAGTTGTAGAAGGTTGTTGCCTTGTCTACTACAGAGGCATAATACATTGCAGTCACAGAGGCTAGCAAGGAGATGATATGGATGACACAATTCATGGAAGAGCTAGGAAAGGAGCAAGAGAGTTGTAGATTATACAGTGATAGTCAAAGTGCAATTCATTTGGCAAAGAATTCAGCCTTTCATTTAAGAACCAAACATATACAGCTTAGGTACCACTTCATTAGACATGTATTGGAGGATGGCAAGTTGAAGCTGGAAAAGATCCATACAGATAAGAACCCTGCTGATATGTTAACAAAGCTAGTAACAAAGGAGAAGTTGAATCTTCATTCAACTTTTGTTGGTCTTCAAGATTGAGCTTGAAGATGGAAAATCTAGAAGATGTTGTACATGTATAGGTGCAGCTGTTTATCTCCAAGTGGGAGATTGTTGAGTTGTGGAGCTAAAAGCTTCACCAATGAGCAAATTGCAAGGTTTCTGTATTTACACAGTCACCGACGTCAGTCGTGGATTGACTGAAGGTTGTTGATGTTGGTTATGGATTGGCTGACATCGGTCATATGTAGGCAAACAGGGACCGATGTCGGTCACTTGTGCGTTCTAGAATTCTATTTTTGTGGGACGAACAAATTATTTACATGATAAGTTGAACTGTTGGTATTAAGTCTGCATTTCTATTTTTGGCAGGATTGATTTGAACCTTTGATTAGGAGGTATATCTGATGGTTGAGAATGCATAGCTCATGATCCCTAATTCTATATAATAGGGATAGATCTTCATAGCTTGTATGATGTAGAAGTCAATTCAAGTAGCTGAATTGTGTTTGTAATTGATAGAGAGAACTCTTTAGGGAAAGAGATCTGTACATCTTAGAGGTGTGGAAGAAAGAGAGATTTCTTCATTGTATTTCCTTCTGGAAGAGTTTAATACAAGTTTTTATTGTTTCTTGTATCTCTTGTTCTTTGCTAATTTTGATTTCTAGTTGCTTATTATTCTGGTTTAATTTCGTGTTTAGTTGCTTACACAACAGTAATCAATTGTTCTTGTTAAGATCTTGACAGTCTTTTTCATAAATTTTAGTTGACAAAGTTGGCCCAATCGACTATGTATTATTAATTGATACAAGCAATTATTAATTAAAATTCAAAGTTGGAAAAATTAACTCTGTATTATTAAATTATAATGATAAGTATCAATTAGAATACATATTTGGCCTAGTCAACTTTGTATTGTAAACTATTAAAAAGGGTTTTAGGGTTAAGAAGGGATAATGAAGTTGAAAAATGAGTAGAAAAGGGTGAAAGAGAGGAGATAAGGCTTAGGGAAGTACATATCATAAGGTTGTGTTGATAGAAAGTGTTTGGAAAAATGGTAGAAATGATACAAATTGACAACAATCTTTCACAGCACCAATGGTCTACCCACCCCTTTCCTGATTCACCCTTTAAGGTGTGCACTCAGAAAGATTAAAAATTGACAAGTTTCTGCAAGATAAAAAGTGTTATTAAGTAGTAAAGTTAACAAAAATGTTATGTGTATACATATGCCCCAATCTAATCTCATCATATGTCACATGAATGTAACATGGGATGGTGCTTCAAAAAAGCACATAACAACACACAAAACTGAGATAACTAAAAATGACATATAGAAAGTAATGCTAAAATAAAATATAAGTAACTAAAAGTACCATATACATACCTTGAATTACCTTTATGTTGAATGATTGCATTCAAATATCTTTGTATTGATTATGGAGGGTGCCATACTTGCATTTGAGCAACCCTAGGGCTAAAAAACTAAAACTAAAAGTAATGCATGTGTACGTAGGATGGCTAAAGTAGCAATGAATTACTTAGAAAAAATGGAAAATTATGATTGTTAAGTCAAGGTTAGAACCAAAAGATCAAGTATGTAAATGACAAAATGAAGGATAAATTATTATAGAACACACTAAATCACATTGGAAAGCATGTAAAACATAAATGACAAAAATTAATGTAGAACATACTAAATCACATTGGGAAGCATGTAAAACATAAATGGCTAAAAGGAATGTAGAGCATACTAAATCACATTGGGAAGCATGTAAAACATGAATGAAAAATGAAATATCAATGCAAGAAAAATCTAACAAAGATATGGAAGTAAGTGAAAATTAACCCCATGTAAGATAAGCATGTCAAATCAAACATATATAAATATGAATGACTAAAAATGAAATGTAAGTCAAGATGTAAGACCAACATGAAGAAGTCATATATAAAGAGAAACATGTAATAATTCCAAATGTCATATGTAAGATAAGTGAAGTCCACAAAAATCAAACAAGAACATGATAAATAGATAAAAATCAAAATCTCTAAAAGATGAAAACTCAAATTTAGTGCTTGTTCTAAGATGCAATGTAAGAAAACACAACCACCTAATGACATAACTAGTATTATAATGATATGGTGTGGTAAATAAATGGTGTAAGGGTGTTTTTGAGGAAGGTCTGATCCTATCTAAGGTCTTACAATGCAATTCAAAAATTATAAAACAAGAGGAATAATAAGGTAGAGGTGATCATCTAAAAACAATATCTAATAATGGGAATATAAGGAAAATATGATGCAAATAAGGAATGTGAGGCACCACATGGGTGATTTGAACATAATTAGCAAGAATGAGACACATTAGGCAAGTGAGAAAGGCTAATAACTATCAACACCAATGATTTACAACATTTTGACTAATGAACACAAATTTTGGGCTAACAAGTGAAGTACATAGATCAACCCATGAAGGTTATATGCATGAAAAAAAAAAAATGGACCTACCTTCCTACAACATGTTCCCCGTTCTTCAAGACCCTTTAAAGAGATGTCAACCTATTGTGAAGATTAAATACTTGTGTGAGAAAGTAAGTGGTACTATAAAACATATGATATAATGAAACCTCCTACCCTAGTCTACTAGCCTACCATACCCCAATGGACCTTGGCTCTATCATGAGGCCAACTGTGGAGTTTGAGCTTTGACTAAGATAAGACATGTGCCAAACATAGATCATGTATTTTGGTGTGATCTAAATTTTAATATTATTTTTGCCTTTTTTTTTTAAACGGGGTAAAAATTTATTCAGAAACAATAAAAAAACTCCAAGTTACATAACCTTATCCTTCTCCACTAGAGTACTAAGCTTCTGGGAGAAATTCGTAGGCAACAGATTACAATCAAGAATTTTACATTGGGGTCCCTACTTAGAGGCCCATTTCGCCAGACAATTTGCCACCTCATTCCATTCTTGGGGAATGTGCTTAAAACTCACAGATTCCAACATAGTGGTTAACTGAAGAATTTGTTGCACCACCACCGCTAGCTGCCAGTCACCACTATCAAAATTACAGTTAATTAGCAGATTAATCACCACCTGTGAGTCTGACTCATAGATGATATTGAGCCACCCCTACTGGCAACAAAGACGTAAAGCCTGTAAAATAGACAACACTTCCATGTAATTATTGGAAAAATAGCCCTTATAAACAGAAAAAATGAATTGAAGATTTCTAGCAGAGTCACATCCCACACCCCCAATTCTAGTATCCCCTGGATTACCATGCGAGGATCCATCTATATTGATCTTTAGAGTTCCAGGCAGAGGAGGGGTCCAGTTCCCCAGTCTATAAATTGGCTCCTGTCTCTGCCTTACTCCATGCCTAAGACGCAAGGATTGGGTGGTTGTCAGGCCAGCCAAGTGCGTCCCAGCTATGCTAGAGTAAATACCATGATCCCCCCTATCCAGCTACTCCGTTTTGTAGCCTTTAGCTGCCAAAGTCTCTTCCAGCAAGTTTTTGATTTTCCCTTAGAGGACATCCATGCTCAACTACTCTCCATAGAATATGCGCTTATTCCGTTCAATCCAAAGCTGCCACAGGATAAACGTAGGCCCAGCCAGCCAGGTTGATTGAAGAATGGGCACTTGAGAGGGAGGGAGAGGCAGCCAGCTCTAGAATTTTGAAAGTGATGAGGCATGCCAGTAGGGTCTGCCCCAAACACTCCACCATCTATGCCATATACACTTAGCATAAGAGGATTGAAAGAAGAGGTGTGCCCCTGTTTCCTCCTCCCTGCAATAGAGCACACACCTATAAGGTCCTTTAAAACCATGCTTGCAAAAATTATCCCATGTTAAGCATCTATTATAAATAAGCATCCACAAGAAGAAATTGCATTTAGGCCAAGTAGAGGAATTCCATATTTTCTTTCCCCACAGGAAGTTGGCTTCCCCAAACAATTGCTTAGACAGGGCATGATATCCCACAGAGACTGAATAGCACCTAGTAGAATCATCACCCCAGGCAAGCACGTCCTGCCCATGCAGGGAGCTACAATGTCTAGTAGCTAAAATTTGAGAAAGCTCCTCACAGCTTTCCCTAGAGCCCCCCAGTGGCCAATCCGAAGAGTTTTTCCATCTAAAACCAGTAGCCATGCCCAGATTGTACTCCTTGTAATGGGCAACATTGGTCTAGCCCGCATCTTGAAAAACATCACACAACTGTTGAAGGTGTGGGTGGGAAGCTAGAAGTGGGGGAAGCCCATCCCACAAATCCTCCCAAAAAAGAGCCTCTGCTCCAGTGTGACAGATCCAAAATAGACCCCATTTAACCAATTGGGCACCTATTTTGAGAGTATGCCAAATCATAGACCCACCCCGCTCAAGAGACAAATGAGTAATGTCAGAGGGCTGCACCCCCAAAAAATATTTGAAAGCCAGAATGCAGGCCCAGGGTTGTGACTGATTAGAGCACCATCTCTAGTATAATTTGGCAGTAAGGGCCTAGCTAGCCAGGATGGCCGACCTTAGCCCAAGACCCCCATCCTTCTTCGGCCTGCAGACAGTATCCCAGTTAACCAAGCTCCACTTGGTGTTGCTTAAATTTCCACTCCATAGAAATTGGTGTGAGATGGCATCAAATTCTTTGAGAAAATAGACCGGAGCAGCTTGCACCATGCACCGGTAGACAGGCAAAGCTTGAATCACTGCCTACAAAAGAGTGACTCTCCCAGCAGTAGAGAGCCATCTATGAGTCCAATGGCCAACTTTGTCCCTGAGTCTTTCCAACACACCCTCCTAGAAGAGCTGTGGCTGCCTGTCAATCACAATGGGAATCCCCAAATACGTAATCGGGAGGACTTGAATTTGGAACCTCATGATGGCCGCTATCCTCCTCTGAATAGGACCCGAAGTATTAAAGAAAAAAATGGAGGACTTTTGGTCATTAATTTGCTGCCCCATCGCATCCATGTACATGTCAAGAGTACTCTAGAAAGCAGTCGCCTCTTGAATTTGTGCTCTCCCAGCAAGAATAATATCATCCACAAACTGAAGGTGGGAAGTGGTAAGGCCATTCCCCCATTGCCATCCTTAAACCATGCTTTGAGAGACCTGAAACTTGATGAGCCTCCCTAATCCCTCTGCCATAATGATGAATAAGTAAGGGGACAATGGATCTCCTTGGCGGAGGCCTCTAGACGCACCGAAAAGCTCAGTGGGCTATCCATTGATCAGGACCGAATAGGAGGGCGTGGTAACACAACTCAGCACCCATTAGATCCAAGCTGGGTTAAAACCAAAAGCCAGCAACACTTTTTGCAGAAACCTCCAGCTGGCTCTGTCATAAGCCTTAGCTAAGTCCAATTTGATGAACATGGCGTGCTCCTGAGAGGTGCTCATTGAATGAACAACTTTCGAAGCAATGACCACCTCATCAAGAATCTACTTTCCAGCAACAAATCCTCCTTGTTCCTTTGAAATAATCAAAGGGAGGCATCTTTTTAGCCTCTCCGCTATAAGCTTACTGATAATTTTGTAAATCACATTGCAAAGCGCAATAGGCCTATAATGTTCCAGCTAATCCGCCTACTCCTTCTTCAAAATGAGAACCAGGAAGGTGGCATTCAAAGCTCTGAGTGTTTCTTTGTTAGAGTATGACTCCTGAACCACAACAATGAGATCCTGTTCAATGATGTCCCAAAAGTCCTGATAAAATTTCACAGGGAATCCATCGGGCCCAGGAGCTTTCCCTCTTCTCATGCTAAACACAACTCCTTCCACCTCGGTCTTGTCAATAGGCCTCAAAAGATGCTCATTCAGCCCCGAAGTCACCATAGACGGGATGCAGGACAAGACTAAATTTTTAGCCATATCCGATGGGGGCAGCCCATCTGAGAAAAGATTAGAAAAATATCTAACCGCTACCTGAGATATGTCTCAGGGATTATGAAGATGTGTTCCATCTGGGGATACCAGGTGGGTCAAATAATTTCTATTGCGCCTAGCCTGGACAGACATGTGAAAAAAAGAGGTGTTCCTGTCACCTTCCTGTAGCCATTCAATGTGGGCCTTCTGCTTCCAGAAGATCTCCTCTCTAAGCTCCCATTCTGCTAGCTCCTTACCCACTTGAGACTCATCCACAAGGACATCCTCAGAAAGGCCACGGTCTCTAATTTGTCTAGTAATCTCATCCAGCTGAGCTTGTGCCTTCTTCCTCATAGTGTGGAGATTCCCGAAGCTGTTAGCATTCCAATACTTCAGCCTCCCTTTCACATACTATAGTTTTTTGGTGAAGGAGAACATAGCAGTGCCAAAGCTGGGTCCCCCCTGTCTCCACCACTATGCCATATGGTCATGAAGAGAGGGCTCATGGAGCCACATGAGCTGAAACTTAAAGGGGGGTTTCCTTGGTCCAGGAATGTGGCTAGTAGAGAGCTTAATCAGCCAATGATCTGATCCACGCCAATCAAGAATTTTTGAAGCTAAGGAGTTGGAGCTGGATTGCCAAAAGCATGACACCAGGAATCTGTCAAGGTGCTCTAAAATACCTACATTGCCACTCCTTCTGTTGCTCCAGGTGAAAGAACCATTGAGAGGCTTGATGTCCGAAAGGCACAGGACTTCTATATTATGCCGAAGATTCTCTGAAGAGGGCCTCAGTCGGGCCACTTCACCCCTTTTTTCCTCCAAGCTGAGGACATCATTAAAATCCCCCATCAAAATCCAAGGCAAATATGGGTGGCAACTTCTAACATATCAGATATGGTCCCATAACTTCAGCTGTCCAGGTAGGTCCACCAGAGCATAAACATTAGTCACTAGAATAAGTTCACCAGATTCCTTGGACATCGCTGTCATCGTGAGAGCTGAGCTGTTGGACATCTAGCTTAGAGGCGTTATGTGCTCAGGGTTCCAACACATGGCCAATCCACCAGAGCAGCCAAGAGCACCCACACATTGGCTATGCCTGAAATACCAAGATTTTTCCATACAAAAACACCAATGTTCCACAAAAAATTTAGTCTCTTGAATACAAAAAATATCAGGAGAATGTTCACTTACCAATTTATGTATAGCTCTTTGTCGGGGGGAGCTATTCAACCCCCTTACATTCCATGAGAGGATGATCATTGGGCAACATGTGGGAAGTGCTCGCTCAGGGGTTTAACATACCCCACCTCTACAAGAAGATCCCCTATGATTTTAATTCATTCCTAGTCCTTTTTGCGCCTCGCCCTTGAAGGAATGGATCCAACAACCTTCTTAAAGGGTCTTTGCATGAGGCCAAGACCAGAGGAAGACCCTTTGTCTTTCCTGGCCTCCTCCACCCCCTTCGCCAAATCAACCCAACTAACCTCCTTGGCACCTGGTGCTGGCGTAGTTGAGAGGGGAACATCTGGCCAGTCATAATTAAACTCCTGGGTCACCCGAGGGTCTAGACCAGGAGTAGTATCCACAAGGGGTACATGCTCCATTGGATCAACCTCCTCCCCCTACACCAAGTCAGGGATACCATCCTCTATATTCATATTGTCTAAAACATCAAACCGGTTGAAACCAACCTCAAGTTGCTTGTCCATATTTGGACGTTTTTGTCCATGAGTTTTTGACCGACGCCTGACTGTAGTGAGACCTTCCTTGTCTGGACCCCCTGTGCTTGCAGCTCCCTGCTCCTGTCTAGTGGGAAAAAGGGGGTTTTTTCCTTTGTTGGCATTCTCTCCAAAGCTTGGCACTTTACCAAATTGTCTCAGCTGGCTGATTCCTCTGTCACCCTTGAACATCCTAGTACCAGGCTCTTTACTTTGCCCTACACTATTGCTGATTGCCTGAGGACACTGTCGATGCAGATGACCGTACATGTGACAAATGCAGCACTAAAAAGGAATAGCTTCATAATCTAATTACTGTATCCATGATGAGTTCCCCATACAAATTTCCAAAGAATCCAAAAGAGGATTATTTAGATTAATATCCGCGCATATCCTAGCTTAGGAAATAACCTTTCTGTCTAATGTTTGGTGCACTATTACCATTGGCATTCTGAGCATAGATGCTATCTGATGGAGAATATCTTCTCGCCAAAATTCTAAGGGTAGTCTCGGCAGTCGTACCCAAATAGGGACACAAGTAGGAAGATCCTTAGCTGAGTTGAACCCTGCATGCCAGGGTTTGAGGAACAGGCCAATCCGGTCATAGAAATATGGGCCACCTTCAAAAATCCTATTTGGGTCTAAAACAGAGGAAAAATTCACCATGAAATAGCTATTTTCAGCCAACATAATGTCTAAGTCCCCCTCAATCTGCCAGGTCCACCGAATCCAAGATTCTAGAGCTGCAAGTGAAATACGAATGCCCAGGAACTTACAGATAAGGGCATGATCAGTCCAATATTCAACCTCCTCCTTCACTGAATCAAGGGGGATAACTAAAATTAGTCTCTCCAAATTCTTAGGTAAGTAACCATTAATCTTTCTGAGCTTGGTGCCTTCACTTACAAAGGCCTTCTCGGTCTCCTGCCCCTTCTTTCCAGGCACCGGCTATTCCTTGCTAGGGGTGCCAATCTCTCCTACGCGCTCAGCCCCCTGTTCATTATTGGAATTCCTTACCTGTCCAAAGATCCCTACCCCAGGCCAAGATGCATCCTTCCTGGGGCCTGTCAATGGGCCGCCCATCGCTCCATCACGCTCCATTGTTCCCTCCACCTACAATCGCATCATATTATTTTTGCCTTTTAATCATTGCATTTTATTTGTATTTATGATTTGGATTTTAACACTTTTGATTTTTTCTATTCATCCTCCTCCATATGGATTTGGAGAACCAAACATGAGTGAAATATTTGACAAACACAAGAGAGCTTAAACTTGGTCACTAGAGAAAAGGACCTAAAGACCAAGGTGCCTAAAGATTCCTAGACTTGCCCAAAAGTAAGTGTGTAATCTTAAAATTGGCTGATGTGATCCTCAAATGAAAGGAAATAAAGGAAATAAGGGGATCATAAGAGATCCATCTATAGAATAAGTGATGCAATGATGAATATGATTGTAATTATTCTCAAGGAGATAAAATAGTGTTATGAAAGGGATAGGGCTATGCTATGATAGTCATGTCACTAGAAAATCCATACTAACCTATAACGGATCTAGAATAAGTACTAATGAAAGTAGTAGTCATCCCAAAAAGTGATTTAAAGATGTTTTAATGTGGTAATTTGTGAGGAGAGCTTAGTCCTATCCATGGTCTTACACTGTAACTCATAAGGTGAACACCAATGAGGTGAGTGCTAAATAATGGGGAAAAAACAATCATAAAGATACTAAGGCAAATAATGACATAAAAATACAAAAATGAAAGAGATATATAAGAACCAAAATTAAAACAAATGCCAAATGTAATGTGTAAGAAAACCAAAGAACCCAAAGGCGACAATGATGCTATTAACGTGAAAATAAAATAAGTGTACACTAACAAAGAAACATGAGATGGAAAATAAAAATTAAGATCTATGATAATGTCTTTATCAAAGATGAGTATGTGAAATACAATCCTATGTGTCTCAGAATATTTCTTGAAGCTAAATTTGTTTGTTATTATGTAATGTAAAATAAGAGTGGACATTGTAAGATGCCCCAATGGGTAAGTGGATTCAGGAATGGGCATGACAATATGACCCAAAATTTGAAGTGATATGTGTATGGGCATCACAAAATGCCGCAACATTTGAGATTGTTTGAGGTGAAATTGAACCATTATAATGATTTGCATTGGGTTGGTAGGTGTATTTGGAGATAGGTAAATCTGTTAATTTTTTAGATTTTAAGGATGTTGAATTTGACATAGGATGTGTAGAATAGGTATAAAGAGGTAAAGAAGGAACATGCATTATATGATTTGGAGTAGGCATTTGAAATAGGTACTCCTTTGGTTCATGTTACCTAAGAAGTTAAGGTTCAATAGATGCAATGATATGTTTAAATTGGTTCATGTTAGCTATCATTTACTTATTAGAGTAGGAATAAGGATCAAATGTGGTTTGAACAAAATTAGTGGATGAGGTGTAGGTATGGGATAATTTTTGTTGTTCATTAGGTATCTGATGGTGATGTGATTGTGATTATTTAGATTGAATTTATGAGGCTTGAAGATAGTCTTGATATAATTATTTTGTTAGAGTATCAAGATTTAAATGTGGATAAAACAACGAAGCAAGAAGAAATCAATGAATATCATGACAAGACTCATGAGAATGACATATAGTAGCATGCCACCAATAAAACTTATCAGGATTGTACCATTTTGGAGGAGTTTTGGAAGCATCAAAGCTCATGGTTTTATAGGGTGGAAATTTCTTATTAAGTTTATCTAGACTCAAGGAAAGGTGGGTTGGGTTAAAATTGGTTAAATTGGATGATTTATTTTGAGGTTGGGGAGGCTTGGATGAATTAATGTTATGAGAAAATTATTTGAAAGGTTCTTCAGTTGTTGTTTGAGGTGTTTCAAATTGAGTCATAAGAAAGTCTTACCTTTTTACTTGATCTAAGGCTTCTTCTAAAGTTTTAAGGGAAAATATTTGAACTTTGTATTGAAGGGGAGATTTAAGAGCAGTAAAAAATAGTTTTAAAAGAGTATCATCATTCATGTTATGGTCCACTTTGTGAGCTAGAGACTTCCATCATTTGATGAAAGTGTGAGCAGTTCATTAGGAAGTTACTTGGCATTGATGAAATAGCTAAGGTAATTTTTAGGAAGGTCATCATGTTAGAATTCCTTCATTATAGCATTAACTAAATCCTCTAGTTGTGATATGGAATGTCTAAGAAGTTCATTGTATCATTCATGTGCATCACCAACAAAGGTTTTGGCTAAGATCTTGGTGGTAGCAAAGGTGTTAGTTTAGACCCATTCCTTATAGAGATTACTATTGTAAGTTGAAATTACACCATGGAAGAGAGTTATTCAGGATCCCTCTAATTGAGTTACATAATAAGAATAAACCTAGGCTATGGGTAACCTATAGTGGGGTTGGACCTCTAGAAGAGGCTGAATTCCTCTTGATGATCACCTAAACTAATGTTAAACTAATGCTTCACAGGGAAAAGGATTACAAGGAGGATAAGGGATTTTAAGAAGGATAATAAAGGGGTGATGCACCAAAGTTAAATGGATACTCATACAAGATTGAACACATACTAGATCAACATAGGACACTATAGCTTACACAACCTCATAATCTCACTAGCTGCATAAATGTTTCATAGAAGAGGTTCCAAGTAGAACACTAATCTAGACCTACAAGTTAGCTTAAAAACACATTCAAAGAGGCAAGCAAAAGGATAGTAAACTAGGAATATTCTTCTTCACAAATTCACCATACACAAGAATACTAAACACTAATTGAAGACAAGAGATAGGCAAAGAGTTGATCCTATTACTTTAAAAGGTAGTTCTTATAATATTTTGATAGGGTTTAACCATATCAAATGAGCACACTATTATAAGAGTCTCAATGGGTATCCTTGTCCTATAAAAGAATGAAAAATTCTAAGAGTTGAGAACCCCCATAATGGGAATGAGACTAGGATATATAAGATAAAGAAGAGAGAGAAATAAGGTGGGAACATGCCATCAAAAAGGGAAAACACCAACCTAGATCATTCATTGAGCTTGAGTTGCCACCTTTTTTATCTAATGAATGTCTTGTCACTTTTTTAATCAATCGGGAAATTACTCATGGCTTAACAAGTGGTAAAGTTCCCAAAAGTTATGAGGATGCATTGAACACCCTTAGCTACACGTCCCAGCCACTAGATCCTTTTTTTTGATCCTTCATGCCATCTCCCACTAAAGATAAAAATTTCATGCTTATGGATTTGACTGAATCATGGCTTTATGCATTTTAGGTAGTTGCTTGTCAAAAATATGGCCAGGCTAAAAGGACAATGAGTGTCTTCAATAATCACAAACATCTACCCTAGATCAAATCTGGACTAGATCTTTTCTATAGATACAAAACCAATCTCCTTTATTGGTTTTCTTGTAGTCACATATGCCGATGCTAAGCTATAAGATGCATAGCCCTTTTGATCTCCATTAAGTATAAAATAACTATTTTTGCCTTTGATCATCTATAAAAACTAAAGAATTCATCATATACAGGTATCCTTTAAAGAATGGTGAACATAGTCAAAGAATGGACCTCGTATACCACAAAATTTCAAACTAGAGGTCTATATTTAACCTGGATATCATTCCTTTATATTATTTATACTTGAATGCATGGATGTGGAATTTTAATGGTGATCAAACAAGATTTAATGGTGGTAGAAAAACCCTATAATACCTATGTTTGATTCTATTAGAAATTGGTTATTGGGTTCTACCTTGTCCATCGAATATTGCTAGGGCCAATCAAATTGCTCCAACTTGTCTTTGCTCCTATTGGCCTCGTAGATCCCCACTATCACATCTTGAAATTTTTGACCTTTTTTGCACCATAAGATCAAGATGTATGAATGAACATAGTCCCTTGATTTACTACCACAAAGATCCTTTGACATGTTGACTAGCTCGCACACTATTGGATCAAGATGTATGAAACAACACAAACCATAGATCTCATTAGGCCCACTTTCATATCAGTTATTATGCACCATCAGATAATTGGTAAAAATGAATGTTGATTGTTTATCTAGCTCATACCCACATTATTTTTAGTAAATACGCACTATTGGATCTTATCTCAATTGATCTACATCATTATATCTTGTCCAACTTATAGCTCTTTAAAAGGCTTTAACCCAGGGATCTTTTGACTAGTTTGACCTCAGCATAAACCATTATATATTATATGTTAGTATGTGAGCTCACATGGACCATTTTATCTTGATCAAATTTAAAAGTTTTAAGGACCTTTTAAACCCAAATAGTTACTTTGTGAATCTCAAACTTGACACACGCATAGACGTCTTGATCTACAAGTTCTACTTTAGAGCTCCATAACTTAGGCTAGAAAGCTAGTGCAAAAATGAAACTTGTAAATAATGTTCTTGGTATGAATAAATTTGATTATGCATGATTTAATAGTTTCATAAGGATTTTTGACCACATTTATAAAGTGTGTAAGTAAACTGGTCCATTTGTTCCTATGTGACATCCTGGGGATGGTCTGGCTCACTTAGGCTTATGTTAGGGGATTTTTATTGAACCTTTGAAGCTCCAAATGATTTTTTGAGGCTTATGAAAGATTTTACATGACCTTTAATTACTTGAATACCATGAAAATTTCTTTGGAACTAGTTGTTTGCTGTAGATAAATTATATTGCACTTAAAGCAAGCTTAAAGTGTTCCAAAAGATTTGTGAGCAACTTTGTTAGCCTTGGACCACTCATTCCATCTATAACTTTGGATAATTTGTTTAAAATGAAATCTTCTTAGCTTCTTCATCCACACCAAGAACTATAGAAACTTTTTTGAAATGTAAAGTTCTGTATGTGGGCCAAAATTTGGCTAATATTTCTGGTGACATCTTGGGGTTACTGCTTGCTATGCAATATTAGTGGATTTAAACTAGTCCATTGGGTGTATGGAGTCCCAAGCCTTCTCTCAACTGATCATGAAGATAACACAAGGCTATCCCTATCTAGACTTCCTTTTGAAATAATAAGAAAAAAATGAAATAGAACAATAAAGTGCCTAAGGCACTTATTAAAAGGGAAACACAAAATAGGAAAGAAATGTGCATAAGACACTTAGAGGAAAGCATAAAAAATATACTCTAGTATTTAAAATATGTTACAATGGATGAAATGCTAATAAAAAGGCTTCAAATGAATGCCATTGATTAGGATGGGTAATACCTCTCCATCTAGTTGAGCAATCTAAAAAGCATTATGTTCTTTGCATCCATGGACCAAATAAGGACCACTCTAAAAGCTGTCAAACTTGGCATGGTTGCCTAGTTTGGCCTTATTTGAGTCCCATTTGAGGACTAGGTACCATTATTTGAACCTCCTTACTATATCTCTCTTTTCAAAGGCCTTTTTAACTTGAGATTGATGTAACTCTAGTGTTTTCATAGTAAGGTCTCTAGTTTCTTCTAGCTCCATAAGCTCTATCATCCTCACATTCATGGGCTCATCCTCCAACTCAAGATGATGGGATAACTCTAATGCAAGAATCTCAAAAGAGATAGAAAACTTGGATTCCATTCTATATACAAGAACATATGGAAAATCACTACTGGTAGCTTTAGGAGTCACTCTGTCAGTCCATAAGGTTATCCTTATCTTGGTGTGCCATGTTCTCTGATTCTCTTCCATGGTCCTCTTGATGATCCTCAAAAAATTATTGTTTGTAGACTCTGCCAGTCTATTTCCTTGAGGATAGTAGTTGGAAGAAGTGCTGAGGTAGATTCCAAATTTGAGATCCCACTCACTTGTCTTCATACCAAGGAATGCCAATGTATTATCTAAAAGTATGGTGGTTGGGACACCAAAACTGGTCACAATGCTATCATAGAAGTCCATAATTACACCCTCATTAGATTCCTTAAAATCAATGACTTCCACCCACCTGGTGAAATAGTCAATTGCCTTGAGCACCTATTTATGCCCTAGAATTCATGGTAGATTAATCATCCCTATGAAATCTAACCCCCATTGCATGAAGGGTTGCTCCACCTGAATTTGATTGAGTGGAAGGGCTGCTAGTTTATGCTTTCCTATAAAAAGAGCACACTTTTGGAATTTTCTAACCCATGCTTGAGCATCTTTGAAAATATTGGGCCAATAATAACCAACCCTCATTAATTTTGTTTTTATGGTTTTAGGTGCAAAATGGCCTCCTATGGGTCCATCATAGAAATGCTCCAAGAGTTTGGTCACCTGGTCATCATCTATGTACCTAAGGAGTACCCCATTAAGGTCCCTTATAAAAAAAATTTATGTCAACCAATGTATAAGGTATGGATTGAGGCCTAAAATACCTTGTTTTGACTCTATCTAAACCTTAGGGGCACTCTCTTAATGTCAAGAAGTGAGCCATATCTTGAAGCCAACTATTTTAAAGTGGAGGTGCATCTATTTATGAGTTATCTTGGGTGACCAAAATAACTTCCTTTTCCTCTTGGAGATCATTTAACATATGATCACATAATCCCTTACCCCTGATCATCTTGGTGACTTTGATATCCACATCATATTCCATGACCTTGGTGATCCAACCTACTATCTTCGCATTTAAGTCCTTGTTAAGGAGGAAGTCCCTAACTCTAGGATGAGACACCAGGAGATGGATTCTATTGTTGGAGAGCATTGGTCTAAACTTCTTGAGACTCCTCAAGGCTGTAATAACCTAATTTTCAATGAAATAATACCTCACCTCATATTCTTCTAGCCCTTGACTAAAAAAGGTAATTGGCCACTCCATTCCTTTGCCATTCTTCTACATCAACATAGCTGATATGTTATCAACATTAGCAAAGGTGTAGAAGGTAAATTCCTTGGAAAAATAAATATTCATGAGTGAGGGGGCTTGGGCAATAGCTTAATTTATGGCCTCAAAAGCTACCTTGCCTTCATATGAAAAAATAAACACTTAGATATTCTTTAGCATGGTGGTGATAGGTTTGACTAGGTATGAAACTTATCACAAAATTAATCTTCTGAAGGAATCTCTAGATCCCCTTCTTATGCTTTGGTAAGGATAAGGATAAGATATCACTTACTCTATTAGGATCAATGGATAATCCTTCTTTTGAAACAATATTACCTAATAATTTACTTTATGTAAAAATAACACACATTTCTTAGGATTTAAAGAGATCCCATATTCTACATTTTTGGAATATCAACCTTTGATGATCCATGTGCTCACTAGCTTTCTTGGAGAAGACTGTGATGTCATCCAAGTAGACCAGTACCATTTGATTTAGCATCCCTTGGAAAGCTATGCCCATTGCTCTTTGAAAATTTGCCCCAACATTGGAAAATCCAAAAGGCATATTTTGGTAATCAAATGTGCCCCAATTGGTGTTGAAGGTAGTCTTGTACTGGTCCTCTTCCCTCACTAGCACTTGATTATAACTTGAATACCCATCCAAGAGAGAGAAGCATTTTAAACCAGCAACTACTTAAAAGAGTTGCTCCATGGATGATAGAGGGTAATGATCCTTCAAATAAACTCTATTAAGTTCCCTAAAGTCCACACACAACCTGATTTCCTCATTTTTCTTCTTGACAGGTACCAGATTAGCTACCCATGAGGAGTGCTTAATTGGAAAGATGATCTTAAAATCAATAAAATTGGTCAATTAATTTCTCATGAGCTCTTTAATCTTGGGGTTTATGGGCCTCTACTTCTACCTAAAAAGCTTGCCATTAGCCTCTAGTTCTATAGTGTGTTGGTCCAGTTTAGGATCAAAGGCCCTTAGGTCACTATATTTCCAAGCAAAGATGTCTACATATTCTTTACAAAGATCTATGAAAGCATGTTTCAACTTTAGTTCTTACCTTTCCAAGCTTGAGGAGCTTGTCTTCAAAGATAATAAGTCTCTCATAGTTCTCTTCATTAGTTGACATCACTACTTTATCCTTCCTCATATGGTCCCCTTCATGAAAGAGACCTCCTAGGGTGACTAGCCCTTTAATAAGCTTATTGGACCTTAATTGAAAAATATAATCCCCATACTGATGTTGCAATTTTCCTTGGTTTATTGAAAAAAACTCTGCTTCTTGCTATAAGAAACATGCAATCTGTTTGTCATTTTCAAAGACCTGCCAGTGAGCGTTATTATTTGGCACTAATGGTCTTATTACCAATTTGACGTGTGGTTTCACCTTGGCCATTTTCAACTCATTAGGGATGTCAAAATGAGCCCCCACAACTACTAATTTTTCAACATATCAATTTTGGCCCCTTGGCACTGATTATATGTTGAAGGTCTCAAAGTCCTCTAGTGGGTCCCACACCCTATGTTTTTAGGAATTGATTAATGGGCTCTTAGTGATATTCTAGTTTCTGACTTGGTGCACAACCAATTCACTATCTCCATAGACTTGCAATTACTTAATCCCTCTCTTACTATCCCATTGAAGGCCATGGATGAGACCTTCATATTCCACTACATTATAGGAGTAGCTGAATTGGAACTTATATGAAGAGAAGTACATGTAATTTTAAGGGGATACTAGCATAACACCTACACCCACTCCATACTTACTCTTTAAACCATCTAAAAATAACTTCCATATACCAATAGGATCTTCTTGAGGCCTCATGAGGGATGGCATGGACTAACTTTCTTCATGTAAATAGTAGATACCCAAGTCCTTTTTTTAAACACCTTCTAAGGGGTCTACCAATTGACTATCATTCCATAACTCATCCAAAAACATGTCTGGTATCTCCTTTGGATGAGTGTTAAAATCCTAACCAATTATGAATTCATCCTTATCAATGATGGTGCAATTAAAATTGATATTATCTGGTCCATAGGAATCTATATGGAATTGTGCAATGGGATTAGCTATGATTGACACTTTGGCCCCATATCTTGTTTTTAATGCCATATATGACCAATATACTACAAGGTAGCCCTTAATATTTATAGTGAACTCCATGGATACACATAGTGAAAAGTAAGGAGGTACATCAAGATTCAATACATTTTGAGCCACTAAGACACTATGACAAGCGTGCATGGTTATATTAAGGTCTCTGATTATGTTAGATGGTTTGGTAGAAGAACCATCCAACCATAATACTCCTTTATACTAAGGCTCATATTTTAGACCAATTTGATCATCTATGGACTTTGGAATTACTAAGGTACTATCCCCACTTTTGACTAATAAATTATGTACTAGAGAGTTACCAATGATTACTAAAATATATAATGGAGGAGGATTGATTGATTTACATGATTTCCCTTCATTTAGTCCTTTGGCTACATTGGTAAGGACTACATTATCCTTGCTTAGTGGCTTGTCTGAAACATTGATCTTTGATAGTCCTTCTTGAAGGATGTCTACCTGACTAGGCATAGAGAGCATGTCCCACATTGGCACACTCATATTGGACCTTTTCATATATTCCATAATGTTGATGGGTGAACCACCAACCTTTGGTTGTGCTTTAAAAACAACATCTACACCTTGATCTTGTGAGTTTTGAGGGACCAAGACATTTCCTTGATTCTGACTCCTTGGAATTATTGGGACCTTTGGAACAATAAGTCCAACTAGCTTGGATATTGAAGGAGTAATGGTAGGAGGATCCTTACTTGGTTTCTGGTTACCATCCATGTTCTTTCTCTTGGATCTTGTGTTTGTAGCCACTGAAATATAAGCCTAGCTAGAACTAGCCTGTTGGTTGAGTTTATAACACTCTTCTTGTTCATAGTTTACCATTGTATCACCCAACTGGCCTGGTCCTTGATCAAGGTTTTGACCTTATTGAGGCTCTTATGGCTTAGTCATCATAGGTACCTCTATGTTTAGGTCCATAAGAGCTTGGTTGTACCCAAAATTAGCAGTTTACTACCATTGATCATTGAAAGCTTGGGTGAAATCAGTGGTTGGGATAATGTATTGCCCAAAATACTGATTCCAAGGAATGGTACCCTTAGCTTCTTACGCCACATTATTTTGAATTGGGAGATAACTACTAATTTGTACTAGAGTATTGATTGTTCTTTTGAAGTTGCTAGATGTTGCTGCATGAATTCATGACTACTATAAATTGATCAAACCAACATCAAAGTTAATCAATCTTTTCTTTAAATGGGTCCCACTAGGTGTGCCATAAACTATTACAAGCTCAAATTTCACCCTAGGAGAGAGTTATTAAATCTCCCTCTAATTGAGATACATAATGGGAACAACCCTAGCCCTATAGTGGGGTTGGATCTCCAGAGAAGGCCAGATTCCTCTTGATGCTCACCTAAACTAATGCTTTATAGGGAAAAGGGTTAGAAAGAGGATAAGGGATCCTAAGAAGAATTAAAAAGGGATGATGTACCAAAGTTAAATGGACACTCATAAAAGCTTGAACACATACTAGATTATCATAGGACATTATAGCTTACACAATATCACAATCTCACTATCTGCATAAATGTTTCATAGAAGAGGTTCCAAGTAAAAAACTAATATAGACTTGTAAGTTAGCTTGAAAACACCTTCAAAGAGGCAAGAAAAAGGATAGTAAAATAGGAATATTCTCCTTCACAAATTCACCATACACAATCATGCTAAGCACTGATTGAAGACAAGATATATGCAAAGAGTTGATCCTATTACTTCAAAAGCCAGTTCTTACAATATTTTGATAGGGTTTAACCATATAAAACAAGCACACTTTTTCAAGAGTCTTAATGAGTATCATTGTCCCATAAAATAATGAAAAATCCTAAGAGCTAAGAACCCCCATAATGGGAATGAGACTAGGATATATAGGAGAAGGAAGAGAGAGAAAGAAGGTGGGAGCATGCCATCAGAAAGAAAACACACCATCCCAGATCATTCATTGAGCTTGAGTTGCCACCTTTTTTTTATCCAATGAATGACTTGCTAATTTTTTGATCAATTAGTACACTACTCATGGTTTACCATGTGGAAAAGTTCCCAAAAGTTTTGAGGATGCATTTAATGCACTTAGCTACAAGTCCCAACCACTAGATCATTTTCTTTGATCCTTCATGCCATCTCCCACTAAAGACAAAAATTTCATGCTCATAGATATGATAGAATCATGTCTTTATGAAGTTTAGGTGGTTAATTTTAAAAAATATGGCCATGTTGAAAGGATAAGGATCCTCTTTAATAATCATAGACATCTACCCTCAATCAAATTTGGACCAGATCTTTTCTATAGATAGAAAACTAATATCCTTTATTGGTTTTCCTGTAGTCACATATGTTGATGCAAACCTATAGGCTACATAGCCCTTTTGATCTCCATTAAGTCTAAAATACTTATTTTTTTTCCTTTGAGCATCTACAAAAATTGAGGACTTCATCATATACAGGTCTCCTTTAAAGAATGGATAACATAGTCACAGAATGGACCCTGTATACCATAAAATTTTGAGCTAGAGGTCTATATTTAACCTTAATGGCATCCATTTATATTTTTAATACCTAAATGCATGGATGTGGCCTTTTAATGGTGCTCAAATGAGCTTTAATGGTGGTGGAATGATCCTACAAGACCTATGTTTGCTTCCATTAGAAATTGGCTCTTGAGTTTGACCTTGTCTATCAAATATTACTAGGGCTAATCAAATTACTCTAACTTGTCTTTGATCCTATTGGCCTCACAGATCCCCACTATCAGATCTTGACCTTTTAAAAATTCTGTGCACTATAGGATCAAAATATATGAATGAACATGAGCCCTTGATTTCCTATCACAAAGATATTTTGACATGTTGACTTGCTCATGCTCTGTTAGATCAAAATATACAAAGCAATGTGAGCCATAGATCTCATTAGGCCCACTTTATTGTGAGTTACTATTCACCGTCAAATCATTGGTATGAATGAATGATAATCATTGATCTAGATCAAACCCACCTTGTCAATGAATACACACCATTAGATCTTAGATTGATTGATCCATACTATTAGATCTTGTCCAACTTGTAGCTCTTTAAAAGGCTTCAACCCAGGGACCTTTTGACTAGTTTAAACTCATCACGACCATTAAATATTATGTGTCAGTATGTGAGCTCATGTGTAACATTTGATCTTGATCAAATTTAAATAGTTTAAGGACCTTTTGAGCCTAAATGATTACTTTGTGAAGCTCAAACTTGACACTCACATGGACATCTTGCTCTACAGGTTCCACTTTGAATCTCCATAACTTAGGATAAAAAGCTTGTGCAGACATGAAACTTGTTGAACATTTTCCTAGTATGAAGAAATTTGATTGTGCATTATCCACTAGTTGTATGAGGATTTATGAGCACATTTATAAAATGTTCATGTAAACTGGTCCATTTATTCCTATGTGACGTCTTGGGGATGGTTTGACTCACTTAGGCTTATGCTAGGGAATTATTTTTGAACCTTTGATTCTATAAATTTTTTCCTAAGGCTTATGTAGGCTTGTTCATGACCTTGAATTTCTTGAATACCATAAAACTTGCTTGGGAACTAGTTATTTGCTGTAGATAAATAAGACTGCATTTTAAGCAAGCTTAAAGTATTCCAAAAGCTTTGTGATCAAATTTGTTTTCCTTGGACCACTCATTCCATCTAGAAATTTGGATCCTTTATTCAACATGAACTCTGATTAGCTTCTTTCTCCACACCAAGTCCTCTAAAAACTTTACTTTAATGTCAAGTTCTATATGTGGGCCAAAATTTGGCCGATAATTACCAAAAGACTTAAAAAATACAGTAGAGTCCTTAGTCCCATCATATGTGATAGTTGGAGAAATGTTTCCAATATCTATGGATGTAATGAATGGATCCAAAGGTTCATTTTGAATATGTTGAATATTTTTATTATGAAAATTAGGTTGAGGGATGATGTTCCCATTGGCATCTATATGAGAAGGGGAGGAAAATTATGATTTGGTTGAGACATGATGACTTGAGGTGGTTGAATATTCATGTGTAATAAATGTTGTTTCATGTGCATCATTTGGGAATGATTAGTTATTTGTATGATGTTCGTTTGTTGAACTATTTGTGCAAGAATTCGAGTTGTTTTGATTTGTGCATTAGTATTTGGAGGTGGGTTATTAGTGTTGTTAGGAGGGGGATTATTAATGTTAGTGGGAGGAGGGGTCTTGGGTGGAGGATTCCCAACATTGGTATTAGGAGGAAGATTCCCAACATTAATGTTAGTTATCTTAAGTGTGGTAGAAGAATAAGGAAGCTTGATAAATCCACTGTTCTTGTTAGGAGTGTAAATAGTATTATCATCAATGTTTTTGAATAATCCAGAATCATATAGATCATCAGTTTGATTGATTTCAACAATGTTGCTTTGGGAAGTGATAATACTAGGTGCTTTTGTTATGGGTGTAAAAAAAGGATTCCCACCATTGGTAGTAAGAGGAAGACTAGGATGAATGACCTCAACTATATTACATTGTGTAGTGATTGGTTTTAGATTAGAAAAAGATGAAGAAAGAAACTAAATAATTTCATATAAAGTAATAAAATAAGTGAGGTTATGATCTAAATCCTTAATTATGATTTTTTTTTGACTGAGCAGAGGCTAAAAAGATGACATCATTATGAAATAAGACTAGATAAATACACGCATAATAATAACGGCCAAGGTGTACAAAGTAGACAAGGTTGACTATGTACTATTTAGATAAAATGACACAAAATGAAGACATAATCAACAAAACATAGAATAAGGTCAGCCCATAGGTACTAAGTTGACTAGGTCAACTTTTTGAAGTAGGGCTCTAGATGAAGACAACGTTAGCCAATAAGGAACAAGGTCATCCTAGAGGTACTAATTCAATCAAGTCAACTTATTACTATAGAGAGAATATTTTGATTGAATAACAAGAATATAGAGTCGAATAGGTTGACTATATATTGTAAGTAGAAAAGGTGAATCAGTCAGTGAGAGACTATGTCGATATAACTGATAATGTTATAAAAATAGGAACTATTATCTCTAAGCATATGGAAGCAAACATACAAGCAATTAGATCGATGTGGTTGGTTTGATTGGAGCACACAATATAAATCTTACACCAACGTTGGCTAGAGCAAGTTTTGAAATATAGATTACAATGATTAGAGAATAAACAATAACTTGAGATTAAAATCTAGCTAAGTGGTTGTTCCTAAGTAATATTAACTTGTAATAAAGTTTTTAACTAATGTGATAGAGAGTTGTCTATAAAAATAAATTAAAATAAATTAAAATAAATCTGAGTTTGGTATTAGGTAATTTAGTTTAAAAGGGATCTGTATTGGTAATGGCTCTGTTTTGGTATTGGGGCCTACTCCCTCACTTCATAATTCTACATCAATAAGGGTGTGAGGTGATTTTACAATATATACCATTAACCACATATTTATACTTAGCAAAAAACCAAGTCAACTTCCCCCTTGGTGATGAAATCCAAGTAGGTAGGCCTTGGGAAGTCACGTGTTTAAATGCATTTTGAATGTTAAGTCATTTGGTAGTGTGTGAAAAATAGGATGAATAAATTGGTAATTTGAAAAACCACTTATTTAGACTATGTGAATTACTCTAAGCATGAAAACAAATGAAAAGGAAATGTGAATTAATTATTATAAAGTAGATGTTAATTCCTTGATTAATAATAGTAAAAAGTCAATTTTAGTGACATTGTATGCAAATAGTAAGTAACAGAGTTGACTAGGTCACAGCTATTTTGTAGAAGCAATGCCTTTAAGAATAGAGTTGAATAGGCCAACTATGTTTCTCAAATAGAAGAGATAATATAAAACTAAGTTGACTAGGTCTATGATCAAGGAATTTGATTCAAGAGAGGATGGTTAGTATTGTGTTAGTCTCGAAATGAAATCAAAATGAAATAAACACACTAGCACAACATCTCTAGGCCTAGATCTTAGAAGGAGCTTAATGAAAAAACAATAATTTAAAACCTAACTAAAATGCAAAGAACAACAATCTTTACCTTCCTTGAGAGCTCTAAATAATTTCTTCATTTGGATTGCTCGGATTATGCATAAGAAGTCTTCATCAATGACATATGGCTAACATCATCTCCTCTATGCACCATTGTTGAATGCTTGGCTTGATTGATGGCTTGGCTCAATTTCAAAATTCCAACACTAGGATTTTAGCTTCATAAATCTATTCTTGCATTATAACTCTACTTTGATTGAGCTCCTAAAATGAAGAGTTCTAGGCTTACTTTTATATGATTTCAAATCCCTTGGAATGGGTTAAATCTGACCATGGTTGAGTTTGGCATATTCCTAGGATATTCTTTTAGATATTTTCCAAAGGTGACAATTCACAAAGGTAAGATGCTCTTGAATTTCCTTTTTAGTAATTGATTTAGTTGATTTATTAACTCATGGATGAACGTAAATAGGATTTGAAATTGATTTAACTTGCTAATTGATTTTGATTAGGGTGTGCAAGTTAATTAATTCTTTTTAGGAATTTGGTCATTTGTTTAATTTTGATTAATTCAATGTGTGTATTTTCCTTATTTAATTTATTTATTAAGCCAAATTCAAGACTAATAGAAATTCTTAGGATAGGTATTCAATTATTGGCAAGAATTGGTCTAAAGTTGGATATGAAGCCATTGGTGGCCAATTTTAGGTGTCTACAGTTTACCCCTATTTGGGAAGATGTTGTAAGCTGTAAGAATAGTAACATATTTTCAAAGAATAAAATGGTTCTTTATACTTACAAGTACAATGGTAATGATTGAACTGTAGCTACCCTCTCGAGGGAGTGGTTGGAAAGTGGGTCGACAAATGGTCCCTCACAAGAAAGAAGTGAAAATGAGGGGACCAAAAAAATGAAGATGATGGGGTGAAACATAATGATTTACCCAAAGTTGGGAAAAATCATTGAGACAACACAATGACAACACAATGGTTTATTTGTGACTTAGTGAGGGTTCCCAGAATCCTTAAGGCAAAGAAGTGGTCAATGTTTTTAGTTTTTATAAATGATTTTCAATTTTTTTTAGAATTTTCAAAGCATCTCAACTCAATAGATAATGACAAGACACTAAAATGGTTTGATCTCTCAAAATGGTGAGAGAATTATAACCTAAAATGATGCTCACAAAATGGAGATAGCATGAGAACTTGATATGATGCTTGCAAAATGGTGAGAGCATGGCTACTTGAAGTGATGCTCATAAAATGGTGAGAGAATGGCTAAAGGGGGATTGAACTGACCTTAATATGAATTAAACATGACCACATAGTCCCAAAATGGATTTAGCTTAGTAGTTAACCTCACAACAAAGGAACTTGACTAGTGTAGCAGAACATTCAAACAAAATAAGCATAGTTGGTATTATTGCATAGTACGGTATATGAGTGGCTAGGTGATATGTCACGGCATAATAAAAAAATGTTACCCCTATTTTTCCCATAGGTGGTTATAACTAAGATACAATTGATAGATCAATCATACCAATTTGTCCCAGCAGGTGATATAATTAGTATCAAGACTAGTGAACATAGATTCGCCCCAACAGGTGATATAATCAGGCTCACATAAACAAAATTGATAAAAAGGGAATAAGAAATGAAGGATGAAACTACCAATACTTTTTTCATATTGCTCCAAAATACTACCTTTGTTTGAAGTGCTTAAAAAACTACTAAAATTGGTCTGATTTTGTATGCTAAAAATGTGAAACCAATGGATGAACCAATGTTAAAAGGGCTAGGTTGATAGGATTCAAAACATGTTTGGTTGAGTAGGAATGGAATGGTTAGATGGTCTGATTGGAATGTCAAAATGAGAGGTTAGTAGAACAAATATTTTGATAATGGTATAAATAATAATATTGATAATATGGTACAACTTGAAATGGTCCTTATAGACAATACATCAAGTTACTCAAGCATAGTATCGCTTGAGGTGAATAATATTCATTGGATTTATATGCTCTAGTGCCATAGTCTACATTTATGATGAAAGGACCCAACCAGTTGGGTTTTAACTTTCCTTTATGTTTCTTTTTATCCATGATATTCTTTTGGTTCTCTTTTAGGACAAGATCACCAAGTTTAAATGTTCTATGTTTTACACACTGATTGTATTAACCCTAAAGTTAATTCTGATAGGCCTATAGATTTTTCACATCCATATGCTTCTCATCAAGTAAATATACCTCTTTTAAGTGAGCTACTTGATAGTCATTATCATTGAGAACATGCTTGAAAGATATGCATAATGAAGGCAACTCAACCTCAATGGGAAGTATGGATTCAGTGCCATAAAAAAGTGAGTATGGAGTGGCTCCTATGGGTGTGTGATGATTGGTATGGTATGCCCAAATGGAAAAAAATATATAAAGGTGCCAATCTTGACCAAAATCATTGACAATATTTTTGAGTATGTTAACAATGGTTTTTTTTGATGTTTTGGCTTGACCATTACCTTGAGGGTAATACACCATTTAAAAGTGTTGTGTGATCTTGTATTTGACACATAACTTGTCAAAATCCTTGTTCTTAAATGATCCTCCATTATTAGATATAATTTTATAAGGGATACCATGGTGGTAGATGAGATGGTTAAAGATGAATTTGGAGATTTGCTTTTCAGTCACATAAGTGAGGGGTATAGCTTCGACCCACTTAATGTAATATTCAGTGGTAATGAGAATGTGTTTATGGCCATATGATGAGGTGGGGTTTATCTTTCCAATGAGATCAAGGCCCCATATAGCAAATGGCCATGGTGTTAGCATTAGTTTTAAGGTCTTGGTAGATACATGAATCAAATTAGCATGCTATTGACACTTGTCACATTCCTTAACGTATGCAACTGCATCTACATCCATTATCAACCAATAATAACTAGTATGTAAGAGATTTTTGGATAGGACTACCCTGTTAGTGTGGGATCCACATACTCCTTCATGAAATTCTTGTAATACTAGTATATATTCTATCAAAGGTAAACAATGAAGTAGAGTTTCATCAAAACTATGGTGGTATAGGGTTGGTCTGAGTAGGGTGTAACATTGGGCATTATGGATGAAAGGTTTGGTTTGTTTTTGGGATAAGTCTAGTGGGAGGATTTAATCATATAAATAGGTATATAGGTTTGAGTACTAATTAGAGATAGGACCAAAAATATCACATATCATTTCAATAGTTAAAAATTCATGAGTTTGTGTTGTTAGATTTTCTACAAGAAATTGATACTCACTAGCTATGTTTTCATGATGAATTAATGATCCAATGGTAGACATGACATCTATTATTATATTTCTCACTCTTGGTATATGGTCAAATTGAATGTCAGTGATTTGGTGCTTGAGAGTGTCAACCATTACCTTATATAGAACCAACTTGTCATCTTTAGTTTGGAAGTGGTCTGTAACCTGATTCATGATTAACTAAGAATCACCATAAATTGTTAGATGACATATGTTACATTGTACTACCTATTAAATCCTTGTAATGAGTGATTCATATTTAGCTATGTTATTGGTACAAGGAAAGCTAATTCTAAATGACTTGGGGATTAGATCCCCTCGAGGTGTTATAAATAAAAGGCCTACCCCTGATCCATGTGTAGTGAATGATCCATCAAAATATAAATTTTAGGGCTGCTCCTTAATAGGTATTTCAATGATGGTCATGATGGATTCATCAATAAATTGGAATGTTAATGGATCTGTCTTCAAGAGGTGCTTCAACAAGCTGATCTGCAAGAACTTGCCCATTAATTACTTTTTATTTTACATACTATATCTCAAAATCACTAAGTAGCATGATCCATTTGGCCATACAACCTTTCAAAGCTATTTTTCATAGTAGATACTTAAGTGGATCTGCTTTGGAAATAACCATGGTCTTATTGTTCAACATGTAGTGGCATAGTTTTTGAGCTACGAAGACCATAGAGAGATAATATTTTTTGATGGGCATATAGTTGTGTTCATACACAACTAATGTATAGCTTAGTTAATACACTACATGATCTTTTCCCTTGTCATCATGTTAAGCTAGAAGTACCCCCAAAGAATTATTAGTAGTATAAAGATATAATAAGAATGGTTTCCCTAGAAACAAAGACAATAGAATTGGGGGATTTATGAGATAGTCCTTTAGCTATTGAAAAGCCTTTTGACAATCATTATCCCAATGAAATATAACACCTTTCTTTAGTAGGTGTGTAAATGGATGGCACTTATATGATAATTGAGATATGAAGCATCAGATAGACTAGATCTTGCCCTACAAACTGTGAAGCTGCTTCAGATTGGTTAGTGGCAACATCTCTATTATGGATCTTACTTTAACTAGATCGACTTCAATATCCCTACAATACATGATGAAGCCAAATAATTTGCCTGATGTAACTCTAAACACACACTTCTTGGGGTTGAGCCTAACTTTATATTCTCATAGTCACTCAAATATCCTCCTTAATGTTGCTGGATAGTTGATCCTAGTTTTAGATTTGCCTAGTATGTCATCGACATAGTATTTAACAATGTCATGAATCATATCATGAAATATGACTATCATAGCTCTTTGATAAGTGGCCCATGCATTATTAAGGCCAAATGGTATAAATTGATAATAGAATCTTCCCCATAGAGTGGTGAACATTATTTTGTGCTGGTCTTCTAGTGCTATTCTAATTTGATTGTAACCTGAGAAACCATCCATTAGTGAAATCATTTCATAACCTACTATGGAGTCAACTATCATGCCAATGTTAGGCATTGGAAAGTCATCCTTAGGGCATGTTTTGTTAATGTCACAAAAATTATTACAAATTCTAATTCCCTTAGGTTTCTTGCTGACAGGGATGATATTAGAAATCCATTCAGAGTAGTCAATTGGTCTAATACATCTTTCTTCTAAGAGTTTCTCCAACTCTTTCTTCACTAATATAAAAATGCAAGGATGCATCTTGTTCAACTTTTGTTTTACTGGTTTGGCATCAGGATTAACCATAAGGTGGTGAAAAACCAAGGTGGGGTCCAAACTAAGCATGTTAGAATATGCCTAAGTGAATATATCCACAAACTCTCTCAATAGGGCTGTGAAGACTTCATGCTCTTTCTTAGTAAGGGATACACCTAACTTGATCCACTTTGGGTCATTTGGGGACATGCTATTAACCTATATTATATCTTTGATTAGATGAGTGGAGTCATCATCAAGGATAGTTGGTAATGATTTGAACTAATTGGTAACATTAGATTCCTCTATTAGGACTGGTTCTTCAACAAGCTCTCCAAGACATGATGAATCAAAATCTCCTAATGGGAGATCAGGCCATGTGATAAAGATAGTAAAAATTCTTGTATGACTTGATCAAAGGCTTTGTGCCTTTCAATATTGAATTTAGACCCATTATCATGTTCATTTTTAGCATCCTTTTGAATGATTTGATCAAAATCCTATTGCTCTTTAGGGTTAAATTCAGATCCATAGTGAACTTCATCATTATTAGTTTCTTGCATGATTTGATCAAAATATTGATGCTCTTCAATAAAAAATTCAGACCCGTAGACAAGTTCATCATTGGTGGTCTCTGAGTCTATACATGAAAAAGGTTGAACACCCCCATCTAGTGGATCCTGAAATAGGTTTTCACTACTAGACTAGCCTTTATCTTTACTGTTTCCTTGGTTAAAAAGTGACTCAAATAGGTTTTCACTTTGAGACTCAATGTTTTATTTATTTGATTTTAGTTAAGGGCATTTAACTATTCTCCAAAATAGGCTTCAAGATCCAATTTGATTGAGAACCCTAATTTATGATCTCCCAACAGAACATTATCCCTAAGGCCTAGAAAATCATAGAATGCTTCATCATTTTGAAATTCATGAACTGGTATGTGTGTCTCTTATTGGTCCCAATATATTATTTTGGGATAATATAATGTTAGGGGATTATTACAAGTGATTGGGAAAAGTGTAAAAATGGTGTGATTATCAAATAGGTTAGTCTGGGCTAAATCATTAAATAAGCTATGATCAAACTCTGCTTCGCTATTGGTATCCTCATCGCTAGTCGATGATGATGGAACATGAGTAAGGTAGATGGGGTCATCCCCAGGTATTTTAAATCCAAGTCCAAAAGGTCCTTTATACTTGGTCATAGAAATAGGTTCCAACATTCCCTATAGATTTATCTTGAGGCCACTTCTTTCATAGTCTTGATTTTCCATGATATGATTGGGAATGGGATACTTGGGGTTCTTGTAATAATTATTCAAATTATCATTATACAATCATGATTCATCTCCTTCAAGAGGATCTTGTTCTAGGCCAGAAGCTAGTAGGAAAATGACTGGTCTTAGATTATGAACGTGGCCTTTGCCTTTTTTTGCTAGTGCATACATGGCATAGATTTAGGTCTTCCAAAGGATTTTGGGTTCTAAGGAAGCTTGCAATATGAAATGTATCATGAGTCAATTACTCTCTTAGGCCATTAGTCAAAATGGTAAAATAATTGAATACTTCAAGAGGTGGCATGTGACTGAGAGAATCAAGGGTATTAGGATCAATGCAGTTGTCCTTTGGTAATTTAAGGAGTATTGCCTTCCCATTATCCTACTTATTAGATGGATTCATGCTAAAATGGTAGTTTTAACTTTGAAACTCAGCTTGTAGATGTTTATAATGCTCATATGGATGCAAATCTCCTAGAATGTTAACCTTCATCCCTGAATGGGAGAACTTGATGCATTGGTGCAATGCCAATAGGACTACACGGATCTCATGTAACCAGGGCCTACCCAAAAGCATATTGTATGACCAATCAAGATCCAACACATGGAAAAGGGTATCATGAATCAAGGGCCCAATGATAACTAGCAAGCTAATGGTGCCCTGTGATTCACACTCTTGATTGTCATATGATTTGATGGTGATTGTTTCTACTTAGAGATCCATCATTATATACCCAAGAAGCTTGATGAGCTTGAGAGACACTATGTTTAGACCTGATCTATTGTCTATAAGGACACGTTTCACTTTTTTCTACTTTATAAATACTTCAATGTATAATGGATTATTATACAGTGGGCTAAGAGGTGACATATCAGTTTGGTTGAATGTGACTTGTTGGGTTGGAGATAGGTGTCCAACCAAAGCTTAAAATTGATTAGAGGATATGTCATTTGGAATAGTGGATTGGATAAGGTATTCATTAAATATTTTCTTATGGATTGTTGACGTGCAAAAAAAAGCCAAAATGAATATTTGTGTTGGATTTTTTTGAAATTATTCCACTATGTCAAATGTCTTTTCTTGAACAATGTTAAATGGCTTATTCTGAGGCTGAATAGTGGGTTGGATGATGGGTGACGTGGCAGGTGGTTGTGGGGCTAGTATGGTAATTTTAGATCACTGAGTTGTGTTTTCATAATTAGGATTATATATAGGACTATTGTTGCTAACTAATGATGGTGGAGGGGGGCCAAATAAGATAAGTCTCGATCATCAATGCACTTGAGTGTGGTCATGGGCCAATGATGAGTTATCATTATAAGGTCCTAATGTGGGAATCCCTACTTGCTAGTTTGCTTATGTGCAGTCTTAGGTCAAAGAAGGGTTACCAAAATGATTAGATTGGTTTGGTATGACTAGAAATGGTCTTGTCTAATTGAAATTTGGTCTAAGATTGATGGAAATGGTATTAACACTACCTCATGAGATATGACCTACAACTAAGTTATAGTCATGTGAAATAACATGGTAGGTTTGTTTGTTGTGGCCACTATTCTGGCCTTGGTTCTATCCATTATTTTGGATTTGCTAGTTTTGCTATTGATTTTATTGACTCAGCCTTTGTCATTGATGTTATTGTTATTATTGCATTGATTGATTATTATGTTGAGGAAATGGGTTCTGATAGATGCCAATATTTTGATTAGATGTGGAAGCTCCATTATCCAATGTGATCTTGCCATTCTCTAACATATTTTGGATGACATGTTTGATTTGCACACAACTTTACAAATTATGGCCATTAACCCTATGAAACTCATAAAATTGTTCTAGCTTATACCAATCTAACATGTCTATAGCTTCATGATATAGCTCTTTTAGAACAAGGTATCTGATTAGGTTAGCTTTTGCAAGCTTTTGAAAGACTACTTTGATGGGTTCTCCAAGGTTGGTAAAAGGATGACAAGTAGGTGGGTTTCTCCTTAGAGGAGGTGGGTTTTGGAAAGTTAGAGGCTAATGTAATTGTTGCATTTGTTGCACTGGCTTAAGTTGTGCTTGTTGTATATGCTATAGTTATTGAAGAGGTTGTTGGGTAGGAGTAAGATGATAAGGTGGTACTGGCTGAACAGATGGTGTTTGCACTATTTAGACATGGCGTGACTCTATTGGTCTATCCCCAAAAACAATCTTATTGTGGTTAAATTATTTTGGCCTATGATTATTATATCCTGTGCTAGTTGTGATGCTTGCACTTTGTTTGGATTTTGATGTTGATTATTAGTCTAATTTTGGTTTTGGCCATTGTTTTAATTAGTTGAGTTTAGTTTTATGATCTCTTTATTAATAAGGGCTCTTTCGATCACTAAAGCTTTGTCAATGACCTCTTTAAATGTATGTGCACATTGTAACTCCAGATAGTGAGATATTTCACTATGTAAATTTTTGGTAAACATAGATACTAGTTACTTATCTAGTAGATTGTGGGTAAAGAAACTAGCAAGAGCTCTCCATCATTGTAGATAACTTTCAAAGCTTTCACCTAGTTTTTGCTTTGCTTGTGTTAAGTCGACCAATGAAATATCATGCTCAAGATTATATGAGAAGTGTTGCACAAAATTATTTGATAGATCATCAAAGTTAAAAATTGAGTTCTTTGGTAGTTTCAAAAACCATTCCAAGGCCTGTCCAACTAAAGTCCTTTAAAATAACAATAATAGATAGATGTCATTATATGCTTCTAGCTGACATGAAACAAAGAACTCTGTTAGATGTGCTTTGGGATCACCTTTCCCCTTGTATTTTTCAAACTTAGGTGGATCATATCTTGGAGGGAATATAATCTATAAGTACTCCATGTTAAAAGAATATGAACACACATCATCTAATTTAAACTTTTGAACCTGTTTCTTATTTTGGATGGCAAAAATTGCATCCTTCATTTGTTGTAAGTCTTGTTCAAGGAAACTTATTAGAATATTGGCCTATGTTGATGTTTGGGCATTCAAGAGTGGATGACTTGGACTGAGATATGATGGAGGGATTTTTTGTAGTAGGTTGGATTGGCTAGGGAATGGTACAAGAATGTGCATGCATGGATTAGGGTGCAATTATTGAAATTTTACCTATGTTGGTATGACATTCTGGTAGGGGTTAGATATGTGTGATTGATTTTATGGATATTGGGGTTGGGATGGAGGGATATAACCATACTATTCCTATTGTGGTTGAATAGGGACTTGTTTTTGACTATTCAAACCTTGTTGAGTGGGAACTTGTGAGCTAAGACCCTATCTCTGAACCTGTGGTACATTTTGCACAAAAGGCAATTACTGCCTAGAAGGTACTTGAGGAACATTGGAACCTCTTTGTTGTGCAAATACCTATTGAGAAGTGGATGCATGTTGGATATTTGGTACCTATTTCTAACCAATATGAATACATTGTTGATTAGACATCATTTGATTTTGGATTAGTATATTGGCCTATGAAGGAAGAGGTATGTTTGTCACTACTTGGTGAGTTAGAACATTAGTTTCCCCCTATTGAGGTGGTAATGTGTTTGGCATTTCTTGCATTGGGATACTTGATTGTGCTTGCTATTGTTGAATACTACTCATCACATTTTGGGGAAGAGTAGGATTCAACACATTTTATTATGGTATGACAATGCTTGTTGGCTGGCTACTTAATTCTATTGGTTGTGCACTTGAAGAAGCACCTAGTTGAGGATTAGAAGTAGTTGGTTGAGGTTGGGATGTAGAAGTTACTACTCCTTGATTTTGAAAACCACTAATGGTACTAGTTAAAGGCACGTTTTGTTGTGGATTTATTGTTTGTGTGCCAACACTATTTTAGTTTAGATTAGATGTTTCTTGCACATTATCCCCTATGTTCTACTTAGTATCATGCATAAAAAATGAAGATCTTTCCCCTATATTTGATGTATTGAACATGGTTTCTATTGAAGTGTTTTGCATAAATGGGTCTAAACCCTAATTGTCTTGACCTATCAACTCAGTTAAAACTTTTGTTTGAGGAGCTAGATTAATAAGAGGTGCTTTTGATAAGGCTATATTAGTGAATTTATGCACTAAATTGAGATATGTCTGATATGATTGATGCATTTGATCAAATTGGTCATCCTTGGGACCTCTTTGTGGGATAAGCACACAGGGGTTTTGATAAGGTATTGGTATAATGGCATTATGATTGCTAGAAGAGAACTATCAATGAGTCTAATTGTAAAACATGTTGGAAGGATCTCTTTCTATATTTTGTAAGTTTTCATACCCTACCTTTGTAGTTCTATTGGGATCATACATTTATGGATTTATGATGTGATAAGTTTGTGTTGAGTACTTTATGCAACAGATGGTATGCTAGATAAGTATTGGGTTATATATCTTGATCTTGCTCTATATATGGAGGTGTACTAACCAAATAGTTGGCCAAAGGATCTTGACTTTGTCCCCCTAGTTGAATATTTTGGGGTGGATAAGAATTTGTTTCCCAAATGACATTATCTTAAGTAAGGTTCTCCATAAATCCCCCTTGTGTGAAAGGATGTCCATATCCAGAATTATACATAACTCCACTACATGTATAGTGAGCCATGTTTAAATTAAATGACAAATATTTCATAACAAGAGAAGGGATTAAGGTTTTATAAACTCTAGAAAAGCTGACTTTTGGAAATATAAAGGGTTGAAACATGATTTAGCTTGGTCAAAGGTGGAGCTGAATCTCCAAATTTTTTATGTAAAGACTTGATAAAAATAATGTATCATCAAATAATAATTGATAAGTGTCTGATACATGCAAAGGTCAGGAAAAATTACCTAAGAATCAAATTACCAAAATCTAATGTTGAAATGTGTTCCAAGTAGGTCTAAGCTACTAAAGGAAAAAGTTGCTAGGTCTTTTGTCCAAACACAGAGTCAAAGTCTAGGCTCAAACATGATATATGAGGAATAATGGCCAAATGATGGTAAAATATTGACTTAAAAAAGGATGATTGATTAATCTAACAAACTTGGAATAGTTTAACATAGACAAGGCATATGAATCTAGGCATAAAACATGATCTAATTGGTATAAGACGCTAAATAAGAGATGTTTGAAGATAAAATGATTTGACCAAAATAAAAGCACAAAACAATATAATTTTCCAAATTTGAGTGAAAAATTAACCCAAGTCACATAATCCAAAAGAGGAAGATTTAGGTATCAATCCCACGAATTGAGGTCTAAATCAAAATCAATCAATATTTGAATTTGAACTTGTAATAGTTAATCAAGGAATCAAATAAGGATAAACCATAAAATTGATGAAAAAGAGCTATAAAGAATTAAACAATGTGACCACGCTAATCCAAGATTCAACAAGGATCAAGTGATTGTTTGAAAAAAAATGATAATGAAAATACAAGATGAAACAAGACAAGTTGTTTGAAATAAAATGGGTAGCCTAACGGTGTTAGTGATCCCAAAATATGATGTGACAAATGGTTTACGTTTCAAGACTTCAAAGGCATAATATTTTTAAATGATTTAGGTAGAATAATAGTACCCTCCTCAATCAAGTGCTACTCTCAATGTTTTGACAGAAAAAGAGAATGTTTACTAAGTTAAATCAAAGTGTCATATGGATGACATAATGCCTCCTCAAATAATGGAGTGATGTGGACTCATGAATAATTAAATGACATGGTTTGAACAATACAAATTTTAGTCTAACACATCAAGCAAAAATGGCCAAAATACACTAAGTATAATCATCCAAATCCTAGCAAGGGTATGGCAATGTGGGGTTGACTAAACTAATTATTTTATGAATGTTCTAGATGGATCAATTGCACACTGAATTTCATGACAAATGATGCAAAAGAAACACACTTTAATTAGGTGTCTGTGGCACTTGGCTTGTTGAAAAAAGGTCTTGCCCTTTTTTCAACCACTACATTCATCGCTTGCTCAGTGTAGTGTGATGTCCAATGTATAGATACATCTTATGTGGAGCACCAATACTAGAAGGTGGTTTAACCACTCAAACTTTTGGTCCTAGTGGGAGTGGTTGAAGTCAATTTTGGGAGATGAAACTCCAGGTCAAAGCTTCCATAAAAAAATCATGGGAGGTAATGAAGTCCCCCTCACAAGCCAATATGTATGAAATAAATGACATAATATAAAGAGTTTATGGTTGCCTCAAGACCACCCAATACTATTGCAAGTTTTTTGGGGAGGGATTTAAAAAACATTATTTTCATACCTTGGAATAGGATAAAAGTGTGATGAGATGGTTATTTTGATCCAAAAAATTACCTAAAGGGGATGAATGAGAGAGCATACATGCACGTCTCTTTTCACAAAAACACATAATCAACAAGCAAGTTTACAAATAATTGAATTTAATTTCATTGCACAAAATTGAATGTGTTTGATTAGATTCATTACTAGCCTCTTGGATTTAAGAAGTGAAAATAGAAATAATTGTAAACCACCGAAAAAGAAGTTCACACTTTTGATCCCAAAAGTTCCCTAAAGGGGATGGATGGGAGAGCATACACACACAACTCCCTATTTATTCAAAAAATATTAGACTAAACAAATAATAAAAACAAATTGATTTTTTTTTTTGAAGTGTATTCAATTTTATAGCACTAAACAAAATGTGTAGTGGTGTTCTTTTAGCTCCTTGGCTTTAAGTTGTGAACTTTGAAAGAAACCACAAAAACTTAACCAATAAAACACCCTAAAAAGTTTCTTTAAACACCAAAATGAAGGATTATTAGTTTGTTTTAGACATCCAAATGAAGTGTGAAAAGACTAATTTAGATTGAAATGGTTTTCTCTAAAGAGGTCCTACAAAGAAATGGTCAGAACTTCATTTAGCCTTGAAGCTTATTTATCAAATGAGACAAGCAACTTTGAAGGGTTAAATTTGTCAACCCGAAGGAAAAACCCCAAAAAATCAAACATGTTAAGTTAGAAAAAGGTTAGAAAAAATATGAATAAAAAAATTAAAAAAAAACTTAAAAGAAATAAAATAAACCTATGAAACATGCGAACAAGTTAGAAGGTAAAAACAAAAGAAAATCGAACACAAAAATCATAAAAACCTACAGTTATTAATTTAGCCATAAATTTTAAACTATACATCCATTTGTCAAATTTTTTTTTGGATATTATTTATAGGTATAGGTATCATCTCTATGCAAAAATTTAGGTCAAGCCAATAAATAAAAAAATATTATTACCTCTGTACTAACCATTTTTACTAGAAAATTAAAAAAATAGAAAGTGACAGTCACTAAAAGAACTACAACTTCTAAAATATAAAGATTTTTTTATGAAATTGTTAGATAATATCAATGAAATATTTAGATATATGAATACAAAAATTTATACAAAAATGTTAAGTAAATAAAAATTTATGAATTCTTTATTGGCCATTTTTACTCAAAGCAAAAACAACAAAAAAAGAATTAAAACTATGCAATACAAAAAAGTTTGTGGGTTGCACTCTCATGAAGATAGTCCCACCGGGCATGAAATTTATGATCAAGGAATTTGAATCAAAATAAGATGGTTAGTATTGTTTTATTCTCAAAATAAAATTAAAATGAAATAAACACACTAGCAATAACATCTCTAGGCTAGATCTTAGGGGGAGATTAATGAACAAACAATAATTGAAAACCCAACTAAAATACAAAGAATGACAATATTTACCTTATTTGAGAGATCCAAATGATTTATTCATTTGGATTACTTAGATTATGTATAACAAGTCTTCATCAATGATATATGGCTAACATTATCTCCTCTATGCACCATTATTGAATACTTGGCTTGATTGATGGCTTGGCTCAATTTCTATATTCTAACACTAGGCTTTTAGCTTCATGAATCTATTCCTACATTATAAATCTAATTTTATTGAGATCCTAAAATGAAGATCTCTTGGATTGCTTTTACAGGCTTTCAAATCCCTTGAAATGGGTTAAATCTGACCATGGTTGAGTTTATTAACTTTGGTTGAGTTTGGCATATTTTTGGGATATTCTTTTAGATATTTCCAAAGGTGACAACTCTCAAAGGTAAGATGCTCTTGAATTTCCTTTTTAGTAATTGATTTATTAGCTCATAGGTGAACTTAATTAGGATTTTAAATTTATTTAACTTACTAATTGATTTTGATTATGGTGTGCAAGTTAATTAATTATTTTTAAGTATTTGGTCATTTGTTTGATTTTGATTAGTTCAATGTGTGTGTTTTCTTTATTTAATTGATTTATTAATCCAAATTGATTTAATGAAAGGTTATGAAGACAAATTCAAGAACAATATAAATTTTTGGGCAAGGTATTCAATGATTAGCAAGAATTTATCTAAAGTCAGATATGAAGCCATTGGTGGCCAATTTTAGGTGTCTACAAGGTCGACCTAGTTATCTATAGGGTTGTAGTTTTAAAGACTTCTACCTTGTGAAAAATAAAATTGAAATAAATACTAAAATGATAGAGAGGAAAAAGAGAGGAACCGTGGTGGGCTTGAATATGGTTAATATTGCAATTTTTATGTTGTGATGATCAAATGTTGCTTTAAATTTATACCAACTAGGTTAATTAGATTGACACAGTTTATAAAACCTTATATGCCAAAAAAAATTATAAAAACTAAGTTGACTAGGTCAACTTAGTCAGTATAACTTGACTACTAAAAAGAATCACTAAAAATAGATTCAATTAGGTTGACTTAGTTGTTAGAATCTGACTGAAGAAGAATACTATGTCAATTAGATCAATCTAACTGCCTATCTTTAGTGAAGACCTACACAAACACAATGGAGTCACTTTGATATGAATGCATGTTAAACTTGTGCATAGACTATTAGAACTATATTGATAGGTTCAATATAGTATTAAAAATATGGAAAAATATAATACGAGGATAAAAATGATAGTGTGAAAGAAAACCTGTAAGGGTTAGATTCACGTCAGGTTCACCAGAATATATGTAATGAGAAATGTAGTAGATCTATAAATCAATCCTATCTCAGAGAAGATAAATCCTACTTATACTTCCAATTATGGATACATTAGATATTAAAGATCATTACCAAGATTGATCAACTAGAACTGGCTAGGAGATATCTTACCATAATGATATCATCTCTTACCATAATGATATCACTAGGGAGGGTTCCAAAGCCTCCATTCAAGCAAAAATATACAGTAGCCCTAACTATGTCCTATATTTTCATATTCATTAAACTAATAATAAGTAAAGTAAAATCTAATCTAGTGCTCACCAAAGCTTGTGGCACAAAGTGGGGGTAATAAACATTAAAATTAAATATTCATAGAAGACATATACTCACATCAATTTATATGGAATCCTAATGCATGGGAGATAAGTACAAATGCATATCTATCTACTCTTACATAATAGGAACAAAGTTAGGAATACGTACTTTTGAAGATGAACCTACCGAGCCTCAATCTCTCCCTTGGATAAGGTTATTTTCAAGAAGTTGTTGTGGTATATAAGGATGACAAGGATAAATAAAATATAGGCTACACAACCTATCGATGCATCGAAAAGACTTCTCCATAAGGCAAGATCTATATCTCCAAAAAAAGTATGAAAACCTAAGCTATGCTCCTCAAGTAGAATGGTGGATAAGCAGATGCATTATATATATATATATATATATATATATATATATATAATTCTTATCTTCCTTCTCTAATAAATGATGAAATGGATATGTTTATATAGGTAGATCTAATCCTAGTCCTTTCTTGAAGTTTAGTCGATAGAGTTGGCCCAATCAAATCTTATTGTAAATTGATAAAAGTAAGTATCAATTGGAATACAAAGTCAACCCAATCAACTCTATATTTATAAATGATAAAAACAAGTATCAATTAGAATACAAAGTTGATCCAATTGAATTTATGTTTTAAACTATCAAAAAGGGTTTGAAGCTTAATAAGGGATAACACAGGTGGAAAATGACTAGAGGAGGGTGCAAGAGAGAAGATAAGGCTGAGAAAGTAAATAGGATAAGGTTGTGTTGATATCAAGTGGTTAGAAAAATGGTAAGAATGATACAAATATATGACAATATTATGAAGCACCAATGGTCTTTCCACCCCTTTCTTGGTGCACCCTTTAAGGCATGCACTCAAAGAGATTAAAACTCAACAAGTTCATGCAAGATAGAAAGTGTTACTAAGTGGTTAATTTAATAAAAATATTGTGTGTATATAAGACTTTATTGACAATTAAAATTCTTGAGAAAGAGTCTAAAGAGTAGGAAGGTTTTGAAATTCAAGAAGAGGAAGAGAGTGAAGAAGAGGTTGAAGGTAACATGGCTAGGCAACATGCTTTCCCAGCTTTCAATATTAAAAATACCATAAACCTTGCTACCTATGATGATATCCCTCCCAATGCCACCAAGAATGTTCCTAATTTAATTAGGGAATTTCATATCACCCCAAGTGAGCACATTAGAGACATATACTATAGACACCTAAAACTTGCCACCGATAACCTCTAACTAAGCTTTTGACTAATTTCTAGCAAATATGCACAATTTGGCCTAAAAACACTAAAACATGCTAAATGATGTGAACCTGTCATATTTAAGTTCTGATTTTGGCCAAAGTATCATTAAATGAGGCAATGCAATTTATGAAATAGCTAACTTTGATCAGATCATTTCGAGTCAAAATGGTATTTTTGTATGTTGGTGCTCTAGAATGCTCTTTTCTACTAATTTTCTTATATGAGACATGTGTTTTTGTTATTTTGTATCGGTAACATTCTAAATAGGATAATGGATCCAATGCATCTAACATCACTTTCCAATTCTAATCCAGTCAAATTTTGAGCCAATAATATGACATTCTGACCAATTTGATTAATTTGTTCACCAATTGCCAAGATTTACACCAAAATTGATAAATCAAGTTTAAGGCTAATCAATATGAATTAAGAACTTAAGTTAATTTTCCATGCAAATTGTTGAATATTTATTTTTGAAAATTGATATTGAATAACTGCATCATCAAATGACATTATTTCTATGGGGTGGCATCCACAAGCCATAAATGTATAAAATATCAAGATTAAGCCCTCCCATGCCTCATCAATGCCTCATAAATCCCCCTTATTTCTAAATCATGATGAGGGTATTTATGAATTTTATTTGCATAATTAGATCAATTAATGGCCACATATCTTCATCTTGAGATGGATGGTCATAGTTGATCCAATCCCTTTTAAAAAATATATAAATAGGAGGCCTCACAACCATAATTTTAAGCTTGGATAGAGTAAATTTATAATGCTTAAATAATTCCAAAATCATTTAATTTTAGTGTTATAATGTAAAATTATTGAGCCAAGCCAAGCCAAAGCCAAAGGTGCCAAGAGGAGATGAAGGTAGCCACACTCCATTGAACAAGATATGTTGAAGCACAAGTCAAGCAAGCCAAAAAAGGATCTTTTTGTAGCAATCAAGGATTTGGTAATAAATTTGTGTTTTGTGTTCATATCTCTCATTTCTTTCCATTTTTTAGTTGTGTTTTCAAATGGTTTTTCCTCATTAAGTTCCCCTTATTGACTAAGCCTCGAGATGTTATGCTAGTTAGTGTGTTTATTTCATTTTGTTTTCATTTTGGAACTAACACGATACTAACCATCCTCTCTTGATTCAAATTCCAAGTCTACATATACAAATTTTGCAATTTCCATAATATCATAGAGATTAATATAGCAATCAAATTCTTTCCATGTCCCTTAGGGGAAATTACCTTCATTGGCATAAAACCTTACTAGGAGGATGCATTACTACATGGGATGAATTTGGGGAGTTGTTGACTAAAATATTTGATGATAGAAGTGATCATACATCACTGATCCATCAGTTTAATGTCATCCAAAAGGGGCCTAAGGAATCCATGCTTGATCTTAATGAAAGTTACAAATGACATGGAATAGGATTCCACCTCCCATGAGATTATCTATAAGTTTTGTTTTCCCAACCTATCTCAAAGCTATTGGAACCTATATAGCTATCATGCTATAGTCCATGGGATGATATGATATGGCTATTAGTATGAGAATGGTTTGATCCAATCTGATAAAATCCCTTCGAAGGTCTCAATGTCTATCTTGCCTAACATGCCTACCACCCCTCCAAACCTTTCTCCAATTCCAAATCCAAATAACAAGTCTAAAGCTACTCCAAAGAAACCATATGATATAATTGATTGACAAGCAAAATATAAGGCCTTAAAAGCTTCAATTAGGTAATCAAATCAACATATTAGAGCTTACCAAAACTCCTACTATTACCCTCCACAAGCAAATATATTTCCACCTCAATATAATGGTCAAGGGAGGGGATCGGGTTAACCTAATTTTAGTAGGCCACCTAATACTTACAATCCAAATTATAATCCTACCTCAAGAGCCATGGTTCCATTCCATAGCAACATAGTTCAAGGAGAAGAATGACCAAATTTTTGGGGGTAACCTCAAGGTCAGTACATAAATGCTAATGAGTGGGAAGGCCAAGATTTATTTTCTCAAGGAGGGAATACTCCTTACTTGACATCGGAAGATGATAGCTCTATGCAAGTAGAACCAAGTAGAGAGTGTAGTAATTCGGGATCAAGCTTTATGAACTATCAAATAGAGGAATGTTTTGTCCTAAATTAGAGCATCTCAATTATAGAAAACATAAGGTTAAATATGAGAGATTTAGGAGATTATAAATATGTGGATAAACCTCTAAAAAAATCCCCTTCATGTAAATAAGGTATGGATGCAATTATGGAAGTCTCTATAAGTCTTGTACCTCCTCAAAATTAGAACTTGGGAGAGGTGGTCAAACTTTCATTGCCTGAATATCAAGGTACTACATTTACTCTAAGGATAAAATAAAAGGTTAGTGTATCCCCTTTGAATATTATTGACTCTTTGAAGAACACAATACAAGCATATCCCTTTGGGAGGTACTCCACATTCCTGGTTAAAAGGAGTTACTCCAAGAGTAGCTATCCCAACTCCACATTTATTCCTAACCTTCAAAGCATATTTATGTATCCCTCAAAAATCAACCTACTCATATTATTTAATCTTCCACAAAGTGTGAAAAATCCCCCACCTTTCTATTTTACCCTCATTATGGGAGATAAGCTACTCCATAATTGTATTGTGGATAGTGTGGCAAACACTTCAGTCATGCCCAAACTAGTTGCAGACAAGTTGGGTTTGTAGTATGAGATTTATATAAAATAAGTGATAAAAATTTATGGAACACTAGCTAGGTCTATAGGGATTATCAAAGGTTTTAAATTATTATCAAATGACTACCTAATTTTTCCAATTCTACAAGACATAGTGGTGGTAGATCTACCTGTACACTTTGCCATTGCCTATTAAGAGACTTCACTAGCAAGATAGGAGGGTATGTTACTACTAATTTGTCTTTCTTGGATTTTAAAACAAGTTATGGAGCTAAATTGACAATAATAACACAATCATTATCCATGTTCCTTATTGAACCATATGTAGAAACTAGTTTCAATCTGAATTGCACTATCAATGAGCAAGAGGAATATGCTAAAGATGATAGAACATATTCCTCTATTGAAGGTATTTTTGATAACTTCTTAGATGAATATGGTTCTGAGAACTATGAGTATGAGATATATTATTTCATGGAAGATACTAATTTTGGGGTGTATTGCCAACATGAGGAAGGAACACCTATACATTTACTTACGAAGGAGGAGGATTAGAGTGATGAAATTTGGAAGATGTTTTTTGATGGTTTAAGGAGTAATATTTGTGTAGGAGTTGTTTTTATTTTTATTTACACATATAAATATTAGTATTACTCATCATATAGATTCCATTCTAGTTGTACCTATAATATGGTTGAGTATGAAGGCCTTGTTCATAGTCTTTAATGGAAAAAGAGGAAGGAAATCAAGAATTTAAAAGTGTATGGGGATAGTGAGTTTATTGTACATAAAATAAGGAATATGAGTGCCACCAAGAACCCTTTTATTAAGTATTAAACATAGGGTGTGGGATTTACTTGAATACTTTAGTGCATTTAACATACAATGAATCCCAAGAGAATAAAATAGGCATGTTGATAGGTTGGTTGCAATAAGGGCACAATTTAACACACCATCTAACATAAGGAAAGGAGGAAAATACTCACATATAAAATTCATTTTGATGCCTTCCATTCATGATAATTAAGTCTTTTGGAAGGTGTTTGATAATGACCAACAAATTATATAATTCTTATAAGAGGAGTCTGAGTTCTCTTCAAGAAATCAAAAGAAGCTCCATGATCAATACAAAAATCAAATTATAAAACTAAAAAAAAAAAATATACCTAAGGGATTAATCACTCTTGAGACCATTTTCAATGATTATGACAAAAATAATAAAGAGAATGTGGGCATGTCCATAAAAGAGGAGAACTATGAAAGGGTCTTAATCTTCAAGGACAAGCTCCTTAAAGTAGGCAAGGTATGCCATTAAGTTATGTAGAGAATTACATGATATATTTGTTTATGAATATAAGAATCTAAGGGGGTTGGACCCTAGAATAACCCACCATACTATTTAATTAAATAATGGAACCAAATAAATTAAGTAAAATCAAAGACCTATTAACCCCAAAGTTGAGGAACTCATGAGAATGGAACTCACCAAACTAATTGAGTCTAAAATAATCTTTCCTATAAAGTACTCAACTTGAGTAGCTAATATTGTGCATGCTAAGAAAAAGAGTGGGTAAATTAGACTTTGTGTGGACTTTAGGGACATGAATAGGGTGTCGCTCAAAGATCATTATCCCTTACCCCCTATGGATCAAATTTTGAAAGTTGTTTTAGGCTCCCAATGCTTCTCACTCCTAGATGGGTATTTTGGTTACAATAAAATTCTAGTGAATGAAGATGATCAGTTCAAGACAGATTTTACTATGAAGTGGGGTAAATTTTATTATAGGAAAATGCCTTTTGGTTTGACAAAATTTGGTGCCACTTTTTAGAGGGTAATGGACATGGATTTCAAAGGCCTAATTGATGAGATGTTGATAGCGTACCTTGATGATATAACTATGTTATCAAAGGATGAAAATGACCACATGAAGCATATTAGGCAAGTGTTTGAGAGAAGTAGACAATATGGGGTATCCCTTAATTTAAAGAAGTGCATCTTTGATGTCCATGAAGGTAACCTTCTAGGACACATTGTTTCTAAGGATGGTCTAGCCATTGACCTTGAAAAGATAGAGGATATTCTAGGCCTATAATTTCCCTTGAACAAGAAAGGACTCCAAAGATTATTGGGTAAGATAAAATTTGTGAGAATATTTATAGCTAATTTTTCATCTTTGGTGAATCCAATTACAACCATGCTCTTGAACAATCAGGTTTTCACTTAGACTAAGGAAGGTAAAAATAGTTTTGAAGCCATTAAGAAAAAAATTGCCCAATCTCCCACTCTTATAAATCCTAATTTTTCTAAGGAATTTGTGTTATATACATTTTCTAACCTTGACACTATCTCAGCTATGCTTATGCAAAAGAATGGTGAGGATGTTGAATAAGCTATTACATTATTTAGTCAAGGTTTGGAGGATTATGAATCCAAATAAAGATTTATGGAGAAACAAGTCCTTGCTATTGTAAGAGGTATGAATAAGTTTAGACACATCATTTTAAACAATAAAGTTCACCTCATGGTCTCTCATCTTGACATCAAGGAGTTCCTCGAGTAAAGACCTCAATGAAAAGAGGACAGTGTGGATTACAAATGTCATGGAGTATTATGTTGACATCAAAGTGACCAAGTTGGTAACGGGTAAGGGTTTATGTGAACACTTGGATTTAGATCTCTATGAACCAAAAGATGAAGTTTTGGCTAATCAAGACTGCCTTCAATCAACTGATCTCACACCCCTATAAAGTTTTGCAAAAGACATCATAAAATTCCTTCAAAATGGTGAGTGTCCTAATGGCTTGAGTAGGTCCAAAAGAAGGTATTATAGATTGAAAAATATTCCTTATTATCTTGTGGATGGTGTGATTTTAAGAAGAGATAAAAATGGTGTATTGTTGAGGTGCATTAAAAGTGATCAGTTTGGTGTATTGCTTGAAAATTTTCATAATGAACCAGTAGGGGTCATTTATCTATAAGGACTATAGCTTCAAAGATTATAAGGGTAGGATATTATTAACATATCCTCTTCAAACATTTATATGCTTGGGTAATAATGTGTCCTCAATGTGCTTTATTTGGAGGCAAAAAAAAACTTGTAGCTCTCCCATTAAGACCCATTCAAGTGGATCAAACCTTCATGTAATGGGGTCTTGAATTCATTAGCATGATTAATCCTCTATCAAGTGCTGGCCACAAGTGGATCTTTATATAAATTTATTAATTTACAAGATGGGTTGAGGTAGTTGCATTGAAAGAGGCCAATGAAATTTCTATTTTGGAGTTATATGAAGGCATTGGTACAAGGTTTGGAACACTCTACCATCATTTTAGATAATGCACTTGCTTTCATGGGTGTTAAGATAATTAATAGGGAAAATAGTAATGGTATATATCTAAGTAAATCATCCAACTATTACCCTCAAGGTAATTTTTTGGATGAGTCTACTAATAAGAACCTAAATAGGATCATCAATAATACTCTAGAGAGTAACCAAAGAGCTTGGCATACCAAGTTGAAGACAACCCTATAGGCCGATAGGATCACACCTAAAAGGTCCACTTGTAACTCTCCTTTTATTCTCATTTATCAAAGGGAAGATAGACTATCCATATACCAAGAGTTACTTGCCTTAAAACTAACACATTAGTTGGAATTAATTGAAAACACTCCAATAGAGGTGAGGTTGATAGAATTGATGGCATTGCAAGAGACTAGAGATAATGCTCACAAAGCCATAAAGCATAATTAGGTGCTAATGAAGAAGTCATTTAATAATAAATAATATCCAAGAGTCTTCTAATAGGGTTATATAATATTGAAGTGGGATGGGGATAGAGAAAATCTTGGGAGACACACCAAGTTTGACACTTTGTGGAGTGGGCCATACATCATCATCAAATGCAAGCAACAAAATTCCTTCTAATTGGAAAGAATCGATGGGGAGGAGTTAGATATCCCTATAAAAGGGATACATTTTAAGCCCTTATAATAATTATATGAAGGTTAGTCATGTACATAAGTAGGTGTGTAGTGTGTATTGAATAAGTGCTTATGCACATTTCCTTATTTCCTTCTTATCTGGTGTGTTGTTTTGAGACTTTATTGTGTGGTGTCCCCTAAATTCCTTGAGGATAATATGATTTATATATTGGTGTGGTGTGGTGTGTTTAGGTTTTATTTTATATTTATCCAATTTAGTTTCAAATATTATCTACCATGACTCCATCACCCAATGGTTGAGGAAAGGCTACTGGTCTCATAACCTAGCATGCATGCTGCCCCAACAAGTCACCAAAAAAGTTATCAAAATGTGACATCATTTTGACCTCTAAGAGTCAAAATTTTTTCATGTTACCATTTTAATATAAGTTTATATAGGTTATCATATCTTACCAATGCCCTTGAATTTCTAAATCATGAGTTTAAACCCATTTTTAGTCACCTCAAAGAAATTAAGGTTTCTTAGCATAAATTAAGGTTTTTGGGGATGTTAAGATTTATATTATTGCCAATGGGAATATTTAAAAATATTATTTATTGAATAATATATTATAGGGGGTGAACTAGAGTCCATATAAGGTCTTCTAGGGTCTTGATCAAATGAAATGTCCACTCCATGAGATCATCTAGTTTCACTAGCTTTCTATACACTTGAAACTGCTTCTTAAGGATTCTAAAGTCATTTACAAGATAAATATGAAGTATTATATATAAAATTTTTAATTTTAAAGCATGTAAAGATGATTTATAATGTCCCTAATGTTAGATCAAGTCAATGATTAGTAATAATTTATAGGTTCAATGCTCAAACAAGGAGAAATTGAGCTAATAGGGGCATTTTTAATCATTTGTACTATCATATTCAAGAGTGAAAATATGAGAAGTGACTCTCCACCTTAATAAATAATTTTAAACACTAAAAGAGTTTTCATAGGTCCAAAATTGGTGAAAAATTTAGGTTTTACTTCATCGGGTCCTTTAATAGCCTTGTAAGGGTCATGCCTAAATGCTTGTTTCATATAGAATATGGAGAGATGGATCTGAAGATCTTCACTAGGTATGGGGACCCAAATGGGATTGAGATTAATGGAATTAGTATTTTGGTCAATCTCTTTTTCCTTATGAACAAATATTAAGAAATTTAAGTACTTGGAGAAGGATCTAAACCCCATCACCTTATTTTTTGGTAATCTTATTGCAAATATGAACTCTTTATTGCTGAAAAAATGTTGTAGAAGATTTTAGAGGGTATGATAGGATTTATAGTGACATAATATCAACTCATATGATTCATACAAATTCAAGATATTTTCATGTTTCTTCATGTTACATATTTATCTCATTGGGTGGTAGTTATTAATGTGAACAGTGAGCATTGCCAGACTCTATATGGTCTTGGAACATGAAAAAACCTCCCAAATAAATAATATAAGGTTTAAATAGGGTCTCATGATGACAAGTTTCCTAATGACTTCGTGGTCATGGGGATAGTGCACCTACATGTAGCCCTTTTGAGACACCTGTGAATGATACATGTAGAAGATGGGATAAACTGACTGCTAAACACTATAGATATTCAAGTGCATAAATGAGGAGGTATATACAAGACCATTAAATAAGAAAAGGGTGTTGATGCCATGAAATAATTTCCATTATTGGATTGAGCAAAATACTTAGAGTTGTAAGCTCAATTTAGAGGTTTCAAGAAGGATTTCATATGTTGTAGGCCATGTAGAAGTTTTGAGGTTTGAATATATAATTGATAAGAATATTAAAAAAAATATAATGAGAATATAAATTTATTAAGGTGCTAAGATAAGACATTCACACAAATTCAATGACCCCATCAAAATATATAGTTACCTAGTTGCAGACTACTGGCCTAGATTCCCTAGTCATGAGAAAGATTGATGTTTTGAGGCCTCTATAGGCATAATTACACTTTGTGAATTGATAATAAAATATGATTATGAGTGGAATAAGACATATATTTTCAACTCAAATCCATATATGTAGAATACATATTCACTATTTTGTCTCAGACCTTGCTCACTCTATTAACAAGAGACACTCTTGATACCAAACAGTGTGTTTGAACCTAAAACACAAAATAGGCATGTCAAACACAATGGAGGGACCTTGAGGCAATACATAAACATATAAAATTTCTCAATACACTCCCAAGCTACACAAAACCTTAGTTTTAAACCCAAATTCCCTTGAGGGCTAGAAGGAGGTGGCATGCCTACAACCTCAAGTTTCTTGACCGATGCACCAAATTCACATAGTAGAGTAATAATCATTGCCAAAGCATATAATACCATGAGTAAGATTATTTTGTATATGTATTAATCTCTCCCAATAATGGGATTGATTTTTGAGGCCTAATACCTAAATTGAACCTCTCTCAAGTTCAAGAGAGCTAAGTATACTACTTGAGGATAAAATTCACACAATCACACCATCTATCACACTTTGTATGGGAAGCTGAGCCATTTGGAATAGGTGAAGGGGTTCAATAAATAAGGTTCTCCAAGTGTAATGAGGCCAATTGGTGGTTGGTGCTTTTTATGAATGATCATTAAGACCCCAAATAGGTCTTAAACCCTACTAAAATCCTTAGGTGAATGTGATATGATAGATTTGTCTTATAATGGCCCAAAATTCATTGTTTATGATCTAGAAACATTTGAAATTTTTCAATAGTTCTCTTATGCTCCTCACCATGAAATTAAATTTTGATGCCACCCCTACGAAAATACTAAATGCCCTCCCTTTTGCTAGTTTTGATGAGATTAAAGGGTATAAACATTTATTAATGCTTGAATATATTTATGGGAGGTACCATGGGATGTTTTATAACTTATAAGGTCAAAAAATCCTTTCCTCTACTCATGAAATTATTCCTATAGGTCTGCACAAAGAAGACAATTTGAAGTGTACTAGGAATGAGAGACTTAGCTACCTAGTTTGATACTAACAATAGGTTGTGATGCCTTGAAGGCCTTATTCATATGATGAAGTTATTATTGGGTCTGATAAAATGATCCTAATACTTTTTATAGGGTTTCATTCAATTTTCATGGCCATTCAAATAAACTAACATGTACAACTAGGCCTAGCTGCTAGGTAGTGCTAGACAACCAATGTTTAAGTGACTTCTTGAGAAGAATGGTAAGCATTACAAAGTGTCAATTAGAGCCTTCAGATCCTTGAAGAGGTGGTGATAGGATATTTTAGGATTAAAGTCGTTAGATAAAATCTCTATAACAATAATCAGATGATCTCATTGTTACCCAAGATCATATACTACACTTCATGAGATAAGCTAACTCCCCCTTCTAAAAAACCCTGTTTCAAGGGTAAATAATAATTCACACACCTTGGTGAGGTGTAACTCTATAATTTTAAATTTATATCCATGAATTTTCAAGGTAGATGAAGAATCTTCTTGTAAGAAATCAGATCAATTTTCAAGAAGGCATATGAACCTCTGGGATTGACTCTTTTTGACTTGAAGGTAGTTAGTAAAAGAATTGGAGATCAAATAACACCTATTAAATACTTTAGATGCTTCCTCCTAATTTTTTTTAAGATAATAAATATTTCTCCATTCTGTTAAACCCCCAAGATTACATTCATGGCATGGGATTTCTATCTCTCTCTCATTGGTGCTCTAAGTATGCCTAGTTTTGGCATTGTAATCCATCCAAAATAAAGGTAGGTGAATCCCTGCTATTTTTTTAATCCTATTTGATTTAAGAAATAAAATTCAAACTAGTTATATATTTACAAGTTAATATTTTAGTGTGCTGAATGAGTTGTTGATAGATGCTAGTTGGAAAATTGTTCGTCCTTACATTTTGTCCTGCTTGTGTACACCTAGGTATGGATACTTTGTCATCTTGTAGGTCACTTAGAGTACATTGAAGTGTGGTATTGTAGAAAAGTGTTTTGGAGTTTTATTAGTGTCTTCTCAGTCATTTGAATATTTTACCTTATATTTTATACTTACATAGTCTTTAGGCTAAAATACTTATGTTGGAACTTCTCTCCTGAATCATAGACTAGATTATAGTTGTACCTCTTTCAAGTGCAAGTATAGGATAGTGTTGGATCGAACCTTCTAGTGTATCACCTCCTTTGTTTTATTTTTCTTTTCTTTAGATATTTTCTTATCCCTTTTCATACATCAAATAATTAGTATAAGGATAATAAAGATAAATATAGGGAGCTAACCCTATCAACTAGAGGCTTACCCCCACTATAGATAGCCCACAGGTCTAGGGGTAATCCCATTATTTCACTTAATTGGAGTAGGCTTGAACTACCTCTCCAAGGGTGTAAAATTGAGTGACAATTATAATCATATAAATGGTCATTAGGATAATGATTATTTTGGACTCAGAGATCAAATTAAGTAGTATGACTACCGAAGTATTATCAAATTTATAAAGGGCACATCTAGGTCTCCTTATCCTCATTTTCCTAGATCCCATTATTTCATGACTGAGTTATCCTAGGATGTTTCTATCTAGGAACCAATTTTTAATCATCGTGTGACTAGAAAGGTTTATATAGCACCCAATTATAAGAGATCCATTATACAACATAATCACTAGAAATGGAAACTAGTTCATAAAGATAATAAAATTACAGTTGTATTATAACAAAAGAAAATAATAATTAGTCACTAGTCATAGTGAGAACACCAATAAAGTTTTTTATAATAGATAATACATAGAATCCTACATATATACATAGATTAGTAACATCATTAGTACCATAATATGATCAACATGGTTCATATTTTTTTTTACCTTTAGGGTGGACAATTGATTCTACTAGGTTTAGATAGTTTTTACATTTTTTGTAGATAGAAATTACAAGAACTATATTACTAAAAATTCAAATAAACACTTACATTTTAAAAAAGTAAAAAATGCTAAAACACAAATTAATACCATCATCACACATGGAAATATACCAAAAATGATCCATATACATACATACATACATATACACACACACACACAAACCCACACACACACACACACACACACACACACACACACACACACACACACACACACACACACACACACACACACACACACACACACACACACATATCATTTTTTTTTATAATAACATAAGTAATACATCAATCTATGATAGGATCATGGTCCAAAATGCCCTCCTCATCTACATCTACATCATCTATATCACCTATCATAGGTGACATATAATTACATGTCCCAAGATCACCATGCATCTTGGAGTATGATCTCCCTCATCTCTATCTATCTATATACACAACTAGATATTCCTTGAGATTAACGTGATATCATTGTATTCATATGTACTCATCCAATAACATAAGACTTAGGATACCCATCAAATTTAGTAGGTATATTTGTAGCCTCATCACCTTATCTCTCAAATCATATCAATTTGTCACCACTCACATGTACGTTGTGGTAGAAATTATCATTCATTAAAATAGAGGTGTGTGTAGAACAATAGAAACCATATCCCCCTCAATCATACCACCATCTATGACATCATCAAGCACATGTCATGTAAGATCATGCAATGTAGAATCATTAGTCATCACCCAATAATCCTCATCACCTGCAAGGACACATAAAGAATACATATTAGCCAATATTCAATAAATAAATTAAACATAGTAAAATATGTAAACATCAAAGCCAATTCAATAGTTTTATATCTCCAACTACCCTGATAGGATCATGGGGTAGCACATCTTCACCGACTACTCCTCCACTTAGGAATAATGTATCCCATCCTTGTTCTCTCCACCATGTCTTATATACATATGTGTATCCCACATCATCTACATATAGGATATCTATCACATGATCCATCTCATCTGCTAGAATAAGAACAAGCTCTACCACATATGTAACACCCATATTACTTGGTCTTGATAGATCCTGCACACTTTATGCCCATACTAATAGAGATAGGGGCATAGATTATGGCACCCTAATTTTTTTGTTGACTCTCTCATACTATAAACACTCATACAAATTCAAACATTGATCATGAATCCAATAACTCATGGTGATATAAAAAAGGTGTACCCCATCCTCTAACCACCCAAAAAATCCCTATATGGCCTCCACATAATGGACTCAAATGTCAAATCATCTAGTATTTACTTCTTGTGCATGGTACTCTAATTATACACCTATATTGTACTCATCCATCTCCATCCAAACATATGTGGATGTGCTCAATCACTACAAGACAAACCCACTAGTCGAGTGACTATTATGTGCTCATAATCCTAATAACATAATAATGTCACTAAGCCAATCCATGAATAAATGAATCACATGTGAACCTATAAAAATAATGACACATATGGGAAAATATAGTCCTACCCTAAGAATACACAATACTGTGTTACTCTATGTACTAAATGATAGAGTGCATCCTATATGCCATCTCCACACAACTACCATCCACTATTATGAATGAAGCCAATAACAATGTCAAGAAATTTCATACACACAAAACATATGATAATAAATCATCGCTAATACATCTGAATCACTCTCTTTACAATGGCATGCATTCAGTCTCCCAATAAAACACATATAGGTATGATCCATGGCCCTAGGTCTTGTAACATTTAACACCACCATCCTATAAAAAATTGATAACCAAATTATCCTACAAATTCCCTCAAAGGTGAAGATCATCTCACCCATAGGCAACTAAAATATGCATTTGTCAACATTTCACCACTTAACTAACACAACCATCATATGTGCATCATATGGCATAAAATCCACCAACCAACATACATGAGTTCAAATATCTCAACAATAAACCTCTATCATTAGAAAGATGTAGCCTACACACATTATCTATTTTTTGACCCCATCATAACTCTCTTTAGACTACATCTTCCTACAAAAGTCAAGTAAAAACATAAAAACTAGGAATTACTCTATACACTATCCAAGAATACATAAAACATATATATTTTACACCTTTCAAACATAGATTGAAATTTGGACAACAATGCCCTCTATAGAACAAGAACACTGTCACCCCAAAAAGAGCACTGGATACCTATAAAAGAGTGTTGTCAATAAAAAAATAATGTAAGAAAGTAAACAATAAGACACTAGACTAGATAGGAACACAAAAATTTCAAACCTACCCTCTAGATTCAACCAAATTCAAAAAAATGACCATAAAGCATATTATTTAGTAAAAAATTAGAAATGAAATAGTGACTTACCATCCTAACCTCTTTCATGACCTGAATAAGGGAATTCACCTTCTCGAATCAGCTACACGACACTTCTCTCCTTTGAGGCATCTTTAAAATTTAGATCTCCAATTTCAAAATTCAAATGCATATAATGATTCAAAAATTCTCAATTTGAAAATGACATAGTCCATTTCACCCATGCCATGCTACTAAGGTATTGGCCCCACTTTTGCAAATCTAGATTTACCAAAAATTAAAATTTTGGAATCTTAAACACCATAGCTCTAATTTAAAAACCATTTATTTTATATAGGATATAATAATGGCACCTTATATATCATATAAGTATCATCACTCTTGTACCAAACTTATTATCACCTTGAAAACACATAGCATATTTTCTCTCATGATTCCACTATTGCTATGGAAACCAGTTGGCATACCAAATTTAATTTAGTCTAATGTCAATGTTAAAATTTGATTTTAAGCATATTATAATGAAAAATTTGATTCATGAACCCCAATACATCAATCATTAATATTGACTTGACCTCCTTAATCCAATTTTGTCCCTCTCACTAAAATGGGGGTATGCATAAGCACTATTTTACTAACTCTTATACATAGGGAATAGTTGAATCAATACACATTTTCCATATATCAAATTCTAACTCAATTCATACTTAGATTTACCTGATACACCATTAATTGTGATTCACTATGCTTCATTATATAGATTTTGGCTGAAAATATCATAGTGATTCAATAGTTTTGACACAATTACTCATATTTTCATAATTAATTTGATTGGTTCAATTACTTAGATTTACATAGTTTATCTAAGATTTGACTTAGATTCTTAGAGTTACATAGGATAGTGATCTTAGTTAGACTAAAAATTATCATAGTTCACTATATTATTCTATTACTTAGATATTTTACATAGTATTGGCTCAATTTTAACACAAATCATGATAGGGGCATGCACATACTACAAGCCCGCATAGACATAACATTATTGACCAAGATTTAGATTTATTGCTTAAATTATATGGCCTAATTATCAGATTATGGGCATGTTATAAGGCACATGTTCCCATCTTCTATATTTTTCACAAGATTGTACATAGGGACTGGAAAACCATGCCATTCTCCATGTTGATTATTACTCGAAAATCAGATTTTTTACTTAGATTGCATGACTCAATTTGATTAGTTATCAGATTGGGGGTACATTATGAAGTACATGTTATCATATCCTATTTTTTGCACTAGATTATATAGATGGAGTGGCATATCATGCCATTCTCTATGTTTTTTACACTAGACTCAATAATTATTATCTACACTAATTTTGCACCAGTTTTTCACTAGAACAAATCTTATAGCTGTTTGTAATAGTTGATTTAGAAAATTTCCAGCAATAACTAGTATATTTGAGTTGTGTGATCTTGAATTTAAACAAAGTTTTAATTCCAAGGACATCTTTACATAGATATCAGAATGGGGGAAAACATAACTTATTTTATCATAACATAATTATTTACCTAGATGTAGTATGTGGACCCCACACCATGGGGTTCATATTCATAGGCATCACTTAAGTCTTGTTCAATTATTTGGCCAATAAGAGAATATTATTAGATCACATCTTATTTTCACATGGGTTGATCACATCAAACCCATGACACCTCCACTTGCAAGCAAGCACATACTACACATGTAAGAATAGATACACATTCTTCCTTTTACTCTTGTACATTAATTTTATTGCATTACTAGAATAAAGGGGTGGGGAATGTGTACACTCAAATTTGGTCAAGAAAACATAACTACTATGTATTTTATATTTATAAGCTCCTACAGTTGAACTAAGCTCCTATTTATGCATATCATCATATTATTATGTATTTTCTATCACTCTTTTTCTTTAATTTCACTATTTTCCCAGAGTCTTAGTCTTCCATATCAGTCTTTGTCAAAGTCACAGGGATCCATAGTCTTTCTACTACTTCATTATTTATTTTCATTGATTTTGGATATAAGTGCACCCCAGTGTTGTCCTTCACATGTTTTAGGGCTCTTTTTAATGTCCATCTATTTTGGGTCTCTTTTTATGACCATTTTACCCTTGCTTGATTTGGTCGATGGGTGAACTAGTTTTTTAAATTCAAAATTGGGAGTCTTATATGTAAAATGTTCTATAAAGAATTTTACAAGGAGGCACTTATCATTTTGACACTATCATAATAAAATAAATAAATACACAACAACCTAAATCTTTGAAGTTGTATAAAGGTTACACATATTCACATCTAGATTGCATGCTTGACCAAGATGAGGCCTTAAGCAAAAATCATTTAGATACAAAGTGTACATGATTTAGTTGAGGACATTCCCAAGAGGGAGAAATATGTTGGCATGAGGTTCCTATCATTTAGGTTATGTAGGCAACATTGAGTATATTGGGGTTTTGAGGACAACTCAACCATTCCTACTTCCCCATATTTTCCCCTTCCTGTTGCATTAACTATTAGTTTACCTTTTGTGTGTAGGAATACCCTAAGGTTTTGAAGAAGATAATACCAAATGTAAGTTTAATCTCATAAATGTAGGTTAGTGACAGGGTAAAACACATCTACAAGAATATCTGCACTAGATCTCAGTTTAAAATTTTGCCTTAGGAAGATTTAGACATGAACATATGATTTAGATATGAGCACATTTATTTATTGTCCACTTGTGATGCTATTGTCCCAATTCAAAATAAAAGGTAGGTAATCATATCTGATAGTGACAAAGCTACACATAGGGTGAAAAACACTCAGATTCAACTTTGTGAGCATGAAACATCTAAGTTGCTCAAAATTTATTCATGTTTTATTCAAAACCCTAGTTTTTCAATATCAAATGTTTGAAATTTAAATGTGTGGTTGAATATCAATTTAATTATTGATTTTAATTTACTCATCTATCTTATTTAGTTATTTTAAAACTCCATTAATCATAAATTAAATAAAAAAAGGCTTACATTGATTTGTAGTTATTATTCAATGTTTTTTTCACAATCCATAAGTGCCCATGTGACTTTTAGTTACAATTTTTATCCCCAAGGATCCACCCACCACCCATACAACTTTATTTTGTAGCAACAAACTTTAGAGGCTCATATATTATGATCTTGGAGGCTTGAGAGGGTGATTTTGTTTCCACGCTTATTTTATTTTAAGATATTCAAAATGGTGGGGTCTATTTCCCATTTTGGTGAATTTTTTTTCACAAATGATTGGTTTTGCCAAAATTTATAGACATTTCCTTGTTTTTAAACCTTCAAATAGCTATATATTTTAATCCATACATCAGTTTAACTTTTTATTTTATTTGAATGTGCATGATTTCCCATGTTATTCAAATAAGTGACTTAATATTAGTTTAATTTAATATTAGGATTATATTTTCAATATTTTTTTGTAATTTAATACTTTTAAAACTTTTTAAATTTTTTGTTGAACTATATTAGGAAATGTAAAATGCACTCAATTATAAAAGTGATTTTTTTTGTTTATATATGGGGCTTCTATCAATGCATATAGTAATTATAATCACACTATTCTATAAAAAGCCATGAGGGTTTTTTTTTTTTTTTTTCATAGCCTTATCTACCTTTATGTATGTGTGCCTCATTTCACACACCCTTTTCTTAGTTTAAAGTACTAAATATGACATATTGGGCAATAATTTTAGGCCCTTATTTTTCCTTGGTGCTCTTATTTATTGCTCCCTTATTTTGGAGCTACTCTCACATTGATATGGCGTTTCTTCCATAGATAGAAAATATCTTTGTTTGGATCTATTCTAGTGAATGCAATGTCTTCCTGATCTTCATCTAGTGTTTTTTAGGATATATAATACTCACACTAAATTATAAAGTGCCATGGGGGGTTTAATTTTTACATCTTAATCTAACTTCAATGTGTGTGCATTATTTTTCACATATTTTTTATATTATAGTTGTTAGTCTCTCCAATCATCATTAGGGCCATCCTTATTGGGGAGAATATTTATATTTTCTCTGACACATTGATAGTCAATTCATCTACTTTTAGTGAGAACTTTATGGCATACCCAAATTCAGTCATTGTTTAATATTCAAATAGTGGATTCAAACCAATGATAGAGATGACTTATTTCATCCACTCAACTTACTCAACATTGGGGTGGTGTTTTATTATGGATAATCCTTCCTTGGTTTCATATTTGAATTAGCTATGCACCTATTATCTTTTTCTATATTCTAGGTAGATGCAATAGTTAGTTACCCATGCATATTGGTGAGGTATAACACATACCATATAGACACTCATTAGATTCATTTTTATGGAATATTCACTCTTGGTTTATTGTTTATTAAGCTACCTTATTTAGTTATATATAATATTGGATATTTATTTAACAAAAAACACCTTCATAAATTGATCATTATTTAAGAGATGATTGGGATTGTGCCATTTATATCTTCAACATGCTACAGTGTTTTGGTGGTTTGAGTAGTGTTGTTTTGTCTCACTCATGAAGATTTTATATCTTTTTTTGTTTTGATATTTGTCCCTAATTTCATTGGATTTTTAGCTTACTTTGATCCTAATAATATTTGGAGGCTTCTTTGATCTTGACTTCATTAGAGGTTCTTTAGTTATAATGTGTTGTAGTTGTTCTTTTTAGATGCTTCTATAACTTCTTTATGTGAGAGCATTTTAATTGATAAAGGTTTATTAGGCCTTCTCTTATCTCTCATTTAGGGAAAATTTTCCCCATGGGTTTTATATTTTTCTCTGATTATGAGAGAACCTTTTGTACATGGGTACCTTATCAGGCCTAGTTGCCAAGATCTATTTTCAGAGGATTTTGAGCCTCATTTAGTTTTTGTTAGGCTTCCATAAGTATAATTTAAAGGAGGGTGTTCTTAAATATTTTTATATAAGCAAATTTTATTTAAGTTTTAATTAGTTAATTTAGTTTTATTTAGCTTTATTGATTAATCTAGTATACACACCTCTTAGGTTTATATTAGGATAAGTGGCACTCATAGATGGACTACTTTATCTCTCATGTGACTATTAATGTGGAGGTTATTTCACACATGTATATTAAACTATCAAAATAAAAGTTAGATGTTTTTATTTTGTTATATACATAGACCACTTCTATTTATAAATTTCAAGATAGTTGATAATTAATTCATTTAGTTGGTTTATTTATAATATCTTATTTTATTATTTCTTAATTATTTCAACAAATTATATTATTTATTGAGTGAGTCATAATTATGGAGATATAATACCAACTATTTGTCTTCTCTTTCACTTCTTTCTATTTAATCTAATTCTAATTTTATAAAAAATTAGGAACAAATTAGTTACAGTCAAATAGATCTAAGCATACATGAATGAAAGTACATAATTTAGATCTATATAATAAGATACAAAGAGAAAGAAGTCCTATTTGAATAAGGGTTTATTATTTTCCCATGTTTATTTATTATGGGGTTTTCCCTCACTTGGATTTTTCCTAATTTCATGGAAAAGCTTGCTTAGGTGTATAGTTGATTAGATGACTAGGAAGTAACTCCCTTGAGTGGCTATTTTAGGTATGGGGTTACTCCTCTATTATTGGCTCTCTTGACCACCTTTTATGGAGGAGTTAATATTATATTTTGAGAGTATGTTGGCCACATTTTGTGGAGGAGTTACTAAACTCTCTCCTATATGTACATCTCACTTGGTGAGCCTTTTCAATTAATAGAAGATTGGTTTTGATCCTATTTTGTCTTGTGAAATATTCTTGCATATTGATTTCATTTGATTTTAGATACATTGTGGTGTACACCTAATTTGTTCATGTGATCACTCCACTCATGAATTCAATTTTTCTAGACCTTGGACTCAACCCTGATATGGTGTTAGAGCCATTATGATAATCATGTCTAGTTTTTTTAAATTATTGTGAGCTTTATTTTGAAATATTGAGATTGTTTATAGTGCATTGTGAGGCATTTTTAGAGGGTTTGTAAAAATTTTGGATGGTTTCTAAAATCTAAAAAACTCAAGTTTTTTTTAACAAAAAAAAAAAATTGTAGGTGCCTTTTTTCTTTGAAATTTATGTGATTTCATTTACAAATTAAGATGATATTACTTTAATCCTTCTCAATTACTTGGAGACTTTTCTATTGGTCTATTTATTTTACATATAGAAACTAGAGGGTTTTGGTATTTTATTAGCCTGAACCTCCCTCTTTGACAATCAATTGGTGGATATTATTTATAGTTATTCACTTAGCAAACACAAAGGTCACACTTATGCATTTAAGATATAAAAACCTAGTTGGTGGAGCTAATAGATTGGTTTGGGGTGTAATACTGGTTGGTAATTTTAACAATACACATAGCTTGTGTAAGTCCTTAACCATATTTATAAGCTATGAAATTTTTTTTTAGTAGTACCAAGCTATGTTCGGATACTAAGGGTTCATTGTCCTGGTTATTTATCTAGTTTAAAACCCTTCTAAGCTCCATTTATAGTTGTACTTGGTATTTGCACTCAACATTTAATATAAATCCTCAAGTCCACCCTCCATTTACTAGTCCTTGCTTATGATGTCCAACATAAACCCTAAAGTCTTTTATCCTATGGAAGTGAACTTATTCGACTGCTAAGATGGTAGGATTATTTTATTTTAAAAAAAACCACCTTTCTTATAATTCATGGTTTTCAAATACCACTATTTTTATTTAAAAAAATAAGGAAGGTTGTATGTTTTAAAAAAAAAGGAGGCTTTAATTTTAGAGGGTTTTTTTTATTGTTTAAAAAAAATAATATACTCCCTAGGTTTTTTTCCATGGTGAATCTATTCACAAAGATCAAATTTTATAAAAGAATTTTTTGTTATTTATCATAAATAATACTTGTGGGATTATTTTTTGTATTAAGGATATATTTATTATGTGTTAGGTAATTTTTTTGATTATTTTTTAATAAAAACAATATATTATGATCTTTATTTAAAGACAAGAATATTATTTTTTAAACGCTTCATATTTACATTTGTCGAAGACCAGAGGGTGAGGTCTTGTTTGGTAGGTGTCCAAACCCCCTTGTATTGAAAACATTAATTTTCTTTCTCTTGATCACATTGTACTTACTCTTTTTAGATGTATTATTGACTAAGCTTGATGTCCTCTATTTTATTTTCAAGTCTCATCTTTATTGACTCATGCCCTAATTGATCTAGATGCATTCTCAGCTATGTCTAACATATTTTCAAGCATGCATTTTATTTTAAACATTAGGGGGGTTCACCATTAATAGTTTAGGGGGGTGTATTGTGTATCAAAGTAATTTTACATTATGTTTTATATTTATATTTAAAAAATAAATAAAAACTTCAACTACAACCACTACACTTTATTTCTTCATAATGGATACAGGTTCAATTAATTCACTAACACCATATAATTACTATGAATGGAAAAGCAAAATGAAAATTGAATTAAGACACAAAGTTTTACATCATATGATAATGGAAAATGAAATTGAACCTATACAAAAGAATAAAAAGTTAAGTGGTACAACCATTATGATTAAGTCTATGGGTTATTATGTCTGTTAGTTTCTCCTGATCTTATCTTTCATGTAGAGTCTACTAAACCTACAAATTAAGCTTGGACCACCTTGAAAAATATTTTTGGGATGCTAGATGTAATGAGAGGGCATGAACTAGAAAAAAAATCATTAGTTTGAGTCCTAGAATGTTTTACACCCTTAAGGATTTCTTCGCTAAGTTTAATTCCTTAAGATTGTAGTTATAATAAGGTGGGATAGAGTTGAAATATGACTAATGTATTATTTAGATACTCTCAAACCTAGGTCCAAATTATTTTATCTATCTCTACCTTCCATTCCACTAAAATTGATCTAGGCACTACATAGAAGGTGACTTATTTATATGAATTTATTACCAACTTGACTCAGGAACAAAACAAGTTAATAAAAATGGGCACATCAAAGTCCTCAAAACCTCAATCCCTAATTGTTAGGAATGGGAAACATAAGGTTTAAAATAAATAAAATAATTAAACTAACAAGGATCAAGAGAATAAGAAAGAATCAACCTCTACTAAAACAACCACTGAAACCTCCTCTTCCAATGATAAACCTAAGAATGTGAAGGTTAATTTTGCTTAGTGTAGGAAAAATGAACATGATGAACACAAGTGCATGAATAAATAAATTACCACATGACTCCTATTATAGAAAAGAACAACATAGGTGTTCTTGAGTCTATCAAGAAAAGAGTAGAGTTTTCACCATATGACTCAATAAGGGCATGAGGGTAGAGTTTTAACCATATTCAATCATAATCAGAGAGTTGCATAATGATTATACAATGGTAGTGGGTAGGGAAGATCACCAAGATAGGCTATATACCTTCTCAAAATTTTCACATGATTCTTCTCTGATGGCATTGATGACTCATTCAAATGGAGTTAGCAAAATTTTGCATGAGTGGTTTGGCTACCTAAACTACTACTACTTAGAACAAATTAGAAATAATGATATGGTAATAGGATTACCTCATGTCCATTTCCCTAAGGGTCTTTTTGAGGGTTTCACCCTTGGGAACAATTTCAAAGAGAAATTTGACAAAGGTAAAGATTGGAGGGATTCATAGTCATTAGAGTTAATATAAAATGATGTATCTGGGCCTTTTCCTAATCTATATTTCATAAGGGCTAATTATGTAATTACCTTCATTGATAATTTATCAAAATACACAAGGGTTCACTTCCTTAGGCATGAATTTGAAGTTTTCAACAAGTTTCAAGACTTCAAAGTTATAGATAAATAATTAGAGAAATACATCAAGGTTATATGAATATATAAAGGAGGTGGTATGTCAATAAATTTTTTGAGCAATTCTATAAATTATAGGGGATTGATTTGTAGCATATAGTTCCATATAGTCCTTAACAAAATAAAGTTGCAAAATGTAATAACATGTCCTTGAAAGAGATGGCTAACTATATGATTCACTCTAAGTCACTTACACCACAATATTAGGTTAAAGTAATCAATTGTACTTGATACATTCAAAATAGGGTTCCCCATAAAGATTTAAAAAGCATAAATCCCTTTTAAGCTTGGTATAGTAGGAAACCTATAATTGAGAATTTCAAAGTCTTTGTATCTCTATCTATGGCCTGTATACATAAGAAATAATACAAGGCTACGAAACCTTAGAGTAAGCCCTATATATTCATAGGTTATAAAAATTATGTTAAGGGTACTACCTTATTCATCTAACCACACATGAGTTTAATGAGATAAGTGTTCACTTTTATAAGAGTCCCACAAAATTAACACTTGACACTTATCCCAATTCAATAGACTTACTAGGATTTTATTTAGATGATTAATATTAGCTTGAGCACATTTCAGAGGCTAAGGACACTTCTTCTAGTTATGATAGTGAGAGTAGTGATGGGGACTCATATTCATCCACATCTAGAAACACTTTAGAGGATGATGTTTCTTTACCTAACTCATCCAGTCCTAGTCCTCTTTAGGTTAGGTAGACACTATAAAGTGTCAACACATGGGTTGGGGATCCTTTAGATGATAGGTGGACATGTTTAGAGTTTTAGAGTGGTCTACATGATTTCTATGCCTTTGCCTCAGATCTGCAGACCTTTTAAGAGGCATTAAGTATTATTGAGTGGGATTTTTACATATATGAGGAGTATAAATAATTAATCAAGAATCATACTTGGGATTTGATACTTCTTCCTAAGGTAAGAAATATATTTTTATGTAGATAGATATATTAGACCAAGTATGCAGTAGATGGGTCTATTGAAAAGTTCAAGGTGTGGTTGGTTACAAGGGGTTTATCATAATTTATTGATATTGAATACATAGATACCTTTAAAATAGAAACTAAAATTAAATTTGTTAGAATCACACTTAATATTGTCACAATCAAATAATTGGGATGTTCATCATATGGACATGAAGAGTGCCTTTCTTCATAGTGATAGTGAGGAGGATATTTACATGGATTAGACTCCAAGCTTTGTTTAGGATTCTTTCCTCATATGTAGACTCTACAAATCATTTTATGGCTTAAAATATCCCCTTTAGGCATGGTAAAAAAATATGGATTCCTTCCTTCTTATAGTAGGATTCACCAGATGCCATTTAGATCATAACATTTATATCTTACAATAGGATAATTTATTCTTGATTCTGGTTCTTTATGTTGATGATATTTTGATCATCGGTAACTCTTTTTCATCCATTGAAATATTTTAAATGTATATTCAAGATAAATTTTAAATGATAGACTTAGGATTGTTACATTAATTCCTTAGGATTCAAATTTATCAGTTTCACTCAAGGATCACTCTTGTATAACCTAAGTATACTCTCAATCTAAATGTTCAATTTCACATGGATAATTGTAAGCCAATTCCAAATCCCTTTATATTTGGAGTCAAGATTGAGGTAGATTATATTTCAACTTTGGTTGATTCTGCCTTGTATCAACAACTTATGGTAAACCATATTTACTTAGCACATACTGGACCTAACATATCATATATAGTGAGCCTAGTCTCTAGATTAATGCATGATTCCCATGAGTTACATTAGAAAGTAGCTATGAGGATATTGAACTACATTTAGGGCACAAATATATTTGGTATTCACTATAGAACTAGAACTAACATCAAATTTATTGGATATACTGACTCAGACTTTAATGGTTATATTTAGAATCACAAGTCCACTTTATGTTATAGTTTATCCATTGGTTCATGTCCTATTAGTTAGTCAAGTAAGAAGTAGAATGGTATTAATTTATCATATATTAAGGTAGAGTACATGAGGTTTCCAATACTTCCACTAAGGCCATATACATTTAGGGGATTCTTAAAGAGTTCGATATCTAGTTCAAGTGACCTATAATCATCTTTTATGTCAACTAGAGTACTATTTATATTTATAAAATTTTGATCCAACATCAACAAACCAAACACATAAATATTCACATGAACTTCATCAAATATATAATTCATGGGGACATAATTAATGTAATATATTTCTGAATGACATAGTAGATAATAGACATCTTCACCAAACCTTTCATAGAGAGCAAGTATCTTCACTTAAAGGCTCTTCTTGAGGTTCATCATACTACAATATCATTTTCTAGTGGGGCCTTCTAGCCTCTTATTTATGTCTATATTTTGGGGGGGGGATTTTTTCCTATGGGTTTTCTCTTTTTCTCTAATTTATGAGATATTTCTTTGTACATGGGTTCCTCATCATGCCTAGTTACCAGGACCCATTTTTTTTTACACTTGCCACCTAAGTTGTGCTTATGGGGGGGGTGTTAGAGTAGGGGTTTATTATTTTAACATATTTATTTATTATGGTATTTTACCCCACTTTGAGTATTCCTAATTTCATGAAGATGATTTATTAGGTATATAGTTTAACTAGATGACTAGGAAGTAAATCTCTTGACTGACTATTTTGGGTATGGGATTTACTCATCTATTCTTGGCTCTATTGACCACCTTTTATAGAGTTAGTTTTTTATTGTGAGAGTTTTTTGACCACATTTTGTGTAAGAGTTACTCAAAACTATTATATATGTAAATCTCACTTAGTGATCCTTTTTGATTAATGAAAGTTTTGTTTTGATCCTATTTTATCTTGTGAAATATTCTCACATATTGGTTTCATTTACTTCCATATACATTCTGGTGTGCACCTACTTGGTTTGTGTGATAAATATACTCATGAATTTGAATTATCTAGACCTTATAATCAACCTTGATAATTCCAAGTGCCATAATGAAAATAGGCTAAGAAATGAAAATGAAAATTAGATAAGGAATGATCACACTTTTTTATTTTTCTAAAAAAATGAGACTTTATACTAATTATATTGATTGTTGTTTTATTTGTTTTTACATTTTTTAAAAATAAACTATTAATTAGATATAAATCTGTAAATTAATTCATATTAAAAGGATATATACAATAAATTAAAAATCTAAATGTAAAAGCTTGAAACTAATTTGGCACTATAGCTTGCTAAATATATAAAGTACAAAAAAGGAAATGATACTTAGAGGTTCATTGTACTATGTAAGACTAATATTAAAAGCATATGGAAGGAAAGGGAAAAAATTATAATTTAGGCTACTCAGATCAGGATCTATATTTCTTTGTATACCTAGATAATAACATCAGCTTCAGGTCAGTATCATCTTTTGCTATATTCCTAGTCTAAAGATTATGTATTTATAGATTTTTCCTCTCTATTTTGACATAGGTAGGTGTGACTAATTGAATTTTGGATCTCTATGTGATCCTAAGGTATGATTATGTGTAAAAATCCAAGAAATATATTTCCATCACTTAAAACCCTATGTCCACTTACAATGATAATTTTTAGGCTTGGGGATGAAAGGTGGGTTGAGCTAAACTCAACCACTCAGGTCATTTAATGGTTGAGCATAACCTACATATCCATATCCAAAAGAGGGAATTAAAAATCCATGTATTTATCCTTATTAGGTGAATGTGTGCAATAGTTCTCATTCAATGTATGAAACCTCTAATCTACCCCTTGATAATTGGAAATTGACAACATTGGCTTGGTCTTGAGTTATTCAAGCTTGGATAAGACTTGTTCCTAGTGTATGATTGGTAAATTAGGAAGAATAAGGTCATCCTATTTAATTTGAATATGTTTGAGTATGATTGGTAGATTTTTTCCAAATAGATAATCGGCCTATACCTATATTATAATTATATGAGACTATTTGTGTAATTTTTCATGCCAATGATATACAAAACATATGCACAGATCAATAATAATGATTTAAATTTCAAAGGTGACCATTTATTGGTGTGGAAAAAATATACAAGACTCATATACCACCATTATATAGTATGTTCTAGGTCTAACATTATTGTTTAGAAGATAAGAACACTGATATGATGATCTAGAGATGTCTAAGTATGATAATTAACTAGTTTGACATAGAATATGAGAATTATTTCATCTGAATGATAGAAAATTGGGAGGGTTAGATCCATATAAGTCATGTGGATGTGAGAGCATGGTGAATGGGAGTCATTTATGTATGCATAAGTCATGTAGGGTTAAGGTAAATAAAAAATGACATTTTGAAGTACCAAATTCCACAGTTTTATATATAAAAATCAAAACACTATGAGCCATATAACAATATGGATTCCAGTAGATCAAAAAACTATGATCCATATAATAATCCTAAAAACACTATAAAGGTCACTTACTCCAAGACTGTGAGGTTGAAGAAGAATGTGACATAGAATATATATAATAAATGAAAATATTTTTCTAAGATCATACTAAGCATAGGGGAAAGGATCCTATGGTTTTATATCAGATCATGATTGCACCACATATGGAATATCTCCCATCCCATACTCATAAATTTTTCATAAGACTTGGGATAAATCAAATTATGACTTCCTTATTTCCTTCAGAATCTACCATGCCTAGTATAGCTACTAACATGGTAGGTCTCTCTTTTAGTGGGCATACCCAAAGTGCTCACATTAATACAAATGTTTAATTCTAATAGGACACTCAAGACTATACTCAAAAATACTCTTGATCCTAACCATGTTATCTTACAAGCAATGAGTCAAATGGCTAACATTCAAGCTACCAATAGTTCTCAAATGATGTAAATGCAAAAGTCACTTAATGTAAATGTAAGAAAAACCTCAATAGGTTTAGTGGGGAGTGACAAATGAAAATCTCCCCCCCCCCCCCCCCCCCCCCCCCCCCCCCCACTTTTCATAAAGAAGCTCTTGGTAACCTCATTCCATAAGCCTTGCTTCATAACAAATCTATAAAACACCTTCAAAATGAACCCTTAGTACCTCAATTTAAATACATTGACATAGGTGATATTAATACTATGATCTCTTATAATGTATCTACCAACCTTGATTTGCATTTGAAGGCCTTTGGTAATCTTTATAAATATTGGATTAAACTTAACACCTTTGTAGCTACCAAACAACTTTTCAAAACATTTTCTGGTGATGTTTTTGAATGTTAAAATTGACTAAGTTCTAAATATATTTATAGATTGGAATACTTAGTTAATTCATTGGTCAGAGAGTTTCAATCTAATTATTTTCCCAAAAACAACTTAGCTCACTTTATCAATTATAAACAAGCAAAAAAAGAGACTTCCCAAACCTTTATAGTAGAAAGCCTTAGCCAAAAAATTTGAGCATAATATGATGAGAGACAATACTTTACACCTCTTTATTAACACATTAAATGCCAAATTACAATACATTTTTAGTATTTTTTATCCAAAATCATTGGAGGAAGCCTTAAACCAATCTAAATGACAAGATTACTTCATAAGACAATTCAAGCCTTCACAACCTAAGTGTAGACACTATTTATAAATTATATAAGATATTAGTCTTGTAGACTTGGAAAATACATATCATCGATGTACCTTTAGATTATAGACTTTTCTCACTACTAAAAGGCTCACATACACTATCTCTTTATGCCTAATTTCTTATGTCTTAGTCAGGCCTATGTTACTCTAATGACTCAGGCCTTATAGCTTTACAAAAATGTTATAAACCTAATTAACTTCCATCTCTATAAGTTCTAGACCTACACCTATTTTAAAACTTCCTAGACACTTGTGTTCTAGTTTGATGCTTATGTTGATGCAAGTGTCCTATCTCAATGCAAGTGTTCAGTGCCCTAAAGTTAACCAATTTAAAAATGAAACATATTCCTATAGTTAGCCTAAGTGATTTAATGTGAGATACTATCCAAGGGGATTTGTATAAATATATGATCAACCCTCATTCATTCCTCACCTAGAAAAAGACCTAGAAAAAACCTATCAAAGACTTAGATAGAATAATGCATCTTACCAAAAGCATTCTATCAAGAACTAAAGTGAGAGAAGATTCCCTATTTTCTCCTATTTCCATATTAGTCATAAGGACAACACATATACAGGTCTAAAGTACTAAAGGAGTATCCCAAGAGCTATTTTTTCCAAGTTACAAGCCAGGTCATTTTGTACTTGCTTATTACACATTTCATGATTCAAACATAAACCACCACATAGGGGATAACTACATAAGTATAAAGCCCTCTTTAGAGTATTGTATATGTAGGTATAACTCATAAATAAAGGGGTCTTTGGGACAAAAAAACACTATGATCCCACTAACCCATTTTTACCACACCCAATATGAAGATAAATAACTAGAGTTTTACTATTTGACAATGAATGAAAGTCCATGACCTAGATATGAATATAAGGTGATGTAGAACCTATAAGCATCTAGGTGGTTACATCTAGTTTCAATAGGTATTATATACTAATCACCTATGTCCAATTTAGATAGTAATACCAATGCAACTATCTTAGTTCAATGAAAGAGTCCATAGCTACACAAATATAATTTCCTGAATCAGGTGACTATTCTAAAATTTAGATCTAGTCCACTTTCTACCTTTTCTATATTTATATTTATATTAGTATCAAACTTAACTATCTTGTTTTTCTTATCATTACAATATCTAGCACAACTATACTTTATATCTTTATAATTTCAACATAATAAATTTAGTATATATTTTATTTGAGTTTCATAATTAATTGGCCTTCTATAAAGATAGTTTGCCATTCTTGTGCCCTAGGATTTCTCTACCCATTTTAACCCTAGATTCCCTTTAATCTAAATTTTAGGGTTAAACATTTTGTGAGCCTGATTCATGTGAATGCAATTTTTTCTAGTTCTTAGGGTTTTAGTTAGCTAAGGTTTTAGTTCGCTATTCAAATTCTATAATTTTTAATTTTTAAGTAATGGAAAATAGTAATAAAAACCCCATTTTTAAATGGAAGATAAAGAAACATTGATCACTCATCTCAATAATAACAAGGGATTAATATATGAATTTTTTTATTTTATAAAAGATGAAATTAGTAAGCATGATAAGGCTAAATATTCCTCACCTAGTGATGGTGACTCCTTAGAAGGCAATACAACTGATTCTATACCAATAAATCTACCCACATATAGTTGAGGAATGGATTATGTCTTTCAATATTTATTCCCTAAAACTACCATTACCACATATTATATGGGAAACCTAAATATTTCAACTTAAATACCATTTTAAATGTCTATATCTACCCAACTTATGTATATACCTCCTTTGGTGAATTATTAAATATCTAACCTAAAAGATCAAGAGGTTAAATCTCTTGTCCAAACTACAAATTTTTTGCAAACTAACGTTACAAATATTAGACAAAATTTTATGAAATCACCTTATGCTATTGATTCACAAGAGGTGTTGCATAATACTCTTGCACCAGAGATTTAATTTTACCCCTTTCCAACTAGTTTTTTTGCACCTAAATTCACATTTTATGATGGTAAGGGTGATATAGAACAATATCTTTGATCCTTTTATGCAACATGCCTTAATTATGCCTCCTATGATAATATTTTGACCAAACTATTTCCAAGGAACCTAAAGGATTATGCTTTGAGGTGGTTCTATGATTTACCAACTCAATTAGTAAATGCCTTCAAACTCCTTATAGATAAGTTTTTGGTACACTTTTCTATTAACATTATCAAAAAGGTTTCCTATGCTAAAAATCAAACAAGGAACCAATGAACCTATTAATGAATATGTCTTGAGATACAAGAAAATGTTGGATAAAATGACCAATCCTATGGTAGATAAATAACTTCAAGATATATTCAAGCAAAGTTTACATGGCCCATCATATGAGTCCATTGTTTTCAAAAAATTCAAATCTTTGAATGAATTATGACTTATTGTTCATGATTGTGAAATGAAACTTATCTCATTGAACAAACTTAAGTATGTAGCAAACACAATGAATACATATACATATAATACCAAGTTTAATATTAAACCAAGTTATAAGGTCAAACCTCTTGATCCTAAAAATAAATAAATACCATGGTTAATGTGGTATCAAAATAAGCTAATTGGATTGTCTTATCTAATGCACCATGGAGATAATTTAGATGCTTATAGAGTCTCATGGTTCATTACTCCCATGAATTGTATAGTGTCATATTATATCTCTCCCTCATCTTTTATAGGTTGATATGAGTAGACCACTACTCAAAGGGTATGATGTGAATGCTTATTGTGACTATCATCGAGGTCCTGGGCATTCTACAAACATATGTTTTACCTTGAAGCAAAATACCCAAGACCTCATCAATGACAAAAAGATTACATTTGATGATCCTCTAAAGAATCAGGTTCATAACCTAATGACCACCATAAATATAAAATTATTAACAATTCTTTACAATATCATTCAAATAAAGATCTAAAAGT